>CAUYUJ010003880.1:0-12500 GCA_963575745.1 Prorocentrum cordatum
CCTCCTCATCCTTCTCCTCCCGCCTTTTCTGGAGAGGCGCGCCCGCGCCGCCGCCCTGCGACCTCGGCGCCCGGCCCCCCCCGGCCCCCCCCGCGCGCCCAGCGGGGTAGGCTGCCGCCCCGCGCCGCGGACCCCGCGGCGCGTAGGTTTCCCGCCGCGGCCGCGGCGGCCGCCCACGCCCGCTCGGAGCCAGAAGGTGCTGCCGAGATCTCCGAGGCACGGGCGTTGCACACACAGAAACCCGCAGAGACACACAGAGACCCACAGAGACCCACACAGAGACCCACAGGGACCCACGCAGAGGCACACAGAAACCCGCTCAGAGGCACAGAGACAGAGATACACAGACACACGGAGGCACACAGAGACCCACAGAGACCCACACAGAGTCACAGACACGCGCGCGCGCCGGGCGTCTTCGCCCTGTTCTGGGCCCGGGGGCCATCACAGATCGATCGGGGTAGGCCTCCTCCTCGTCCTCGTCGTCCTTCTCCTCCTCCTCCTCCTCCTTCTCCTCCCTCCTCCTCCTCCACTCTCCCCGACACGACTGCGAGGGCAGAAAGACTCTCCTCCTCTCTTCTCCTTCCTCCTCCTCCTCCTCCTCCTCCTCCTCCTCCTCCTTCCTCCTCCTCCTCCTCCTCCTCCTCCTCCTCCTCCTCCTCCTCCTCCTCCCGCAGGAAGACGGGTTCGCAGCGTCGGGTTTGAGGGGTCGTTCAGAGGAGGTCATGGTGCAGATGCCGCTGCTCGTCCTGGAGAGCTCGCCTCGCCACGGCCAGATTCTCCTCGGGGTGCTGTTGAGAATGCGCTCCGAGAGAGGTTCGGGGAGTGGCAGCGTCGGTATCCTTCGAGCAGGGGATCGACTACATAATGGCTCTGCTCCAGAAATGGCTTCCCCGCCAAACTTGCAAGAGGTGCATCGAAGGTTCGCTGATCTGCGGGGCGCGATGCGCCTTTTGGTTCAGACTCGGCGGGAACAGACATCCTGAGGTACATCGGTTCTGCAGTCGATCCCCTACTCGAGTCTTTCTGGCCTCCTAGTCGTGTGTGTGCGTGCGTGCGTGCGTGCGTGCGTGCGTGCGTGCGTGCGTGCGTGCGTGTGTGTGTGTGTGTGTGTGTGTGTGTGTGTGTGTGTGTGTGTGTGTGTGTGTGTGTGTGTGTGTGTGTGTGTGTGTGTGTGGCGCCCCTCTTGGAGGAGGAGGAGGAGGACGCGGTGGGAGGATGAGGATGATGATGACGAGGAGGAGGAGGAGGAGGCAGGGAGGAGGAGGAGGAGGAAGGAGGAGGAGGAAGGAGGAGGAGAGTCTTTCTGCCCTCCCAGTCGTTGTCGGGGAGGGGAGGGGGCGCCCCTCTCGCGCGGCCGAGGGGGGGAGGGGGCGCCCGCGCTCTTGCGGCCGCCTGCGGGCGCACCGCCACGGGGTCGGCTGCGCGCACCAAGGGGGTCGAGCAGGGGACCGACTGCATCATCCCCCTCCTCCTCGATTCTCCTCCCCCTCCTCCTAATCCCCCTCCTCGATCCCCCCCCTCCTCCCCCTCCTCCTCGATCCTCCTCCTCCTCGATCTCCCTCCCGCCTCCCTCCTCCTCCTCCTCCTCCTCCTCCTCCTCCTCCTCCTCCTCCTTCTCCTTCTCCTCCCATTTCTCCTCCTCCTCCTCCTCCTTCTCCTCCTCCTTCCTCTCCTCCTACCTCCCCTCCTCCTCCTCCTCCCCTCTCCTCCTCCTCCTCTCCTCCTCCTCCTCCTCCTCCTCCTCCTCCTCCTCCCTCCTCCTCCTCCTCCTCCTCCCCTCCTCCTCCTCCTCCTCCTCCTCCTCCTCCCTCCTCCTCCTCCTCCTCCTCCTCCTCCTCCTCCTCCTCCTCCTCCTCTCCCCCTCCTCTCCTCCCCTCCCTCTCCTCCTCCTCCTCCTCCTCCTCCTCCTCCTCATCCTCCCCCTCTTCATGCTCCTCATCCTCCTCCTCATCCTCCCCCTCCTCCTCCGCCTCCTCCTCCTCCTCCCTCCTCCTTCTCCTTCTTCTCCTTCTTTTCCTCCTTGACTTTGCCCCAGGACCGCAATTCCTTCGATAAACACTCTAATAATAAACTATTGGCGCTCCGCGCGGAGCGCCAAACGCTGTTTGGTTGGTTCTTTGATTCTTCGCTCACGCATCTACCCCGAGATCGGGCGTCTCATGTTTTCGAGCTGGGCAATGTTTCGCCCTTTTTAAACTTTTGTTGCCGAGTCGGTACGAATGATGTTCGTAGCTCTACGAGCATCCGACGCGTGTCTCATAGATCCGGCGAACAAATCACTCTTGGGGTAAGTCAATTCTGCAGTCGACCCCCTGCTCGAAGAGAGCGGCCTCTCGCGAGGCCCTCTCGACCGTCCGACAGACAGGTCGACGAGCTGGCCCTGGGGAGAGGGCCGGGGCTTTGAGAGGCCGTGACTTGGCAGGCATCAGGGCGTCGTGATGTTGAAGCCTGTGCTGCCTCTCTGTTCGTGCCTGAGATTCGGAGGGCGGCAGTTGAGTACAGTCCATCGAAGAAAACAAACTTATAAACATGAACTTTTGGCGCTCCGCGCGGATTTCTTGGATCCGCGAGGAGCGCCACAAGTTTGTGTTTTGTGTTTTTTTCTTCTTCTAGTCAACCCGCACAGTAAGGATGGCAGCCGTCCCGAGGGTACCATTGAACCTTTGCCTCCTCGGCCCATCCTGCGCCACGTTCCTTGGCCGCGCCCCGCTCGAAGAGCTTCGAGATGGCCTCCCAAGTCCCCTGCAGCCGTGACCGCGCGTCCTTCCTATACGGGTTGACTGTGCGCACCCGCGTGCACCCCTCCTCCAGGGCTGGCTGGCAGGGCGCGCGCACCGGCCCCGTGCGGGGGGGGCTTTTCTTCTGTTCCGTCTCCTCGGCTCTGCCGTGCCGCCGCTATCGTGCCGCCACCGCTCGGCGGCGAGCGATGGGGGGGGCGAGAAGGAGAGGGCCTTCTCTCCAGGGGCGGCGGGACTTGTGAGAATCCCTCGCGCCTCCTGAGAAGTTGTTGTGTCTGCGGGGAAGGCTTAGAAAACCTCTCAGAAGGCCGGGGGACTTCCGAGCCTTCTGAGAAGCCCCGCCCCTTCTCACTTCCCCCCCTCGCTCGCCGCCAAATCACTCGCCCCGCAGTTTTTGTCCCGTGCCTGGGTCCACAGTCTTGCTGCAAAGGCAGCATGGCGAAGGCCTGAGGATCCGCAGTAGGCCCCTGGCACACCACCACCGCGCCTGGCCAGGGCCATCATGGGCCCGTGGAGGGTGCACAGGGCTCCTGGCCGAGGTCAGGAGTGCCCACACACGGCGCCAGGGCCCAGGAAGGTCCTGGCCGTGCACGGCGGTGGTGTTCCCGGAGCCTTCTGCGCCTGGAAGCACGGCCAGGGCATCTCTGAGGAGAGCTCCTGCCCCGCCGGGCCCTGCTTTCTAGTCTCGGGGGCTGCAAAGGGGGGGGGCGATGACTGAGGGGGGTGGACACCATGGCCGGGCCATGATATCTCCCCAGATCTCATGGCGCCTCTTCTTCTTTCATTGCGTCCCTGGCCCCCCCTGGGCCGCGCACATGCCGCCGGCCATGATTTGCGCCCGCCCCCCTCTTGGCCCCCCCCCCTGTTGGCCGCCCCCGATGGTCGTGCACGTGGAATTCCGCGCCAGAGGTTCTCCTCGCGCTTCACCGCGCTTCACCAGTGGTTTTCAGGCACCAGCTCCTGCTCGGGCACGCCTGCCTGGAGCTGAGGCCCAGCAGGGCGGTGACTCTGACTCCTCCCGTGGCGGCGGGCCGTGGATTCCGCCATGGAGGGAACGGGGCCCTGAGGTCGGCGACTTGGATCCGTCACGTGATGCGAATCGGAGCAGGAGGAGGAGGAGGAGGAGGAGGAGGAGGAGGAGGAGGAGCAGGAGGAGGAGGAGGAGGAGGAGGGGGGGGATTCGGTGGGGCTGGGTGAGCTTCGTATCACGTGACGAACTCCCTCTGCCTATAGCTACGAGGGAAGCCTGCCCTGGCCCCCGGGGCTTCCCCCCCGTACCTTTCGTCAGCCTGGGCCGTGCTCTTGGATCTGTGGAGGGCACCCCCGGGGTCCCAAACGCGGGGGTAAGTGCACAACACGATCCCTTTTTCCTCACCAGCCCTGCTCCTCGTCTTCCTCGTCCTCCTCGTCCGCCTCTTCGTTCTCCTCGATGCCTTGGGGAGCTGCCCTGCTCGGACGAGCGCGGCATCCTCTGGATACCCCGTGCAGCCTCACTGAGCTGGAGGCTTCTTGGATGCCCCTCGGAGTCGTTCAGGATGCCTCCTGGGATCTCTTGGTGGCCTCCTAGTGTGTCTTGGGGGCCCCTTGGGGTGTCTTGGGAGGCTTCTTGGGGGCCTCTTTGGGGTCTTTTGGGACCATCTTGGAGGACATCGATCAACGAAGGGGGTCCCTGATTAGCCTTCGCTCCCCCGTCTGGAACCCCAACAGCCGCCTTTCGGCGCCCTCTTGGGGCGCTCTTGGGCGGTTTTGGTGCCTTCTTGGGGCCGTCTGGGGCCCCTCTTGGGGCCCTCTTGGGCCATATTGGAGCCATCTTGGGGCCCCAGGAAGGCTTACGTAGCACGTCGCACATGCGGATAAGAGTGAGGGGGAGGTGGGGACGTCGGCAGTTTGCGAGACTCTCGAGAAGCTAGCCGCAGGCGCCAAAGTTTAAGAAATTATACAACGAGCCCGCCGCAGGCGCCGATTTTTTCGTTACACCAATGTGGGTAGGTCGCGGGTGGGTCGCAAATTGTTCGCGGGTGGGTCGCGGGCGGGTCGCTGTTGGGTTGCCGGTGGTTTGCGGGTGTAGAGGGCAGAAAATCCCCCCCATGATAATCACCCCGACAAGCGAAGTCGTTCAGAGTATACGCGCACAAGGAGTGAATCGAACAGGGCAGGGCTGTTTAGTCAACGCCCAGGGCTATTTAGCCAACGCCCACCGTCCCTTGACGGTGGGTCGCGGGGGGGTCGCGGGGTGGGTCGCGGGTGGGTCGCGGGGTGGGTCGCGGGTGGGTCGCGGATGGGTCGCGGATGCGTCGCAGGGTGTGTCGCGGGTGGGTCGCAGGGTGTGCCGCGGGGTGGGTCGCGGGTGGGTCGCGGGTTGGTTCGCGGGTGGGTCGCGGGGTGGGTCGCGGGGTGGGTCGCGGGGTGAGTCGCGGGGTGGGTCGCGGGTGGGACGACGACAACAAACAACAGTAACAACAACAGCATCAACAACAACACCAACAACAACAACAACAGCAACACCAACAACAGCAGCAATCACAACACCACCAACAACACCACCAGCAACACCACCAGCAGCAGCCACAACAATAGCAACAACACACCCACCACCACCAACACCAACACCAACATCAACACCAACAGCAACACCAACCACGTTAACATCGACAGCAACAGCAATACCAACACCAACACCATCACCAACAACACCAGCAGCATCAGCAGTAGCAACAACACAACACCACCACCAACAACAACACTAACACCACCAACAACACCAACGCTAACAACATCAACAACATTGACAACAACACCAACTTCAACAGCAACAGCACCACCACCAACACCACCAACAACATCGCAACGGGCCGACTCCTCACCGCAAGTTCCTTATTCAGCCACGAACCCAGGGACAATGAATGACCGTTCGGCCCCCTTCACTTTGGTAAGGTATACGATGTTTAAGTATCCTGGGTTTGACACAGATTTTGGCCTCTTGGGAGCGTCCTGGGGAAGTTCCAGCGCCACTTGGACCCGTCTTGGAGCAGTCGTGGGACCTCTCGGGGTATGTTGGAAGCTATCTTGAGCGACCCCGCGCTGTTGAGCCATCGTGGAGCTGTCTTGGGCCCTTTGATCCGTCGCCGCCCCCCTTGTCCAGACCAAGGCAGAGTGGGCACGGGGAGGCGTAAACCCTTCCCCGAAGGGGACAGAGGGTTGCAAGAGGAAACGCCCTAAACCAATTACGCCCTAAACGTGCTGGTGGGATTCTCTTTCTTCTCCTCCTCTCCCTCCTCCGCCCCCCACGAAGGGATCATCGGGGGATGGGGAATTGGGGGTGGAGGGGGACAGGGAGGGAGGTGGTGCGTTGAACGAGTGTTTCTTAACATCCACAGCATCACGTGGATTTTATAGTGCGCCTTGCTCAGTGCGAGTCGCACTTCTGGAACCTCAGGGGTAGTCCCTTGTGTGTCCTAGCCGGCCCCGAGCCTGACAGGCTTCATCATGTTCTCTGGCACACTTGCTGAAGTTGCGGCATCATCCAGTTAGCGATGAGATCGCTCGCCGCCTTGGTTCGTTTTGACACAAGGTTTGGTCAGACACCCGCTTCGACCTGATGTATCATTGAGTTGAAGGCTTGCGATGTGCTATGCCGCAAAGTTTTGATGGTCGGCTTCGCTGATTACTAAAGGAGCTCCCAAACCGAAGGAGCGCCTAGACCGTGATAGGGATCGCGCAGAAGAAAAAGTGCGCATCGAAGGCACTGCGGCGAACCACCGCCGCCCACCGCCTCGGGGAACGCCTATGTGGCCAAACATCTGGCCAAACCATTCAGCTCGGTGCTCCCCCAACTGTTGTGGACCCCCTTGAGTGGAGGACGTGTGGGAGAGAGGGAGAGAAGAGAGAGAGAGAGAGAGAGAGAGAGCGAACGAGAGCAAGAGAGACTGCGAGAGAGAGAGAGCGATATATATATATATAGAGAGAGAGAGAGAGAGAGAGAGAGAGAGTGAGAACGCGGATGCGAAAGAGAAACACATATATAATACGTATATATATAGAAAATGTTAAAAAGGAACGGTCGCACTCATGCCCACCCCCAATTGGATTGTTGAGGGTGGGATGCGTTGGTGCGCCTTCGCGATGCTCGTGCCCCAGCCCACCCCCACCCTGCCTCGGCTGCGCCCGGGAGTGAGCTTCCTGTTCGCCTCCACCCCCACGCCGCCGCTTGAAAGGAGGGGAAGCGGCATGCGTCGCACTTCCCCGCCGACGTATCGCTTCGCGACTACAGGCGAACGGCGACGGCGGCGAATGACCTACACACGACTATAAACGGGCAGCGGACGACGAACGACGACTGACGACCGACGACGACGACGAACGACGAACGATGAGCGACGATCATGGTGGCCACGTCGGCGAACGACGAACGACGAACAACGTCGACGGACTGCGAACGGCGACGAAGTACGCACGACGGGCGTCGAGTGTCGAACGACGCCGGACCTGCGGGCGTATCGTAATGCGACCGCCGTGCGCGGTGTGGGGTGGGGGTCTGCGTGAAAAACTGAAAGGCGTTCTCGGGAATCCCTCGGCCGCTTCAGGATTCTTCGCGCGCGGGCGCGCGCGTCGCATCGGCGACGGTCTCGGCGCGCGATTTTTGCGCAGGGGTCTGTCAAGGATCCTTCTCGCGCGACTGTTCAACTCTCGCGCGCGCAGGGGAAGACCCGCGCGTAGCACTGGCGAGAATCTCGGAACGCATATTCTCTCGCTGGGGCTTGCGCGCAGCGCCAGGCAGACTTCCCGCGCGATTTAGCAGCGCTCGAGCGCACGGACGCGGACTCGCGCGTCGCGCCGCAGCGGTCCCAGCGCACGATTTCCGCGTGGGGATCGGCGCGCGGCGGCAAGCAGCTGTCTCGCGCGACTGGGCAGCGCTGGGGGGCGCATGAGATGACGATCGAACAACACGCACCCATACCCATAGGGGGGACGGAGGAGGCTATGGGTGCGTGTTGTCGGATGGGGGTCCCCGCTCGAACGGGAGTTTCCCCCAGGGTCCGACAACTCGCACCCATACCCATAGCCAGTTCCCCTCCTTTCGACCCTCCTATGGGTGTGGGTGTGAGCTGTTCGCTCGTCATGAGAGGACCCGCGCGCCGAACATCGGCGATGGCCTCGGAGCGCGAGCTCGCGCACGGGGGTCGGCGCGCGGCGCCGCGCAGTTCCTCGCGGCGTGCTGGCAGCGCTCGGGCGCGCGGGGGACGGCTCGCGCATCGCATCGGCGGAATGATCTTCAGGAGGGCAACGAAAAACACACAGACACAATTCATCGTCGATTCCCAGGAAAATTCGCGAAACTATGGGAAGTGGGGGGGAAGACGAACCCCCAATAAATATGGGAAAATATGGGGAATCCTTTCATTCCCTACCTACGCTCTGCCTAGAAGGGTTCTTACTCGCTTTGCTTAAAGGGGCCGGGCAGTGCACCCCGCCCAGGGCGGTTCCCCCGGTCCCCTGGGAGCGCTTCCCCCAGTCCCCTGGGAGCTTTAGCTTTAGCTTTAGCTTGGCTTTAGCTTAGCTTTAGCTTGAGCTTTAGCTTGAGCTTGAGCTTTAGCTTTAGCTTAGCGTTAGCTTAGCTTTAGCTTTATCTTGAGCTTAGCTTTAGCTTAGCGTTAGCTTAGCTTTAGCTTTAGCTTAGCTTTAGCTTAGCTTTAGCTTAGCTTTAGCTTAGCTTTAGCTTAGCGTTAGCTTAGCGTTAGCTTAGCTTTACTGTTAGCTTAGCTTTACTGCTACTACTAATGCTGCTTTCCTAGGGGCTCCAACTCCTAGGTAGGGTCGCACTTGGATAATTTTGGTTTATTTATTTGCGTGTCCCAGGGCCTCTTCAGATCTGTCGGGGCCGTGGTCTCGATCCGCCAAAGTGGTGGCGCTTCTCTGCGCGACTGGATGCACGCGCGCGCGCGAATGTCTCTGCGGATGCGCTGCGAGTGCGCCGCATGCGCCGGCGCATCGCTACGCGACCACCGCGCGGGGGAAGGGTGGGGTGTCTGAAAGAAAAGAATTTGCACTGCTTTCTCGAGGTCCCTCAGGCCTCGTCGAGTAGAGCTTTTTTGGAGCTCCTGTGGTTTCCTGGGGGCTCCTGTGTCTCCCGCCGCGGCTCTCTGGAGCTTCCTCTGGGCCCCCCCAGGGCCTCCTGAAGCTCCGTGGGCTTCCTCTGGCTTCTCGGAGCTTCCTGGAGCGTCTGGGAGCGCCTAGGAACGTTTGGGAGCGTCTGTGGCGCTTGGGGAGCGGCCGGGGGCGCCTAGGTGCGCTTGGGCGCTTCTGGGGCGTTTGCGAGCGCTTGGGAGCTCCTGAAAGCGTCTGGGAGCGCTTGGGAGCGCTTCTGGAGTGTCTGCGAGCGCCCAGGAGCGCTTGCGAGCGTGTGGAGGCGTCTGGGAGCGCCTGGGGCCGCCTGGGGAGCACCTGGGGTTGCTTCGGAGCGTTTGGGCTCTCGTGGAACGTTGGAGGCACCTGGGAGCGCCTGCGAGCACCTTGGGCCGCAGGGGCGCCTGGAGCCGCCAAGAACGCTTGGCCGTTCCTGGAGCGCTTGGACGGGCCAGGGAGCATCCCATGCGTCTGGGGGCGCATGGAATCCCCTGGGGCCGCCTCGGGAGCGCCTGGCGCTGCCTGGGCGCGTTTGGGAGCGCACGGGGCTTTTGGGAGCGTCTGGGGGCGCCTGAGAGCGCTTGGGGCCGCCAGCAGAACGCTTGGGGCCGTTTGGGGAGCCCTTGGGCGCTCCTTGAGCGTCCGCGAGCGCTGGGGAACGCCTGGGCGCGTCGGGGGCGCGGATCTCATGATTTTGTTCTTTCAGGGGTCGCGGCTTCGGGGCGCCGAGGGGAAGCCATGAAAAGTGCTACGCGCGAGGTGGGGCTTGTGTGGCAAGCCTTCCGCACCGCTCGGAGGCGGGCGTGCTAACTCTCGCCCGCTGGCGTCCTGCACGTCGTTCCGCTGAGCGGTCCGACCACTGGTCGCTCGCTGCCCGACGAGTGTCAGGAAGGACGCGCTCGCCCCGGAGAGCGAGAGCGCGAGCGAGAGCGCGAGCGAGAGCGCGAGCGAGAGAGAGAACGAGAACGAGAGTGAGAGCGCAAGCGAGGCATGAGGAGAAGAGACGACCTGGCCCTCCCCCTTTGCAAAGTAGAGAGAAAGGGAGAAAGAGAGAGAGAGAGAGAGAGCGAGAGAGAGAGAGAGAGACTGAGGTAATATCAGGGAGCGAGAGAGAGAGGGAGCGAGAGGGAGAGAGAGGGAGAGAGGGAGAGAGAGAGAGAGAGAAAACGAGAGAGAGAGAGAGAAAGAGAGAAAGAGAAAGAGATAGGGAGAGAGAGCGAGAGAGAGAGAGAGGGAGAACTGGACAGAGCAATAGAGCGAGGGCGAGAACGTAACTCGAGGAGAAGAGGAGACCTGGGGCTCCCCCGCGCCTCCCGCACCACTCCCCTTCTCAGGTGGAGCTTGCGTTGCCCCCCCCCCCCGTCGCCCCGCGGCGAGGGGCGCGGACCCTTGCTTTCCGTTGCCCGTTCACCCCTCTCTCTATGTGTACGTATACACATACAATCACATTCATGTGGTTTCGCATGTGTCAATCGATGTATATATGCTATACATGTAGATGTTTACACACATCTACACACATATATACACACACCGTATGCGTGTATGTGTGTATGCATGTATGTGTGTATATATGTATGCATGCCTGTATGTATGTATGCATGTATGTATGTATGCATGTATGTATGTACGCCTGTATGCGTGTATGCATGTACGCAGGTGTGTGTACGTATGTATGCATGCATACATGCATGTGTGCATGTACATATGTACGTATGTATGTGTGTATGTATGTATGTATGCCTGTATGTGTGTATGTGTGTATGTGTATATGTATGTACGTATCGATGTACACATGTATATATGTATACATGCATGTGTATGTGTACGCGTGTATGCATGTGTGCATGTATGTGTGTATGCATGCATGCATGTATGTATTTACGTAGGTATGTATGTATGACTGTAAGTAATTATGTATGTATGCATGCATGCATGCATGCATGCATGTGCGTGTGTATGTATGCATGCATGCATGTATGCATATATGTATGCGTGTATACCTGTATGCATGTATGCATGTATGCATGTATGCATGCATGTATGCATGTATGTGCGTATGTATTTATGTATGCATGCATGCATGCATGCATGCATGCATGCATGTATGTATGTAAGCATGCCTGTCTGCATGTATGCATGTATGCATGCAGGTGTCTGTATATATATATACACACATATATATATATATATATATACTCGGCTACAGGGATAGGGGGCCCTGGCCCGGTGCCCCGACCCCCCATGCATGAGTGCTCCGGGCATTCGGGGGCGTTCCCGGAGAGGCCCCTGGCCAGCTGCTTAGACTCCCCGTGAGCGCGCCGGGCCCCCGGGAGAGTTCCCACAGACGCGCAAGACAGGCCACGCGGGCCCTAAAGATGGCCAAGAGACTCTCACGAGGCCCCGAAGACGCCCAAGATGGCCCCAAGACAGCCTAAGAAGCCCCCAAGACGCCCCAAGAGCCTCAAAGAAGCCTCCGAAGTGGGCCCCGAAAGGTCAACATCGTAGATTCTCCATTGTGTTTTTCGATGTTTTTTGCTTTCTCGCCTTTTCACTTTGCCGACGCTCCAAGGCGGCCGAAGAGGCCTCCCGTAGCGCCCCAAGACAGCCCGGGAGGCCCCCAAGACAGCCCCAGGACGGCCCGAAGACGGCTCTGGAGGGCCCCCAGACAGCCCAAGAGGCGCCCAATAAGGCCCACAGGGCCCCGAGAAGGTCCCAAGAGTGGGCGAGGGCTCTAGGAGACCCCAAGAGGCCCCAGGAGACCTCAAAGAGGCCCCAAGGACGCCCCCAAGAGACCACTACAAATGCCCCAAGAGGCCCCAAACCGGCTCCCCAACAGACCTCAAACCTGCCGCTCAGAAGCGCCCGAGAGGCGTACCACGAGATCCAAACGAACACTCAAGAGGCCTCGGAGCCACAACCCTGGCACGGGTGGCGGGATGGGCCGAAAGCCCCAGGCGGCTCCCAGAGCACATCCAGAGGCTCCCAAGAAGCCTCACGAGGCCCTCCATAAGCCCCTAGGAAGGCTCACCCTGCCTCGAAGGGACCCCCCTGGGAAGCCCCAGGAGGCCCCCCGCTGGTGACAGGCGTGCCTGCTGTCCCACCCTGGAGGCCTCCAGATAACCTTCGGGCAGGGCCGGACAGCGCCTCAGCGACCCAAGGAACCTCCTGGGTGAACCCTGGACGGCGCCAGTACGGCCCAGCACACCCCTGAAACACTCCCAGAACAGCCCGAGAGTCAGTCCAAGAAAGCTTTGCGACGTCCGAAGCCCGACACAAGACGGCACGAAGACTCCATGCCCCACGACGGCCATTGCTTCGACGGCACCGCAACTCTCGAACTGACGCGTCGAGACATTAAGCCAATGTGACATGAAGGAGCCCTGGCCTGCGCTAGAACCTAAGCGCGCGCGTAGCGCGCGCGTGGTTCTAGCGCATGTTGTGCATGTATGTATGCATGCATTAATGCATGCATGCATGTCTGTATACATGTATGGATGTATGTCAGAGTGAGGGGGCCGAACGGTCATTCACTGTCCCTGGGTGCGTGGCTGAAGTGAGATTCCGCGGTGCGGATTCGTGTTGTTGTTGTTGTTGTTGTTGTTGTTGTTTGTTGTTGTTGTTGTTGTTGTTTGT
>CAUYUJ010003880.1:17500-57500 GCA_963575745.1 Prorocentrum cordatum
CCCGAGTCGCCGAACGACCGCTCGTGGACGCCCAAGAGAGGCCCAAGACGGCCCGAGAGACCCCCCAATCACCAATTTTAGTAAGGTTTTGGAGAGATTCTGGCCTTCAGCCTTTGCGGCTGTCCGACGTTCCAGGCCGGCTCTATAGGCCCCCAAGAGCGCCACAAGACGGCCTAAGAGGGCCCCCGGACGGCCCTGGAGGCGCCCCAGAGAGCCCCAAGTCGGCCCCAAGATGCGCCCAAGAGGGGGACCACGACTCCAAAGTTCGACCCTCCCGTTGAAGAGTGCCCCATGAGGCACCAAGGAGCTCCCCAGCGGCCCCAGGAGGCCCCCGAGAGGCACCCAGGAGACCCAAACAAGGCCTCAAGAGGCCACCAGACAGCCCCGAGGAGGTTCCACAACGGTCTCAAAATGGCTACCGAGAAGCTGCGAAACTGCCTTCACGACGTCCCTGACAGGCCAACCACGAGATCCAAACCAACTGCCCTGAGGCCTCTGACCCACCACCTAGGGCACCCGCCGCCCGCCCGCCGTCCGCGTAGCACGCATCACTCTGTACTCAACAGCTTCAGTCTCCAAGACAGCACCCTGTTGTCAACAGCCCCCGTCTTCAAGGCAACACCCTGTACTCAACAAGCTCCCGCTGCAAGAGAGCACCCTTAAAAGGAATTCATTCAAATCCCGACCCGCCCGCCCGCCCGCCACCCGCCCGCCCGCCGCCCGCCTGGCCGCTCGCCCGCCTTCCGCGTAGCACGCGCCACCCTGCGCTCAACAGCCTCCGCCTCCAAGACAACACCTAGCATTCAACAGCCCCCAGGGTTCCCGGGACTGCCCGGGCCCGCTCCCGGACGGCGTCAGATGCCCTTCAGATCGCTCCCATACGGCCGAAGAGGCTCCCAAGGAAAGACCAGAGACGGCCCAGGAGGCTCCCCAAAAGGGCCTCGAGAGGGCCTCGGAACCCTTTTGGGGAGCCTCGAGAGCCTCGAGAGCGCCCCAAAAGAGCCCCAAGAGCGACCCAAGAGGGCCCGAAGAGCGCGACATTTCAGGGTCTCCAGCCTGAGCGGCTCCGCCCCCAGAGGCCATCAAGAGGCTCCCAAGAAGCCCCGTGAGGCTCCCAAGAGGCCCCCCAGAAGCCCCAATAAGCTCCCAAGGGCCCCCCAGGGAAACCCCCTGCGGGGCCCAAGAGACTTCGGTAAATCGTATTCCCCAGAGCTTTCCGGGAACATGATTCCTTGGGCTTCCGCCCACCGCCCCAACCATGTTTCCAATAGGCTTGCCGACAAGGCCAAAAAGGGCCCCTCGGTAAGCCCCCAGAGCCACCCCTCTTAAGAGAGCCGAACAAATCAGCCCCAGAGCATGATTCTCGGGTTGCCGCCCTCTCCCCAAACCATGTTTATAAACGCCTGCCAGGATAACAAAAACGAGAGTCCCAAGCAGCGCCACCTGCCGCCACGCTCGGGAACGCGTCATGCCCCGAAGCCTCCGGAGGCGCCCAACGACATCCCAACAAATCACGTTCCCAGGAAGTCTTGCGGCCAGTTCCGCCGACGTTGAAGGAGGACGGTCCAGGACACCCAGAACTCTTCCAAACAGGCTTCCAAGAGGGCGCCGAGACAGCCCAGGGCCTCCCCCTGACGGCCCAAGAAAGCTCCAACACAGACGAACATCGGGCAGGACGAAAGGGGGGGATAGGGGAAGGGGGGGGGGGAATTTGATGCCTGCTGCTGGTCTGACACGCCGAGCAGCGTAGCTACGCTTTCCTTCCCCCGAGCGCCGATTTTCTTATTGTCTTTCCATCCCTTTCCTCTCCAGCCGCCTTCCTTCGCACTTCTGCCCGAGCATGCTTCTCGTGCGAACTCTGTGGTGTCAGAGCGGGCGCAGAACCGAGCGAGCTTCGAAGCGCGCGGTCTGGGGCGGGACTGTTCCGGCAGGGGCTCTTGGCCGTCCGGCGCAAGTGAGTCGGGTGAGGCGGTCTAGCGCTCGATCGCGGCGTTGTCGATCCGAGCGCGTGTGCTTTGAGGCGCGGCACGACCGTTGTGTGCGAACGTGATATCACGAAGATGAGCTTCCCGCGCGTTTCGCAGCCCCTCGTCGGTTTAACGGTCCTCCTGAGCGATGCGTCGGAGGGCGTGGGGAATCGGCATAAAGGGGGGAGTTGTTAATGGCTCAGGGCGCGCAGCGCGAGCGAAAGCACACGCGCGACGTCTGGAACACGAGCAGGCGCGACGCTTGCTGCGCCCAGCTGGGCGTTGTCTTTGATCAGCGGGAGGCCCGCGATCAACGACAGCACCCAGATGGGCGCAGCAAACTTGCGCGGGAAACTAGCTACAGCAGCTGATTCTGGGCCGTTTTCATTTCGTTTTCATATACGTGCAGCTGGGTCTGGCGCCGAACTGCGTGCGCGTAGCCAGCTAAGCGCGAAACTAGGTCTACGTAGCTATGTAGCTAGTTCCGCGCCGAACTAGCTGCCTGGAGCTAGGTTTGCGCGAAGCTAGCTGCATGTAGCTGGTTTCCCGCCGGGCCAGCTCCATATAGCTGGTTGGGTGCAGGGGTGATGGGGGGGAACAGGAAGAGGTAGGAGAAACGGGTTGGGGATGAGGTGAATGTTTCTTCCCACGTTTTGGGAAACGCACCCCTGCTGAGTCATGTCACGCACGCGTGCAGCCTTCGTGATTGCGTGTGTCATTGTGCGCGCGCGCGTGCGAGTGCCTCTCGTGCGCCGCCCGTTAAGAGCGTTGAGCGCGCATGGATCGACCTTGTTTCATTGGTGCGTGCGCAAACGCACGGCCAAGGTGGAACACGCGGGGAAGGCGCCAATTGAATCTATAGTGTGGCAGGCGCGCGTGCCCCCAGCGCAGTTCCAGGCATGCGAACAAAAGGCCGCGGGCGCGTGATCTGATTGCAAGAGTCGCCACACCTCTGCTACCATTAGCTGGGAAGGTGTAAGCGCCCACTTCACGTTAGCAAATCCCTAACCCTGTCCCTTACTATCCCCCCCTTTCGTCCGTCCCGACAAAAGGGCCGCAAGAGGCCCCCAAGAGGCCCCAGAACAAGGACATATGACATCTCGTTCGAAAGCGCCCAAGATGGCCTCAGGACGGCCCACAAGGCTTCCAACGCGGCCCACAGGGACGCCAAAATTTTTGATTGCGCTTCGGTTTTGGATGGATTTCAGACACCTAACGTCGCCCCGACAGGCCCCAACGAGGGCGCCGAGACAGCCTGCCGTGGGCACGGGGCGGGGTCCGGGACGGGGCCCTCGCACCGGGGGGCCCGGGGGCCCTGCCGTGGCGCTGGGGGCCTTGTAGGGCCTTGTAAAGTCGCCCGAAGACGGCCCTAACGTTTCCATACAACGAAAACAACCAATGACCGCCCGAGATCACCCGTCAATTGGTCCCCGACTGGCCAAGAGGCCCCAAGACGCCCCAAGAGGTCTCCAAGACGGCTCCCAAGGAGACCCAGAAGGCACAACTAATTTGTTTCCCTTATGATGTTTGATCGATTTTCGAGTTCTCGCCATTTGAGTTTCCTGACGCTCCACGACGGCCCAAGACGCTTCAATTTCCGCTCCAAGACATCCGCAGAGGCCTCGAATACCGTCACAAGACAGCCCACAGGGGTCCCAAGATGGCGCCAGAGGCTCCCAAAGCGGCCCGAGAGGGCCCCAATACGGCCCCGATATGGTTGACACGAACCGAGAATCCGAGTTTTCCACCCTGAGAGGCTCTCAGGAGGCCCCGAAAAGCCCCTGACAGGCTCCAAGAGGCCCCAAGAAGCCCCCAGGGGGCCGAAGAGTATCCAAGACGCCTTCCACGAAGGCTCCAAGAGGCAAACATTCATGCCTTGCCATCGGTTTTTTGATTGATCTTAGAGTTTTCAGCCTTTTGGCGTCCCGCCGCTCCAAGACGGCCCAAAAAGCCCCCCAAACCAATCCAAGATGCCCAAGAGGCCTCTAACACGGTCCAAAACAGCCCGAGAGGGCACCAATACGGCCCCAAGGGGGGCCCAAGAGGGGTAAGACGAACCGAAAGTCCGAGCCTTCCACCCCGAGAGGCTCTCAGGAAGCCCCAGAGGCTCCCAAATGGGACCCAAGAGGCCCTCGAGAAACTCCCCAGAAGGCCGAAGAGGTTCCAAGAAACATTGTTTTCCCATCAGCTTTTGATGGATTTTAGAGTGCCCACCTTTTTGGCATCCCGACTCTCCAAGACGGCCCAAATGGCCTCCACGGCCGCTCCAAGATAGCCGAAGAGGCCTCCAAGAGGGCCCCAGGACGGCCCACGAGGGCCCCAAGACGGTGCCCGAGGCGCCCAAGACGGCCCGTGAGTGCCCCAAGAGGGCATCAAGAGAATCCCAATAAGGGGAATGCGAACCCAACAGCAGAGCTTTCCGCCCTAAGAGGCCCACAGGGGGCCCCAGGAGTCCCCAAGTGGTCCGACGAGGCCCCCCAAAGCCTTCCACCAGGCCCCAAAAGGCTCACAGGAGACGCACACGGGGCCCCAAGATTGCCGAGCGGTGCTCTCGATGCATCAAGATTGCTTTCAGGAGGCCCCGGGAGGCTTCCGGATTGCCCCAATGTGGTCTCAAGCTGGGCCTCCACGCAGCCACGCGGCCTCTGGGCTGAACTCCGCGGCCTTGGGGAGCTGTCCCTGTGGCTGATCCCGAGGCGGCTCATCGTAGCTGCCGTTGTGGGAGTCCTCACTCTCCCGAGTAATTTCCTGAACCCCACTCCCTGTGCCCTGCGCAGGGCGTTTCTTCACTGACGCGGTCTCTGGGCTGAACTCCGCGGCAGGCCTCTTCGTTGGTGCTCTCTGCGCTGCAGGGCGCTTCTTGACTGACGCGGCCTCGCCCTGACTTGAAGCGCCTTTTTTAGCTCTGATCCTCCTGACCTCCTCACTCGTCAAGGCGCCCTTGCCCTGAGGGACTCCGTGCTCGAAATAATCTACTGAATACTCTTGCTGACATTGTGGAACTGAAGACATTGCAAAACTGGAGCTTGCGTGAGAAGCTCAACACTCTGGAGCTCTTCTGAACCAAAACGCCCACTGAAGACGGCCAATTGATTGCTTCAGACTGCAGAACATAACTTTCCGACTGCCCGGAGAACCTTGACGATGCCCCCAGTGCCTCCAACAGCCAATTGAGGAAGCACGGAGAAACCCCCAGAAACCTTTCCTTCAGATGCCCCAACGAAGACCCAAGCGGTTCCCAAGAGGCCTTCAGGAGGCACGGCGACTATGTCACGTGCCTATGCTTGATAGCGCTGTCCAAGATCTTTTAGCGCGCCCCCAGCCCGGGCTAGAACCTGAGCGCGCGCGAAGCGCGCGCGCGAAGCGCGCGCGATGGTTCTGGTGTGTTTCTTTCTCTCTCTCTCTCTCTATATATATCTCTCTCTCTATCTCTATATATCTATATATATAAGGATATCGGAGTAGGCCTGGGGGGGGGCGGGCCGGTGCCTGTACCACCCATGGCACCCCCAGTTTCCGTGGGGGTCCCAGTGTTCCCGAGACGGACCGGGCCCGCTCCGAAACGGGCCGCGACAGACTAAGGGGATCCCAGGAGGGCCCAAGACGGTCCCAAGAGGCCCCGAAGACGCCCAAGATGCCCTCAAGACGGCCGATGAGGACAGGGGCGAATTTCGTATTGTCGGTTCGTGGTCCTCCTCTGGGGCTCATGTTGGGGCCCTTTTTGGCGATCTTGGGCGCCTTTTGGGCCGTTTGGGGGCCTCTTGGGCCGTCTTGGGGAGGTCTTGCGGGCCTCTGGGGCAATCTTGGAGCGTCGGAAGACCGAAAACGCGAGAACGCAAAAACCATACGAACACACAGTGAGGATCAATTATCTTGGCGATGGACCCAACCACATGTGTAAGTTCCGTCGGAGTGAGTATCGTCCTCGGTGGAACTCCCTGTGGGGCCACGAAACGTGTGAGGGGTGTGCCGAAATGGAGGCGTGTGTCCCTATGGGGCCACGATGCGTGTGAGGGGTGTGCACAATTGGAGGCGGCGGTACCATGCGAACCCTGCCACTGGGGCCTTCGGCGGAGCTCCCAAGGGGCCACGTAGCGTGTGAGGGGTGTGCCGAAATGGAACCGGCGGTGGCATGCGAACCGTGCCACTAGGGCCTTTCGGCGGAGTTCCCCATGGGGCCATGAAGCGTGTGAGGAGTGTGCCGGAATAGAGGCGGCGGTGCCATGCGAACCCTGCCACTGGGGCCTTCGGCGAAGCTCCCTGTGGGGCCACAAAACGTGTGAGGATTGTGCCGAAATCGGGGCGGCGGTGCCATGCGACCCCTGCCACTGGGGCCTTCGGCGAAGCTCCCAAGTGGGGCCACAAAACGAATGAGGATTGTGCCGAAATCGGGGCGGCGGTGCCATGCGACCCCTGCCACTGGGGCCTTCGGCGAAGCTCCCAAGTGGCCAAAAAACGTGTGAGGGGTGTGCCGCAATGGAGGCGGTGGTGCCATGCGAACCCTGCCACTGGGGCCTTCGGCCGAGCTACCTATTGGGCCATGAAGCGTGTGAGGAGTGTGCCGGAATAGAGGCGGCGGTGCCTTGCGAACCCTGCCATTGGGGCCTTCGGCGAAGCTCCCAAGGGGCCACGAAACGTGTGAAGGGTGTGCCGACATGGACGCGGCGGGGCCATGCGAACCCTGCCACTGGGACCTTCGGCGGAGCTCCCTATGGGGCCACGAAGTGTGTGAGGGGTGTACCGAAATTGGATGGGCATGCGGAGAGCAGAGGCAAGGATGGGAGGGGAAGGATGATAGGAGTGACGCGGAGCGCTGTCTCTTCAAAACGAGGACCCAACACCACAGGATGGTTCGTTGCCTCTTTGGGCCCTCTTGGGGGTCCTCTTCGAGCGCTCTTGGGGCTTCTTTGGGGCCTCGTGGGCCGTCTTTGGGTCATCTTGGGCGCCTTGTAGCGCTCTTGGGCTGTCTTGGAGGCCTCGGGGGGGGGGGGGGAATCGGACCCCCCCGCCCCCAGGATTGAAGGGGGGGGGCGGGTTTTGAATTCCCCCCCCCGCCCCCTTTCTCCCGTGACGGAGAGGGGGGGGGGGGATTCGAACCCCCCCCCTCTCCCCCCTCTTCCCCTCCTTGTCCTCTCTCCCTCTCTTCGGGACGGCGCTGGCGTCGGCGGAGACCGTCGAAACGGCATTGGGGGCGCTTGCGTCGAAAGGTGTTTGCCCATGGCCTTCGGGCCTTCCAGCCACCGTGCCTTGGTTTTGGGTCAGAGTCCTAATGGATGCTTCTTGGGGTCTCGTCGGAGGGCTCTCGGGGGCCATTGAGGGACATTTGTGAAGCCTCCTGGGCGCCTCTTGGTTGTCTCTTGGGGCCTCTCTGAGGATGTGGCGGTGGTGGGTTGAAGTGGTGGTGGTGGTGGTGGTGGCAGTGGTGGTGGAGGTGGTGGTGGTGGTGGTAGTGGGGTGGTTGGTGGTGGTTGTGGTGGTGGTTGTGGTGGAGGTGGTGGAGAAGGTGGTGTGGTGGCGTGTGGTGGTGGTGGTCGTTGTGGTGGTGGGTTGTGGTGGTGATGTTGGTGGCGGTGGTGGTGTGGTGGTTAGACCTGGTGATTGTGGTGGTGGTAGTGGTTGTGGCGCGAGGTAGGTTGAGGTGGTGGTAGTGGTGGTGGCGGTGGTGGTGGTTGTTCTGGTGGTTGTGGTGGTGTGGTGTTTTGTTGTGGTGGTTGTGGTGCTGGGTGCTGGTGGTGGTGGTGGGTTGTGGTGGTGGTAGTGGTGGCGCTTGTGGTGGTCGTGGATGTGGTGTGGTGGTTTGTTGTTGTGGTGTTGGTTGTGGTGGTGGTCGTGGTGGTGGTGGGATGTGGTGGTGGTCGTGGTGGTGGGTTGTGGTGGTGGAGGTAGTGGTGTGGTGGCAGTTGTGGTGGTGGTGGTAGTTGTGGTGGTGAGTTGTGGTTGTGGTAGTGATGGTGGCGGTGGTGGTGTAGTTGTGTGTGGTTGTGGCTGTGGTTGTGGTGGTGGTAGTGGTTGTGGCGGGAGGTAGGTTGTGGTGGTAGTAGTGGTGATGGTGGTTGTGGTTGTGGTGGTGGTGGTGGTGGTGTGGTGTTTTGTTGTGGTGGTTGAAGTGGTGGTAGTGTGGTGGTGGTGGTGGTGCTGGTGGTGGTGGTGTGGTGGTTTGTGGCGGTGGTGGTGGTGGGTTGTGGTGGTAGTGGTGGTGGTGGTGGTCGTGGTTGTGGTGTGGTGGTTTCTTGTGGTGGTGGTGGTTGTGGTGGTGGTGGGATGTGGTGGTGGTCGTGGTGGTGGGTTGTGGTGGTGGTGGTTTGTGGTGGTGGTGGTGGGGTGGTTGTGTGGTGGTGTGGTTGTGGTGGACGACGTGTGGTGGTTTGTGGTTTCGGTGGTTTGTGGTGGTGATAGTGGTGGTGGTAGTGGTGCGGTGGTGGTGGTGGTGGTGAATTGTGGTTGTGGAGGTAGGCGTGGTGGGACGTGCTGGTGTTGGTGGTGGTGGGTGGTTGTGGTGGTGGTAGTGGTGGCGGTGGTGGTGGTTTGTGGTGGTTGTGAGTGGTTTGTGGGTTTTGGTGGTGATGTGGTGGCGGTGGCAGTGGTGGCGAGGTGATTTGTGGTGGTAGAGGTAGTGGTGGTGGTGCTGTTGGTGGAGGTGCTGGTGGTGGGGGTCGGTTGGTGGTTGTGGTGGTGGTGGCGGTGGTTGTTGTGGTGGCGGTGGTGTGGTAGTTTGTAATGGTGGTGATGGGTTGTGGTGGTGGTGGGTTGTGGTGGCGGCGGTGGTGGTGGAGTGGTGGTTTATGGTGGTGGTTGTGGTGTTATGGTGGTTTGTGGTGGGTGGTGGTGGTGGTGGTGGCCGTTGTGGTGGTGGTTGTGGTGTAGTGGTTTGTGGTGGTCGTGGTTGTTGTTGTGGTAGGTTGCGTTGTTGTGGTGTGGTGGTTTGTGGTGGTGATGGTGTGGCTTTCGGGTCCTGCCGCCACCGTGTCTTGGCTTTGGGTTACAGTTCTAATGGATGCGTCAGAGGGGTCTAGGGGGCGTCTGAGGGGCATGTGTGAGGTTTTGCTGGGCGCCTCTGAGGCGTCTCCTTGAACTTCCGAAGGACCCCCCGTGGCTTTTGGGGAGCGACCGCTCGATATGGCGATTTAAATTTTCCCGCTGCGGCCTGGCTCTCCCTGGTCATCGTCGCTGTTTCCCCGCCGTTGGTGCTGCCGGCCCCCGCCGGCGCAGGCGCCAACACCGGCACGGGGGGTGTTCGACCACCCACCCTCCGGAGAGCCGGAAGAGAAAATATTGGGGGAGTTGGAATATTCTATTTCTTTCCCGGGGGTAGGGAGGTTTGAACCCCCCCCTTGGGAGGGGTGGAGTTACGGGGGAGGGGGGAGTGTCCCCCTGGTTCTGATCGACGGTGCCGAATGTTGGGAACCCCCCCCTGGGTTCGAAACGCGCAGCCGAATGTTCCCAAGGCAAGCGCTCGTGAGAAGCACTCTCTCGGCCCACGAGGTGCCCGATAGGGCCCCAACGTAGCCCAGTAGAGGGCTCCACGAGAGAGAGAGAGAGAGAGAACTCGAATTGAGATTCCGAGCCATCCCGCCCAAGGAGACCCCCGAAATCGCCTTCAGGCCCCAAGAGGCCGGCCCAAAAGAGGCCCCCAAACGACCCCCAATATGCTTCAAAACTGCGGCTCCCCAGAGGCTTCCCAAGAACCCCAACAGACATCCAAGCGACCTCTGCATCACAACCCAAGCGCGGTGGCGGGATGGGCTGGATGCCAACAGGCCAGTATCGCGCTCGATGTAGATTCTCGAGTCTGGCGCCACGCGTTTCGGTGGTTCGATGCCCAAAGACCCTCCCTCGGCGCGTAAGTCCGCGTAGAGTGTTCCAAACAAGTTTTGATGTACGAAGAACTCAAAAGTCGTCTTCTCGCCCACGGCGGAGGCCAGCCGAATGCCCGCGGTATCTGGCGGATGTAAGTCGAGGGCGATCTGGCTGGCGGAAGCCAGCGGAAGCTCGCCTGAAGCCCGCGGAAACGACATTGGTTTTGTAAAAGATCTACGTTGACCACCGTGCCGTCTTCAGGCATGCAGAGCCAGCCGCATAAATGTCGCACGGTGTGCACAATACACTTGTCAAGCGTTCCAGGCCGGGTGGGGCAGCTTCATTCCCCCATGGCAGTGCCGGCGCTCCACGACGATTTAGATGCCCTCCGAGACGGCCCAGAAGGCTCAAGATGGCCTCAGAGATGCCTCCAACACAGCCAAGGAATCCCCAAGACGCCCCACGACGCTCCAAACGGCCCCCAAGAAGCCTCCCAAGAGGGCCCCAGGAGGCAAACATGGACCCATTTTCTTCGGACAACGTATCGGAGGTTGGGGGGTGAGATCGAAGTGGAACGGAGAGCCCCCCTACCGGGAAATCGATTTCGGTTTCGTTTTCGTGCCGTGCGTGAGGGCGAGGCGTTGTTGCGTGGGCGGGGGAGAGGAAATCCGTAAGGGCTTCGCCCCCTGCCGCCGGCCCCCTCTCTCGGAGAATGGGCCATGGAAGAGCTAAGTCATGAGGCTTTGGCGCTGTCGTGCAGCAGTATCGGAACTTCATGCGAGGCCGATTCGCAATCGGCAAAACCAACTGATCACAAGAGAGGTTATCACACAGGGCGATTGGTAAGACGTGTATGGTTTACGAGCTTGGTTACCACACCTTGGGATTAAAGGGCCGAGGGAGTACTCGCAGTTTGGGTTACCACGCCTTGCGATGATGTGCGTGAGGGGTGGCACCGAATTTCAGAAATGTGGCAAATCCCTTGTGTTTTTAGACCCTGACCCTGCGGGTCTGCGTGAGGGGTGACACCGAATTTCAGAAATGTCGCAAATCCTTTGTGTTTTTGGACCCTGACCCCGCGATGATGTGCGTGAGGGGTGGCACCGAATTTCAGAAATGTGGCAAATCCCGTGTGTTTTTGGACCCTGACCCCGCGGATCTGCGTGAGGAGTGGCACCGAATTTCAGAAATGTGGCAAATCCCTTTTGTTTTTGGACCCTGACCCCGCGGATCTGCGTGAGGGGTGGCACCGAATTTCAGAAATGTGGCAAATCCCATGTGTTTTTGGACCCTGACCCCGCGGATCTGCGTGAGGGGTGGCACAGAATTTCAGAAATGTTGCAAATCCCATGTGTTTTTGGACCCTGACCCCGCGGATCTGCGTGAGGGGTGTCGATTTCGAGCCCCCCCAGCAATTCAGACAACGCGCCCAGGGGGTGCTAAAAAACCGGTTTGGGCCTCTCCCCCCCTCGCGCGGTCAGTCAACTAGTTACAGTAACCAGCAATAAGTCAACTAGTTACAGTAACCAGCAAGAAGCAGAACTGAAACACTGGAAACTACAACCTACGACTGGTACAGGAAACTTCGAATCACGGGCCTACAGCCTGGTGGCCCCACAAGGGGACCGGCGGATTCTCCTGTGGCTGGGCCGCGGCTGGACCAAAAGGTTCTCCACCCGGCAACCGGTGGCGCGCGTTGTCTCGTTGGTGTCCCGCTGGTGTCCCGCTGGTGTCCCGCCGGTGTCCCGTCGTGGCTGGGCCGCGGCCGGACCAAAAGGGTTCTCCGCCCGGCAACCGGTGGCGCGCGGTGTCCCGCCGGTGTCCCGCTGGTGTCCCGCTGGTGTCCCGCCGGTGTCCCGTCGTTGTCCCGTCGTTGTCCCGTGGTGTCCCGTAGTGAGATCGATCGAGTGAGATCGATAGTGGGATCGATGGTCCCATACATCGTGAGACCGATAACGATGATGGGACCATCGATCGATGGTCCCATCATCGCCCATTGCTGGCCCCCCTCCCCCCCAACCTCCTCACCGACAGGGTTGTCGCATAGGTATGTTTATCATATTCGCATCTCGGGCTTTCACAGCGTCCAAGACGGCCCGAGAGGTTCCCAAGATCGTCCCAAGACTGCCTGAGAGGCTCCCACGAGGGCTCCAATGGCCCAAGAGGGCTCCAAGACGACCGAAGGGTCCCCAGAGCGCCTCAAGACGGGGCCCAGATCGGGTCCCCGAACGGACATTTGAAGCTCTTCGCCCCTAGAGGACCCCAGGAGTCCCAAACAGGACCCAAAAAGTTTTCCAAGAGGCCTCAAGAGGTCCCCTAAAGACCCCAAAAAGGCCTTCAGAGGCTCCCAAGAAGCTCCCAGGAAACCCGACATGGCCCCCAAGAGCCCCACCATGTGGAGCTTCCTCGGTACCCTTTTGTGGTTTGAGAGAGCCCCTGCAGGGGAAATCTGTGACACGGGCTTTGGAAGTAAGGAACCCTCAGAACCTCCCGATACCGCCCACAAGGCCCCCAAGATGCCCCCCAAGAACTCCGTAGCCATTTTGGCTCAAGCCGTTTTGGTCGGAGCATCTCCCAGGCGATCTCTTTGAAGCAGAGCCCCATACCGCTCTCTGCGTGTACTTGCCGCAATGGCCCGCTCCGCGTCCCTGCTGATCGCTTGCGCTGTCGCCGCCTTCGCCGCTCTGTCGGTGGGCTCCCTCGTGCTGTCCTTCGTCGGCGCCTCCTCCCCGGCCTCAGCGGGCCTCCGGACGGTCCAGCGCGCGCCCGCCGTGGAGATGCATTTTTTCGGCGGCCCGCCGGTGACGACCACGCCCCCGCCGCCCGTGGGCCTGGGGGGCGTGGGCGGGAACAACTACGTGATCTCGATCACCATCCTCTTCTTCGGTTCGGTGCTCGCGAACGCCAACGGCTTCTTCGGACCGTGGTGATATCCCGAGCGCTCTCCGGGCCAGTAGGTGGGCCTGCTGAGGTGGCTTCTCGGCAGCGCTACGTTTTGCTGTGTTGCGTGCCATTTGCAGGCGCCGCTTCTGCAGCCAGGGAACATTAAGATTTTCTTCGGTGCGTTAGTTGTTGAAAACAAAGGTGTCCCCCAAGAACTGAACGCGCCAGCTTGTCAAGGGCTCGGGAGTGCCAGAACCTGAGCGTGCGCGAAGCGCGCGTGGTTCTAGTATCTGTATTTACATGCGTGCATTTATATGTATGTATATGCATATACGTGTACGTATGCATCTTAATCAATATGGATATATGCATCTACGTGTATGGATGCATGCATGCATGCATACATCCATATACGTAGATACATGCATATTTGTATGTAAATGCATAAATATATATACACGCATGCATCTATATGTATGTACCTTCATGGTTTTACGGTATGTATATATATATATATATATATATATATTATGGTACCTCTATATATAATCCTAATTACATGTACATATATGTATATATATATGATATTATGTATATCCGTAGCCATTCAGGTTCAATGCTATGAACCGCCCGACGACCGCGAGTCGGCTTCGGTCGGCGACTTCTGAGCGCGAGGGGGTTCGCGCTTTGAAGCCAAAACTACTGACAACAATTGTGTTCCGTGCTGCCCTGCTGGGCTCCAGCCCTCGGCGCCTGCCTTCCAGACACGTTCCCCTCTAGACATACTCCTGCGGGGGGAGTGCCTGATGGAGCTGTCGGTTCTCGCTTGCGACGACGTGGCAAGACGGGAAACTCTGGCACGGGCGGCAGGCGGAGAACGGGCTCGCCCTCGCCGCAGGGCGAAGCCCACCGCAGCAGGAACCAAGGGCCTGCTGGCTCGGGCGCTCGTGCTGGTTTTCCAGCTTCTGCGGACCTGGAGGCCGAGGGCCCTACGCAAGCGGATGGTGGCGACCCTTGGGCTGCGCGCGGACGTGCTGGTCGGTGGTCGGAGGAGCGCGACGAGCCGCCGCCCATCTCCATCGCTTCGCCGCGAGATGAGCGGAAACCCAGGGATGCATTCGTGTTGCGAGGCGAGCTCGACGACATCTTGGCAGAGCTGCGCTCGAGCATCACGTCCTCGGTCACAACGTCGGTCCAGGAGTCCGCGGCGCGCATGGAGCGCAGCATCTTTGAGAGCACCACAAAGGTCGTCCGCTCGTTCGCCCAGCGCCAGGTGGCCTTCCACGAGGAGATGGGGCTGCGTGTCAAGGACCTTGACGCGCGCCAGGACGCGTTGGAGAGGTCGCATCGTGCGATGCGTTCGCAGATCGGCGAGATGCAGGCCATCGTGCACCAGTGCGAGCAGGCAGCCCCGGTGCCGTGGACGTGTCCGACATGGCCAGCTTCGCGCGCGACCCGAACCCACGATCTTCGTTGCCACTACGAAGGAGCCTGTCGCGCTGGCGGCCGTCAAGGAGAGTCTCGTGCCGCGGCTCGAGGCTGGCGACTTCGCGGAGGAGAAGTGGGAGCTTACGGGCGAGAGCCCAGGGCGGCGTTTCGTGCTCCAGTTCAAGGGCTCGGAGGGCATCGCGGCGCGGCATGTGCAGCACGCCTTCAAGCAGCTCAAGCTCCCGTCAGGTGAATTGCGGCGATTTGTGGCCGCGACGCCTGCGGGGGGGCGCGCCGCCGTCTTCGTGGGCACCGACAGGAGCCCCCAGATGGTGCGGCGCGAGATCGAGACGAAGAGGCTCCTCGAGGTGGTCAAGGCGACGGGATGCCACGGCAGGTGGAGGGCGCATCGCGCCCAGGGCGTCATCTACATGGGCTCCTCCCCCGTCATCGGGGTCCTCGTGCCCAGCAGCTCGTCCGAGCCCTCGACGCCGGAGTGGAACTTCCGCATGGTCGCGGACATCGGCCTCGACAAGGCGAAGATCCAGGAGGCATTCGAGGAGCGCTTTGGCGCGGCGGGCCGCGCCCAGTGGTCTGTTTAGCGCTCGTCTGGCTTGCTGGTGGTCTCGCGGCCTCGACGCGAGCGCGCCCGTGGCGTTCGGCACGTGGACTGCGCGTGCTCTCCTTCGCCACGATCGCAGCGCTGGAGGGGTGCGCGAACACGAGCTCAGTTATCTTGCGTCGCACCTGCGGCGCGGGGTGGCGATGGCAGCGCAGGAGGCCCATGCCACTCGCGCCGAGCTGCATCAATATCTTCATCGTTTGCATGTCCGCCGCCGAGTCCTCGAGTCGATTCCGCGTGTCGACGCGGGAGGCGCGTGCATCATCGCGCCTTGTGACGACCGTGCCGGGCAGCGTGCGGGGTTCGTCCCCGACGTCATTGTGCTTGGCCGCATCCAGGGGCTGAGGATCTCTGGCATCTCGGCTGACCCGAATTCACCCCCATGCAGTGCGATTATTTATAACGTGCACAATTTTGACCTGTCTGATGGGGAGCGGCTCGCGTGTCGCCACAAGCTTTTCTCGGACCGAACGATGGCGGATGTGGCCCCTGAGAGGGTCACGGTTTTCCTTCTTGGCGACTTCAATTTCTACAAGCAGGCCCCCGTGTACCCGAGGGCCCCTGAAGTGGACAAGCGTCGCAGTCAAGGCGACGTTGTTGCGGGTGCTCATGATGATCAGTTCTGGCAGAGCGTCTTCTCGAGGATGATGGAGGTCGACAGCGAGTTGCCCACGCACTGCGCTGCGAAAAGGTGGCAGCCCAAGCTCACGCAGATCGACAGGGTCTTCGTCTCTATGCCGAGCTGGGTGGCGCTGCAGCATCACTTCGCTGCCGCGACAGCGGACAGGCCCGAGGACTTGCGCGAGAAGGGGATCAGCGACCGCGCCCCCGTCGTTATCTCGGTCGTCGCGCGCTCTCACGCCACAGCCGAGGAGCAACAGATCCCCGTCCACTTCGTCAGGGATCCCGAGTGCAAGGCCCAGTATCAGCGCCTCTGTGCACTTGTCGACTGGCAAGCTCTCGGTGTGCATGCGCGGCGTCGCCGGCACAAGCAGCCGATGAAGGGGGCGGCGCGGTGCGTCCGCAACCTGCGGCTGCGCCGGCCTGAGGGCGAGACCAAGCTGATGATGTTCCGCTCGCTCTCTCGCGCGGTCTGGCGTGATGATGCGGCATTGGCGCGCGGGCTGCTGCTGTCCTGCGACTTGGCTTCTCAGTGCATCTCTGTCTCGGGCGCGCAGGTTTCGCTCGTGCACCCCCCGCCCTTCGCCCGCGACTTCGCCCGGGAGCAGCAGCTGCACTTCGAGGCTCGCGCTGCTGACCTGGAGCTGCGCGAGGCCAAGGCGTTCGACCCCGCTTCGTTCAAGATGATCAACTCGGCGCGCCGCAAGTTGCGGAGGCGCCGGGCTCTTTGGTCTCCTTTCGGTCGCACGCTCAGGTTGCAGCAGGGTGTCAGGGTGCCTGATGACGAGGGCTACCGTGTCGCAACCGAGCACGAGGGCATGGTGGAGGCTCTGCGTGCGCACTGGGCGCCGATCCCCCAGGCCAAGCCACGGGTTGCCAACTGGAAGCTCCTCGCCGACAGATATATCGCCGAGCGCGCGCCGAAGCTGGACCTCGTCGGCACCCCCCCCCCCGACAAGTCGGCTCTGGCGCGCGCGGCGGCGCTGGCCAGGGATTCAGCCCCTGGGCCCGATGGCCTCCCGTATGCCGCTTGGAGGAGCTGCCCCGAGGCCCTGGGCGCGATCGAGGACGTCGTCATAGAGGTCGCCATGGGGCTGGCCCCGCCTGTCGACTGGAACGAACACCTGATGGCCTTCCTCCCCAAGGGCTCTCTGGAGGACGACCTGGTGGGTGGCGCGCGCCGCGCCGCCAGCGCCGCGCGTGCAATCGCGCTCGAGAACGCAGGCTGCAAGCTGGTGGCAGCAGCTATGAATGCACGTCTGAAGGGCCCTGTGGAGAAGGCCCCCCCCTGTCCCCGAGCGGGGCTTTCTGCGAGGTCGCAACTTCATCGACGACATCGCCCTCCTGGACACGAAGGCCCGCGCTGCGGGCTTCCACCCGAGCGAGCGGCCCCTGATGATGCTCTTCGACTTCGGCGACGCCTTCCCCTCGTTGAGGGTGGAGCGGGCCGTTGCCGTGATCGTCTTCTTTGGTTTCGAGGGCGGGCTGCTCTGCACAGTGCTCGCGCTCTACTGGCTCCCCGCAGCCATTGTGGAGTTGGCGGGCGCACTGGTGCATTTCGCATGCGTCGCCTGCGGGCTCGCGCAGGGCTGCCCCGCGTCGGGCTCGCTGTGGGCCATCGTGATGAACCCGTTCATCCGCCGCGTGATGAGGTACACCGAGCGCGGACTATCGGCGTTTGGAGTGTGTGCTGATGATGTGGGAGCTGTTCTCGGACGGCGGCAACTGCCGGCAGGGCTCTGGCGGGCCTTCTGGGCGGTGCGGGTGCTGGCGGGTCTCCACTTGAAGCATCGCAAGTGCGTGCTGATCCCGCTCGATGGCGAGCTCGACGACGCGGCGATCGCTGACCTCAGGGGCTGGCTGCATCGCCGCATCCCGTCCTGGTCATCCATGCTGATCCAGGACAAAGGCGAGCACCTCGGCTTCGTGGTCGGCCCCGGCGCGACGGAGCGAGACATCTGGATGAAGGTTGGCGCGAAGTGGGTCTCGCGTGTCGTGGGCCTCGCGCTGAGCGGATCGCCTCCCTCGATCGCGGCTCGGCTCTACAACCGGCGCGCGCCCCCCGTCCTCGGCCACCTGCAGCAGCTCGCGATGACGCCGAGGATGCTGCTCACCAAGGAGGCGTGGGCGATCGCCAAGATCTGGCACGTCCCGCCGCAGTCCATGGCAGGGGGCGACTCCCTTGCCATTGCCGCGCGGGCGCCTGGCCTGCGCGTCCGCTCGATGGGCGGCGGGCCTCGCGGCCATGACGTGCGCCGCCCACGCGACCGTCTCCCACTGGGGGCAGCTCTTCGCCTGGCTCCGCGAGCAGCTCGACAACGCCTCGCTGCTCGCCGTCGGCCTCGGGCAGTTCTCCCCGACTTCTTGGTTGGCGAGGCCCGCCGTGATGGGGCTGGCCGAGGCGCGCGAGGGCTTCGTGAGCGATCGAGCGCTCGCTCGCCATGCTGGCGCCGCCTGGGCCGCCCTTCGGCAGGCCGAGGCGCAGGCGACGGCGTCGGGCGGGCGAGTGCGTGTCCAGAAAACCTTGTACGCTGCCTTGCACTCCTCCCTCCATCCTGACTCCCTCCACCTTCTGATCCTGCGTGAGATGAGGGCCTGTGAGCTCGAGGTCGGTCGTGGCGCCCGGTTGGGTGGTGCCGCTGCCCGCGCTCGATGGCCCCCCTCTGCGCGAGCTCCTATAGCGGGCGGCCCCATTCGTGGCAGAGCGCCGCCCTGAAGACAATTTCAGGCGCATGGCTGACCTCGGCGCGGCTGCGTGTGCAGGACGGCGTGCATCCATGTGAATTTCGGCGTCGCGAGCCCCCACTCGCCCCTGCTCTCGATGCCTTCTCTCACTACCTCCAGTGTGATGTTCTCTGGGGTTCGCCTGCCCCCGGGGCTCTCCTCCGCCATATTGCCTCAGAACTCGCACGGGCCTCAATGGGGCCCCGTTCGATGCAGAGCGTCGAGGCGATTGTGCTGGCTTGTCATATCTATAGCACTGCTCGTGTTCTCGCTCCGCCGCCCACTGATGAGGGGTGGGGCGGCCATCTTTACGAAATTCGGCGTGCTGCTGATGCTCCCGTCGACCTCACAAGGGCTCGGGGGCCCCCGTTGGTCTCTGCGGCGCCCGTGTGGAACCCCCAGGAGTACGAGCGATAAATTATTATGTATATATATGTAGACCCATGTATTTTCATACGTAGGTATATGAATTTATGTGCGTATGACTATCCGTATATCTATATATATTCATATACATATGTATCTATGTATATATACATATATACATATATACACATGTGTATATTGTTCGACTTCTCGCTGGAAGCTTCGACGCGACTTGCTCGACCCTGCAGCGTGCTCCGGCAGGCGCTTTCTCAGCGTTTGCCCAGAGGCCCTCCAGAAGGTCCTTTGAAAAATCTTTCCAGGGTTTTCCAGAGCCCCCTACCTAGGCTCTGCCCAGAAGGGTTCTTACTCTCTTTGCTTAAATGGCCGGGCAGTGGGAACCAGCCCGGTCGCGTCCCCCAGTATCCGCCACGCGGTTCCCTCAGTCACGTCCCCTTAGCTTAGCGTTGCTTATCTCATCTTAGCTTAGCCTAGCTTAGCTTAGCCTAGTTTAGCTTAACTTAGCCTAGCCGGGCTTAGCTTAGCTTAGCTTAGCTTAGCTTAGCTTAGCTTTGCGTAGCCTGGTTTAGCCCAGCTTAGCTCAGCCCAGCGAAGCTTAGCTCAGCTTAGCGCAGCATTATCATCGCATATCGCAACAAAGCATACCATAGCATACCATAACATAGCGCAGCATAGCATAGAGCCGCATTTCGTAACATCGCATGCCATAGTTTAGCATTGCATATCATAACGCAACATAGCATAGCATAACACAACATAGCTTATCTTAGCATAGCACAACGCAGCATAGCACAGCATAGCCTGGCATAGCATAGCATCGCGCAGCATATCATAGCATAACATAGCATAGCGCAACCTAGCATAGCATAGTATAGTGCATCATAGCATAGCACAGCATAGCATAGCATATCTTAGCGCGGTATATCATATCGTAGCCTAGCCTAGGATAGCACAACATAGCGCAGTATACCACATAACAGCATATCATAATTCATAACAACAAAGCATAGCATAGCATAGCGCAGCATATCATAGCATAGCATAGCCTAACATAACACATCGCAGCCGAGCGTGCCCTAGCACAGCATAGCGTAGCATAGCGCTGCAAAGCGCAGCGTAGCAAATCATATCATATCAGAACATAGCGCAGCATCGCATAGCATAACATAGCGCAGCATATCATGAGGAGTTGCTGCTGCTGTACAATGTCGTAGGAACGTTCGGTGTAGCAAGTGTTGCACAGCCTTGCTCAATGCCAAGCCGTGCGGTGTAGACCGGATACGGAGCATTCTCAAGCACAGCCGGTGAGCGAATGCGAAAACATGCGTGTGTGTGTCTGTGCGCAGACAACAAAAACAAACCCAAACAACAACAACAACAACAACAACAACAAATGCACAGCGACCGCAACATCAAAAGCAAACGCAACGGCAAAGGCAAGGCAATGCAAAGCAACATCAAAACAATGCGAAACTGTATATGTATATGTAGATTTAGGTGTAGGTGTAGATGTGGATGTAGGTGTATATGTAGATGTAGATGTAGGTGTATTTGTAAGTGTAGATGTAGATGTGAGTCTCGCTGTTGATGTTGATGTAGATGTAGCTGCAGGTGTAGATGTTAATGTAGGTGTCGGTGTAGATGTAGATGTTGGTTCCCTAGACGCTCCAAGGGTCGCACTGGGATGCTTCCCTTCTGGCGCTTTGCTATCCCGCTTTTGGATCCCACAAGATCTTCGTGGCCTCGGCCCTCAAGTTAATTTCGGGACGTTCGAAAGGTGTGCGGAACGAGTGGGTATGATGCCCCAGAGCCGTCTCTTTACATTTTGAGCAGGACTCGCGGTCCGCGCCGCCGCCTGCCCAACAGCGGCCACGGTCGGTTTTGGACAACATTAGTTGGTGGGCATTGTGCCCATCTTTCCTGCACCCATCCCAGGCGTCCATAATACGGGCCGTCTTCACCGACATCGGCGCGCAAATTGCCCACGTATGCTCGCGCGTCAGCGCCGTCGTTCCCAATGTAGCGTGCCGCGCTAGCGGCACGCACAAGAGGCCCCAGAAGGTCGCCACGCCATTTCGCGTGAGCTGAAAAAGACCCGCTTCTCGTCGTCGCCCGGCTGGCCGCAGGCCGAGAAGCAACCAGCAGCTCCTGCAGGCCAGTAAAGGCAGGTTGTTTTTCCTCTGACACCGACCTAAGCGTTGTATGCGGATGTTCGGGGGTGGACAGTTGCCCCACCCTGACACGTCGATACGTGAATGGTCCGTTGTCGGTTCTCGAGAGGGCGCCGCGGCCCGTATTCTCCAGGGTTGCGCCCGCCAGGTTTGGGCCCGAGGTCGTTGTCACTGAACCACGTTTTGGTCAAGAGGGCTCTGTCCATCCCCAAAACACTTTACATCCCCCCCCCGCCCTCCCGCATTCGCTCGCCCATGCCCTCCGCCCGCCCCGCCGCCCGCCCCGCCCGCTCGCCCCCCCTCCCCATCGCCCCCCCGGGTCGGGCGCGCCCAGTCCCTCCCCTCTCCTCCTCCTCCTCCTCCTCCTCCTTCTCGTCCTTCGTCCTCCTCCTCCTCCTCTTGCTCTTGCTTCTCCTCCTCCTCCTCCTCGTCCTCTTCCTCCTCCTCCTCTGCTCCCCGATCGGGGCCAGGGCTTGGATTCGGCGGCAAGCGAGGGGGGGACGTGAGAGGGAGAGGGCTCTTTCGGCAGGCGGCGTGGCTTCTCAAAAGGCCGCCGTCCTTCTGAGAGGTTTTCCGTGTCTTCGTAGAAGGCGTCGAACATTTCTCAGAAGGCCGGGGGGATTTCCAAGCATTTTGAGAAGGCCCGCCCCTTCTCGCTTCCCCCCTGGGCTCGCCCCCGATTGATGCGTCGTGCCAGAGCGTGCCAGAACGCCCTCAGAGCCTTCTTGAGCGCTCCGGAACGGCCGCGGCGGCCCCTGCCCCTACATCACCCAGACCCGCCAGATCTCAGAGATCCCGACTTGCCCTGGGTCGATTCTGTCCGTATCTTGTCCTAGATTCCCCCCTGCTCATCTGCTCGGACTCTTTCTAGGCCTCCTAGATGAGGTCGGAGTAGATGGGGTCGAAGGATCGCGCCGCATCGCCGATGCACTGGCGATGCATCAGCGATGCGGCTCGATGTGGGGCCCAATCTTTTCCACGCCGACGTCGCCGATGCATCGCCGACGTCGCCAGTGCATGGCCGATGCATCGCCGATGCGGCGAGATCCTCCGACCCCATTTGCTTGGACCCCGTCTGGAAGGCCTCTTCCCTTGGCCGAGGTCTCACGGGGCCCACCGGAGCCGCGGCGACCACTCCGTGTTGAAGAAGCTGACCGAGTGGTTCGAGCTCACGCTCCTCGCCAGAGCGGAGGAGGGCACGCAGAGGACCTCGCATGCCGCGCGCGCGACAAGATATGCCGTACGTTGGGGCACCCGTCGTGCTGCGGGGGGAGTCTGCCAGAGACATTGCAGCGCGGAAGTGGGAAGGGGCGGGCTTTCCGGAAGGCTCGGAAGTCCCCCGGCCCTCAGAAGTCTCTTCAGGCCTTCCCCGATGACACGAAGACTTCTCAGAAGGCGCGAGGGCTTCTGAGAAGCCCCGCGGCCCTCGCAGGAGGCTTCTCCTTCTCATGTCCCCCCCTCGCTCGCCGCCAATTATTCCCTGCACCGTTGGGCTTCCTGCTTCGGGGTCTCCAGGCCACGCTGCCAGCTCGTGGTATATTCCCCTACTATCCAGGGGAGGGCATCTGGTCTCAACCAGCGACGGCAAGCCGTGAGTGCCACTCGCTACCACGATCGACGTGGCGCGGAGCAGCGGGAGAGAACCGCCACGGCAACCCAGGATGTCTCCTCGCCCTCCTGCTTTCCCTGCCGCCTGGCGCCACGCAGCGCGCTCACGGCTGCCCCCAGCAGAGGCCCACCAGTACGGCCTGGCGTTCTTGCGCTTCCACTCGACGGCGATGTGCCGACGGAGACGCGCCTGGACGCGCGCCAGCACCATGACGATGGCGATGGGTCGCACGCCGCCTAACCGCTTCTCAAGAAAGCCGATCTTGGTGGACAGCTCGAGCCACCGCGCGTCGCGTTCCACGGACGCCAGCACGTCGATGAACACCTCCAGCGCAGCGTCGCATAACTCGTCGAGCTGCCACGGCCTGACCGCGCAGAAGGAGACGCCGGAACCTTTCTTGAAGGTCCTGGGCACACGGCGAAGCTCGCCCACGGTGGGCCGAGGCGGCCGCTTACCGAGGTCTGCCGGCCACCGCGGCGTCGCCTGCTCGCAGGAGGTCCTCCACCAGTGGCCCTGCTCCTGCTCCAGCGCGCAGACCTCCTGGCCCGCGTCAGCAGGTGCGAACGGCCTGAGAGATGATGTGACCTCCTGGTCCTCCACCTTCTCCTCGACGGCGGGGCTCTCGTGCAGGCCCAGCGGAACCTTGGCGACAGCATGAAGACCACCCCCGCCACCGCCGGCCTGCCTGGCCACCCGGTCGGCGAAGCGCTTGGCCCGCTCGTCCATATCCTTGGTGGCGAGCCGCTGCGACTTCGCGTGGGCGGTCTTGGCCATGGCGCTCAACTGGTCGGTGGCCATCCGATGCAGCGGCAGGGCACTCAGAGCTTGCAGCCACATGCTGGCATCGGACGCCGCGCAAGGGGACGTCGCGCGACCGACGACAGGCGCAACGCGCACCGCGTCTCCCGTGGCAGCTTCCGTAACCAAAGTGGGCGCCTTCCCGAGCAGCCTGCGAACGCCTGGCAGGGCATGGCGACGCCGAAGGGCATCGTGACCGCGCGCTCCAGCGAGCGCATCTCCGACGCGATGCGGCCAGGTCGCCTCCATGGACTCGCGTGGCCAGCGGGGAGACGGCGCACCCGGCGCTCCACAGGGTGAAATCCGCGTCCGCTGTGCTTCGCCCTGTCCTCCTCGACCTGGTGCACGTCGATCCACTCCTCCTCAGCCTGGCCCAGGAAGCGCTGCCGAGCAGTTGTAGGGAGGCGCTCGAACAACTAGCCGCACCTGAGCACTCGCCCTGCACGGAAGGGCACGCCTCGCCCTCGCCGAACGCGGCGACAAGCTCGCCGGCGAGGTCGCCGAGGCCGCCGGGCTCGCCGCCGAGGCCGCCAGGGGGGCCGCTGGGCGGCCCAGGAACCAGAGGTACAGAAGAATAGCTACGTACCTTTGGATTTGGCGCGCCGAGCGGGCCGCCGGGGGCCGCCCGGCGAGCCGCCGGGGCCGCCGGCGGGCTGCCCGAGGCCGCAATGGAGGCCGCCCGGGCCGCCAGGCGCGTCTCCTGGGGGCCAGCTGCAGTAACGACGCCGCGAACGCCGGCCAGGGCGCCGAGGCCGTCGGGTCTGCCGCCGAGGATCGCCGAGGCCCGATCCTCTCGAAACTCGGACGACGCCTTCGAGGCCGCGGGGCTCGAAGAGCTTCCCGCGGCCGCGCCTGACCTGCTCGAGCCGCCCACGCCCTGGAGTTGCTGCACCTCGCCAGCGGCCACCTCCCATGCTGCCGCAAAATCCTTGGCCCAGAACCCGTGAGTCCTCTCGACTGGGAACGGCTTCGGCAGCTCCAGGATGCGAATCCAAAGCCGGGCTTTATCCGCCTCGATGGTCAGCACACTTGGCCGATGCGGATGCACGGGCAACCCGCGCGCCACCTCGACGCCCGTCACGCGCAGGGAGTGCGCCAACATAACCATGTCGATGGAGCGCCCTGACTGCACGCATGTCGGCTGCAGCGCGTCGACGCACACCGCATCGAACCACTTTAGGATGCCGAACTCCGCCAGCTCGGCCTTGGTCACATTGAAGTCGCCGCCCACGACGTACGGCAGGCCGAACTCGCGCAGCCTGGACGCGAGGTCGCGCAGGGCCTCGTAGTGCGCCTGGTTCACCCCGACTCCCGACTTCAGGTAAACGTTGACGAGCACAACGCCACGCCGCACGATGCCTGAGTGGTGCATCATCAGGATCCGCCGCTCGCGCAGCACAGCGGGCCGCCCGCCCAGCATGGGCACGAGGCCGTCCTCGGCGCGTTCCATGGGGACGAGGCCCCCAGCAGCCAAGCCGCCTGCCTGCGACGGCTCCGCGGCGGCCGCCTTGGCCTTCCAACCGCACTTGCCCATGTCGCTCTCAGCGTCGGGCGACCTGGCCGCGCGCAATCGCGTCTCCTGCAACAACGCCACGTCGCAGCATATCACCTCGTCGATCAAGCCTTTGTCGATGTTGCTGATCGTGTTGATGTTCAGCGTGCAGATCCTCCACGCCCTCGCAGGGTTAACCCGCCGCCGCTTGGCCGCCACCGCGTCCGAGTGCTTGGCCAGCAGCGAGCGCAGAAGTCGTCGTTGAACGACTTCCATAACTCAGACTCGTATTGCAGCAGAGAGTCGACCTCCATGCCGTCAGCGCCCTGCGCGCCGCCAGCAGCAGTGGCCTCAGCACCGGCGCCGCGATGGCCTGCGGGAGCGCCCGCTCCAGGTGCCGCCGCCGCCGGAGGAGCGGCCGCAGGCCGCTTCGCAGCCGCCGCGTCCGCGGCGATCTTGCTCAGGAGCTGCTGTAGCGGCGCCGCAGCCCCCCCGAGGTCCGCCCCGTGCAGCTCCGAAGCAACAGAGTTCGTGAGCGTGACGTAATTATTTCGCCAGGCTGCCGACCGGCGAGGGCGGTGGAGGCTTCGGTTCCTCGGCCTCCTCAGCCTCCTCAGCAGCAAGCGCCGCCTTGGCCTTGGCGACAGCCTCGTCGAACTCCATGCGGAGCTTGCGCACGCGCTGCTGCTGCTCACCAACCGCCAGCAGCGCCTGCTCGGCGGCCGCGCGGCGTTTGAACAGCAGGTCCGTAGCCTTGTCCAGCTGCGCGGCCCTCTCGTCGGCGTGCACCTTGACAGCCTTGACCACCTTCACCGTCGACAGCTGGCCCAGGGCGCTCTTCGCCAGGAAACGCTGCTGGCGGAGCGCCTGCCGATCGGACGGGTCCAGCAACGCGGCAACGCTGTCGAACATGCCGTCCTCCATGGCCAGGTCGTGCAACCGCTGCTCGTCGCCCAGCTTGGGTTTGGGCTGCGTCTGCCCGGCGGTGCCACCTCCACCAGGACGGCCACGGGGAGGCTTGCCCTTAGCCACGCCCGCGGCTCCTGGCACAGCGCCAGGAGAAAGGACAGCACGGCCAGCCAGCTGCCACGGCGGCGTCGGCTGGCGTCACGCGGGGTTGCAGCCCACACAGCTCGACTGGCGGCAGCGAGGACTGTTCCCGAAGTTGTAGTACCCGCGCGTGCTACGGTGCCACCGATCTCCACCAGCGCAGCTGCCGCCTTGCCCCACACTGCCACGGCCCATCGCGGAATGACAGGGGGAGCGCTCCGATTGAAGATTTTGCACGGACTCGTGCAATCCTTTCTGCTTTGAGGCTGAACAGCCCCCCAGGAAAGCATCTTGAGCCAAAATGGCTACGGAGAGGAGGAGGAGGTTGAGGAGAAGGAGGAGGAGGAGGAGGAGGAGGACGAGGAGGAGGAGGAGGAGGATGACGAGGACGAGGACGAGGAGGAGTGGAGGACGAGGAGGAGGAGGAGGAGGAGGAGGAGGAGGAGGAGGAGGAGGATGAGGGGTGGAGGAGGAGAAGGAGGAGGAGGAGGAGAAGGAGGAGGAGGAGGAGGCTGAGGCGGAGGAGGAAAAGGACGAAGAGGAGGAGAAGGAGGAGGAGGAGGCAGAGGCGGAGGCGGAGGAGGAGGAGGAGGAGGAGGAGGAGGAGGAGAAGGAGGAGGATGAGGAGGAGGAGGAGGGGGTGGAGGAGGAGGAGGAGGAGGAGGAGGAGGAGGAGGAGGAGGAGGAGGAGGAGGAGGAGTTGGAGGAGGAGGATGTTGAGGATGCTGAGGAGGAGGCGGAGGAGGAGTGGAAGGGGAAGGAGGGCTTGGGGGGAGGAGGGTGAGGTGAAGGAGGATGATGGTGGTGATGAGGAGGAAGAGGAGGAGGAGGAGGAGGGAGGAGGAGGAGGAGGAGGAGGAGCTGGAGGAGGAGGAGTAGGAGGAGGAGGAGGAGGTCGAGGAGGAGGAGGAGGAGGAGGAAGAGGAGGAGGAGGAGGAGGAGGAGGAGGAGGAAGAGGGGGAGGAGGAGGAGGAGGAGGAGGAGGAGGAGGAGGAGGAGGAGGGGGAGGAGGAGGAAGAGGAGGAGAGAGAGGGGACGGCGGGGGGGATGAGAGGGCGAGGGCGGCGTGGGCCGCGAGGAAAAGTGGGCATGGGAATGGTACTACTGACGTAGTATTACTATGCTGCTTATCTGAAATATGACACCTTGAGCCGCAGCCCGCTCCCCCCCCCGCCAGCTACATCTATCCACCACTTGCAGCCGTGTGTGGAAACGTAGAGGACCAGCTGGAGGAGGGGGATGGGGAAGTGGAGGGGGATGGGGATGAAGGAGAGGGGGGGTGGGGTGGCGGGCGAAGGATGTCGGAGCGCGACCTGGTCTGGCCGTGGGACCACCAGCAGGCGCGCCTGGCCGACGTCCAAGACGTCGAAGCCGCTCCGCTGCAGACGGTGTCCAGCGGAGGCTGACGCCTTTGACGTGCCCACCCCAGCCACCCCTATTGCCAATTGTGTCCTTCGCCTTCTCCTTCCCCTCTCCATCTTCGAACATCCGTCCTCGAAGTTCGTTCCTCGAAGTTCGCCCCAACGTGTTTCTCCTCCTCCTCCTCCTCCTCTTCCCGTCGGGTGTTGCCGACGGTGTCCCTCGCCCGAAATGCAGGGCAACCCTCTCGAGGCCGACAACATCACCACCGCCATCATCACCGTCACCATCACCATCACCATCACCATCACCATCAGTATCATCATCATCATCATCATCATCATCATCATCACCACCATCATCATCATCATCATCAGCATCAGCATCAGCATCAGCATCAGCATCAGCATCAGCATCATCATCATCATCATCATCATCATCATCATCATCAGCATCAGCATCAGCATCAGCATCAGCATCAGCATCAGCATCAGCATCGCATCAGCATCAGCATCAGCATCAGCATCATCATCATCATCATCATCATCATCATCATCATCATCATCATCATCATCATCATCATCATCATCATCGTCATCAGTGGGGGGCCTTGCTGGATTTTGGGTCAGAAATTGTATCGTGGGGGGTCCCAAAAAGAACAGAGTTCTCGTGGGGTGGGGGTGCTGGGGCGTGGTTGGGGGCGTGGTGGCGGGCGTGGTGGGGGGCGTTGTGGGGGGCGTTGGCGGGTTGTGGGTGAGAGATTGTAGCGTGGGGGGTCCCAGGAACAGAGCTCTCGTGGAGTGAGGGCTCCGGGGCGTGATGAGAGGCGTCTTGGGGGGCGTGGTGGGGGGCGTGGCGGGAGGCGTTGGTGAGTTTTGGGGGAGAAATTGTAGGGTAGGGGGTCCCAAGAACAGGGCTCTCGTGTGGTGGAGGTGCCGGGGCGTGGAGGGGGGGCGTGGCGGGGAGCGTGGTGGGGGGCGTGGTGGGGGTTGTGGTGGGTTCCGTGAGTGGGGGTGCTGGGGCCACGATGGGGACGCTGGTTGGTCTTGTGCGAGTTATTTGTGGTGGGGGATCCCAAGAACGGAGGTTCTGTGGGTGGTGGTGTCGGAGACAGGAGGGGGGCTCTGGTCGGTTTTGGGCGAGAAGTTGTCCGGTGGGGGGGGGCCCGAGAACAGAGGTTCCGTGGGTGGGAGTGCCAGGGCCAGGAGAGGGGCGTTGGTTGGTCTTGCGCGAGAAATTGCGCGGTGGGGGGTTGGGGCAAGGAGGGGGGCGTTGGTCGGTTTTGGGCGGGAAATCGTGCGGGGGGGGTCTCAAGAAGAAAAGGTCTGTGGGCGGGGGTGTCGTGGCGATGGGGGGAGGCATGGGTCGGGCCAGAACTTGCCGTGTGGGGGTCCGAAAAAAACAAAAAAACTGAACTCTCGTGGGTTGGGGATTCTGGGTCGTGGTGGAGGTGTGGTGGGGGCGCGGTGTTGGTCGGAGTCGGTTCAACCCTGGGACAAGGTCGGATGCGGGCATGGACCCAAGGACAGGGTCGGATCCGGGCAGGATAGGCTCAGGATTGGTGGCCTCAGGGCCACCCTGGGGGTTCAGGGTGGTGTTTCTTGCGAGAAGTTTCTTGTGGCCAAACCCTTCTTGCATGGTGTGTTATTTCATGGGGGGTTCGAGGGGATTCCCAGGTCGGTCTCCTTTTCTGATTGGCCACGTTTCCTTTACCACCACCAGAAGTAGGAGGGAGACGGATGAGAGCAAATGCGGGTCGGAGTATAGTGGACCGTGGGGGAAGTGGGCGCGACCTTCGGGGGCAGAGGTGGGGCTTGAGGGCGCAGGGGGCAGAGGGCAGGAGGAAATGCGAATGGCAGCGGTGGCGCTGGAGGAAGGCAAACAATTGGATCGTTTGAGGGTGTGTACACGGAATACCATGGTGGATCAGTGCGGACCGTGGTATGTCGGAGTAGCGTTCGCTTTCATTTTCAAGTGCTGCACGGGCATGCCCGACATGCCAGAGTTCTTGTAGCGGCCCCGATATCGGCCCACGAAGGAGGCTCCGCGCGTAGAATTACCGCTCTGGGTTCGCATCGCGAGTCGGCGCCTGGAGAGCCAATTGGCACGCGTTTGGCACTTCGGATTCGCGTCGTGGAATTTTGTTTTTCGGTCTGCTGTAAACCTCAGCAAGACGTGGTTCACGTGCGTGTCGCGGAACCCAAAAGACGTGGAGTCTCAGATGACCCCGGAGAAAATTAGTGAAGGGGCACAACACATATACAAGGCTTTTGGGGGAAGTACCAGGACGTGAACGGTAAGAGGCAGAAGGTCATGGGTGACATGACGAAGGCGCGGTACGTCCCAGGCCTGTGTAAGGCTGCGCACAAGATGTTGGCCAACATCGAGCATGCGACGCGGTGGCTTCCGGGGGCGCAGGAGGCACGACGAGTGATGCGATTTGAAACGAACGCGGTCCGAGTGCGTAAGTGGGTGCCGATGTCCGTCACTTTCTCACCAAACGAAGGTCATAACTTGGTAATGGTGAGATTGTCGTGCGTGCGACAGCGTAACCCGGTCCACCAAGCTGCGAAGGACGACTGCGGCGATCCAGTCCGATATCCCGTCCTGGGCAGAGCGCCGAAATATGCTCGCCGCGGATCCGATGGCAAGCGTGGGCGGTTTCCGTGTGACTGTGGACGCGACACTTCGCAATTTGTTCGGACCGCGCACTTGCCTGAATTGTCCGAGGTGCAACCACCATTCGAACGTGTCGCCGTGCCAAAAGTTATTTGGTAGCAGCGCCACGCCGGAGGGTGGAGTGTTCGGCAGGGTGGGCGCGTGTTTCGTCTCCATCGAGGCGCAGAAGTCCACGGGGGCGCTCCATGCGCACTGGCCGCGTGCAGCCTGATGGCCTTGTGGTCGGGCCTGAGAGCCTTGCGCGGTCAAGAACTGTCCCGCCCGAGCCCAGCTCAGCCGAATCATGGGTGATGTTGGGCCTGATCTGGCCGCGTCCAGCCTGATGGCCCAGTGGTCGGGCCTGATCGCCTTCGCGGTGTCCACGAAGACCTTCCCGGCGCTGCCTCCCGCGAGGTGCCCAGAGGGCTTCCTCAAATTGGCGCGTCCGACATGGGTACGGCCGAAAAGGGCGGGTACGATGTTCAGAAGCACGTGTTGTCCGAAGCCAACAGTGGCCGTTGTTGGGCAGTCGTCGTTCTGCTGTGGCCCGTGGCGGCGCCGACAGCGAGCTTTACTCAAAGCGGACAGGCAGGAGGAGGAGGAGGAGGAGGAGGAGGAGGAGGAGGAGGAGGAAGAGAAGGAGGAGGAGGAGGAGGTGGAGGAGGAGGAGGAGGATCAGCAGGATGATGATGAGGAGGAGGCCTTCGACCCCAATAATTCCGTACCCACCCCGATCGTACTGTTCAGAAGTTTTCCTTTCCGCGCCAGCGCCCCCTCTCACCACCCACCAGGCCACCCCAGCCCGACCCGAAGGCCCCAGTTTGCCCTCGATTCGCATTTTTTTGGTTGGGGGGGGGGCCGGGAAACATGGGAAACAAAAACACGCATGAAGGCCGTATCCCCCCCCCCAAACCCGAAATTCTGGCCTTCGGGCTGGGTTTGGGGTGGTCTGGCAGGTAGTCACTCTCCCCGCCGCCGCGGGCCGCGGACTCTGCGCCTACGACCGGAGCGGCGCCGCAGAGGAGGGTGGCGCCCGAGGCGGCGGCGGCGCGGGCGCCGAGCGCACGCACGAGGCGCGGGCCGCCTCCCTCCCTTGCACGGGCGCCGCCACCTCGACCAGTGGCCCGCTTCGAGCGCAGTGGCTCGACGTGGCCACCACGCCGCTGGGTCGGTAGTGGCTCCTCCTCCTCCCCGTCCTCCTCCTCCCCCTCCTCCTTTTTGACGTTCGACCCAATAACGGCGGCAGCCTCCTCCGCCTCCTCCTCTTCCTCCTCCTCTTCCTCCCTCCCTCCCTCCCTCCTCCCCCTGTGCACCGAGAAGTCCTTCGCCAGGGAACTCGGCGAAGGATTTTTGCGGGTTTCACGTGTCGGGCATTGGGGTGCGATACTCGTTCGAACCTGATTCGCTACTTTTCTGGGTGCACGAAATTATTGCGAAGGCCTTACGGCCGGTGCCGCCGACCCTGTAGACGACGAGGGTGAAAGGGATGGGGGGGTGCAGCTGGAGGAGGAGGAGGAGCGGCAGGAGGAGGAGAAAGGGGTGCGTCGGTCGATTTCTTCTCGCTTGTCTCCTGTCGCCGTGGCTTATCCTAACTGAGAGAGGGAAGAGGGTGAGGAGGAGAAGGAAGAGGAGGGGGGGTAGGAGGAGGAAAAAGAGGAGGGAAACAGAGGAGGAGGATAAGGAGGAGGAGGAGGAGGAAAATGAAGAGAGGACGAGAAATAGGAAGAAGAGGGAGGTCAGGAGGAAGAGGAGGAGGATAAGCAGGAAGAACAGGAGGACGGAACAAAAATGATGAGGAAAAGGAGAAGAAGGATCATGAGGAGGAGGGGGAGGAGGAGAGGACGGAGGAGGAGGAGGAGCAGCAGTAGTAGAAGGAGCAGGAGGAGGAAGAGAAGGGGGACAGATGAGGAGGAGGAGGAGGAGAGGAGGAGGAGGAAGCGGAGGAGGAGGAGGAGGAGGAGGAGGAGGAGGAGGAGGAGGGGGAGGGGGAGGGGGAGGGAGGGAGGGAGGGAGGGAGGGAGGGAGGGAGAGGAGGAGGAGGGGAGGACCCTCTTGGAGCCTTGGTGGGGGTGTCCTTAGAGAGCTCCTGAGACGTCTAGGAGGCTTCTTGGATCGTCTTGGGGCCATATTTGGCGTGTTGGGCCGATCTTTGAGCGGCACGGGGCTCTTGTGGGCAATCTTGGGAGCCATCTTCGGCATTATGGGTTACTGAACACGTATCTGGGTGGCAACCCCCCCCAGGACCCCCCCGGGACCCCCCCAGGACCCCCCCCCGCGGGAAGGGGCTTCCCTTCGACTCCAATACGACGTTGTACAATTTCGCTTTGGATGGCACGCTTGAGGAGGGCCCAGGGAAAGGGACTGGGGACAAGGGATACGGCGAGGAGACGACTTGGACGACGACGAAGACGAGAACTCGAACGGAGAAGTCCCTCGCACACGCCGACAGGGTCGGCGGATTTTTGGCTGGTGGTCCTGAAGTGCGGTGGGGCGACCTAACCTTGGCCCACTTTCTTGCAGCCCCCGCTCCCCCCACCTCGCCCCCCCTAACCTTCGCATGCCCCCCTCTTGTGGCGGAGGGGCGGGTGGGATATTGCTTGGGTAGGGGGGGGCGGGGCGCCGACCGTCCGCGGCCGCGGCATTGGCCGAGGCAGCCGCGGGCAGAGGCCGCGCCGCAACCGGGTCCTGGCGGCACTTGCTTTCATCAGCGTGCCTTTGCTTCTCGTCGCACCTCCTTCTGACTGACCGCCGCCCCGGGCCACCATGGCTCAGGCCAGGGGTGGCCTCGGTCTTTGAGCCGCGTGTATTGCCACGCATCAGTCCCATCTCATGTTCCGCTCGTCGCCCGTCCCATGTGCTGCGGCCCGCCCAGCTTACCTAGGTGCCAGCGCTCCCCACTTCAGCAATGCGGCAACCGCAGCATAAAGGGGCGGCGGGCTACTAGGTCGCCAGTTGAGAAGGGAAGGGGGACGCGACCGTCGACGGACGCGGCGTTTGCCGAGACCGCCTCGGGCAGAAACAAAGTTGCAACCGTATGCTGCCGCTACCTCCATCCACTTGTGTGCCTGTGTTTCTCGCACTGGCTCTTTTCAATCGTCAACCGCCGCCGCCCAGGATGGCGTTTGCTGGGGTGGCCGTAGTTTTGCGCCGCGCCCATGGCCGCGCAGTGTTTTCACTCCACCCTACGCTCGCCAGCTGGCTTCCACCCCCCAACTCCTACTCAGCCTGCCCACCGGGCGCAACCCACTTACGGGAGGGGTGGAGTTGGAGGCGGTCACGGGCCATTGGACGGTGGTTTTGGGAGGGTAGAGGAACGCGGCCGTCGACGGCCGCAACGTTGGCCGAGACGGCCGCGCTTAGCAGCCACGCTGCGCTCATATTTCTGGCGTTACTTGCCTCAATCAGCGTTTCGCGTTCCTCGCCATACTTACCTCCAGTCGTCAACCGCCGCCTGTCAGCGTGGCGTTGGCCAGGGGGGGCCGCGGTCCCTGCGCTGCGCCTAGCTCCGCGCAGCTTTCCCACCCAACCTCTACGCTCGCCAGCTGGCTTCGCAGTCGGCAGCCGCTGCAGTGAGGAAGTTTCCCTTCGGGGCACGGGTGTCGGGGCGGCTTCATTTGGAAAGGTCACCACCACGGAAGGCGTAAAACCTCCCTCACGCTCGTTGGAAGCCCCAGGCGGCCCCCAGTCCCACGTGCTGGGAACCCGACGCCTGCTTGCAGGTGAGGGGTTAGCCTGTGGAGGGGGGGCTCCCGTGAGCAGGGGAGAGGACCTTGCGCCTTCCACCCTGGTGAGCGTGGACCCGCTGGCAAAGCCAACGCCTCGGAAGGCTCAGGCCTCCCCCGCGCTCGGTGGGACCCAGGCCCACGCACTGGGTTCTTACGCCTGCTTGCAGGCGGGGATTCCCGTCGTTGGATGTTGGGGTTCCCGTTGGGGTTCCCATCGGCACGGGGAGATGCCCTCGAGCCTTTTCTGCGCCGCTCCGCCACGCAGCTCGGGCCGCTCCGCTTGCGCAGCAGCACGCCGCCGACCTCCTCCTGCCTGCTTCCCCTTCCGATGCCTGCCGGATCATGCTTGCCGAATGCCCTCTTTTCTCGTCTTCCTTCGTCTGCTGTCGCGGCCAAGTGAAGCTGCTCATCACCCAGCCGGCGTGAACAACCGCCTGGCTCACCAGTTTGAGTTCCATTCCCCAAGGCCGAGGGCCCCGAGGGGGGCTTCGGGGGGGACTTTCGTGCTCTCAGGGTTTCAGGCATTCAGGCGGTGGAGGAGGAGGTGGCGGACGCCGAGGCGGAGGAGGACGGGGGGGAGGCGGAGGAGGACGAGGAGGAGGAGGAGAAGGAGGAAGAGGAGGACGAGGAGGAGTGGGGGGAGGAGGTGGAGGGGGAGGACGAGGACGAGGACGAGGACGAGGACGAAGAGGACGAGGAGGACGTGGAGGATGTGGAGGAGGAGGAAGAGGAGGAGGAGGAGGCGGAATAGTACAAACGGTTCATAATGATCATACGATGGGTAACACCAATACTCACAATAGTACGAATAAGAATGAACGTACTTTACCACTCATCATACTGCACATGCAGACGGCGAATACTACTAAGAAGGGAATGCGTACGACTAGTAGTAATACTACCCATGACATGAGTAAGATGAGACATGCAAGTGCTACGAACAAGAGAAACTAAGCTGCCTGGTACGAACAATAATCATACCAATGAACTAATCACACGAATACGAATACGGACAATACCCCGAACAGTATTACGAATAGGAGTACGAAGGATACGACTCAAACTATTAATACCCTTTATCATGAGTTCACGAATCGCCAGAATATTCACACGACCACAGCGAACATTCGTACTAATAATAATCTTCCTAGGAGGACATCACGTATCACTACGATCACAAACAATGATCATTGTAGTAATACTACTCATGATGATACGACTGCTGCTGCCACTACTACTACAATTACTACGAATATATATAAAACTACGGATACGACTGCGAATGACAATCTCGTCAGAATAATAATAACATTAACGGTATGCCGTCCCATGACAACACAACGAAGGCGAAGAGGAACATTGATATTTATAACAGTAGTCTCACGAATAATGATTTGAACACGACTCATCATAATGATAGCAGTAATAGCACACATGATAATTCATTGATTACTACTAAGGACAGGGCGTAATGCGACGACTACGAGTACGAGTACGAGTACGAGTACGAGTACGAGTACGGCTACCATTACTACTACTACTACTACTACTACTACTACTACTACTACCACTACTATTACTACTACTACGACTACTACTATCACCACTACTACTACTACTACTACTACTACTATTATTACTACTACTACTACTACTACGACTACGACTACGACTACTACTACGACTACTACTACTACTACTACTACTACTACTACTACTACTACTATTACTACTACGGCTACTACGACTACGCATAATATTACGGCATCGAATGCTAATGACAATCCACTAAGAATACGAATGACATTCACAATCTGCCTATCCATCCCAATACAAAGAAGACGAAGTGGAGCACTCATACTTATAACACTCGTCGTAGGAATACTGGTTTGAATGCGACTCATTAAAATGAGAAGATTCAGGGCACGCCGAATCATACACTGATTACGACTAAGAACAAGGAGTAACGCGACGACTACGACTACGACTACGACTATTAGTATTTCTACGATTACTGCTACCACTACCACTACCACTACCACCACTACTACCACTACCACTACTACTACTACTACTACTACTACTACTACTACTACTACTACTACTGCCACTACTACGACCAGTGGAGAACCGGAAGAAGTACCATTACCGATGCATGTGCCCTACCCGATCTCGCCGACCCAGCCGGCGATGGAGACCCAGGAGGACCCCTACCTTGTGCGGCAGGCGCCTGCATCAGTGATGCAGCCAGCGACTACGGCGACGTCAACCAGCCCGAGCGCAGCTCAGACCGAGGTCGTCATCATCGAGGGGACACAGCCCGAGTCCGACGTCAAGAACCCACCGCGCAAAGAGGCCCGCCAGAAATGAGCCCTTTTTCAGCGCGAGATGCCCCACAGCTGACGAAGAGCCGACAGCTACGATGGGGGCAAGACCAAATTTGTCTCTTCCAAGTTGGTTGCATACCAGTGATTTCCCCTCCGTCTTCCTCTGCTAAGCCTCTTCGACCAGCCCTCAAGGCCAAGGTTGTTCATACTAGTAGAGAGTATGCCACCAACAATTTTTCATGCTTCAGCGGTTCCACCATTAAGTTCAGTTTGAATGATGAATACATTTGGGACCTAGAGGCCACCGCAGCCACTATTGCTGTTAAACATGCGTATGCGGTTTGGGAGCATTTGGCCCAGGCAACTGTTTGCAGCGCAATACTTGGGCAGCCCTGTCCTTGGGCATTTAAGGCTAGGCACGCACATCTCACAGATGTTCACAAGTACATGCATCTAGAGTCCTTAGAGACACTAGAGGTGACAGACACTGCTTGGGATAAACAGCTGTGCTCTGGAGCCTGGGCGCTGGCGCGTGCACAGCCGTCGGCAATGCACACTTGCAACAGCTTTCTCCCCCGCACTCCTAGGACCAATTGGGTGTATTGGGTGGAAGGTGGGTATGTCACGGGAAATGTGGGTCCTGGCATATATGCGCCTCTTACTAAAGCCAGCGAGCGCGAGTATCAAGTGGGTAACCACGCTAGGCGCGCGCAGGCCATACAGCACCCCCACTTTTCCGCACGCGCTCGTCCCATCTCTTATGGACTAGCCGCCGCACTTATGTTGACAATCGTGTCCGCCATGTGCATCGCCTTCCCCCTCTCCATTCGAGATGAGATCGATCCTTTCCCCACCTCTGATCAATGCAGATTATCATACGTACACGCGCGCGTGTGCACATGTTTCAATTCGTACAAAACGATAGGTCGATTACAGCTCCTCAGCGACGGTGAATGTCTCTGTGGCCCTCTCGCTGCAGTTTGCCTGAGCGGCAGTCCCTTCTCTCTCAATTCTCCTCTAGCCATCAGTGACCTCCGACGTTGGGAAGGGCCCGACGGCGATCACCTCGGCCAACTGTGGCTGGAGCACTTCAGTAAGACTGTTGACATCGATGCCCCCAGGTGGCCATCCAGGCTCCCTCAGTTTCCTTGCTTTCCCCGGTTTGCCTTGTGGTATGGGTCTTTGCCCCAGGCTGCCAGGGAGAACCCTGTCGCCCTCAGCTTGTGCGTGCCCACCGTTGAGAGACCCGATGAAGTTCGTCTTGCCCTGGAGCTTGCCCCGCCTCGTCTGGGAACCTTTACCCACCTCGCCGTGTGCAATGATGGCTCCGTGCGATGCCAGGCTGAAGTGCAAGCCAGTTGGGCCCTGGTGGCTATCGGAGAGGACCCCTCGGGCTTTGCCTTCAGGGGATGGCGGGCCCATGACCTCGAGCGATCCTTCAGGACCAATACACGGCATTATGTGGCCACCGGCACGGAGAGTGAGTTCGGCGGTGCCCTGTGGGCCATTATTTACCTCCTAGCCGAACCCACAGCGGTGCCTGCCACACTCCAAACGGATTCCATGAATGTGGTTCGTGCTCTCCGAGGCTTGGCCACCCCGCCGCCCGAGGACGAGAGATTGGTCGTTTTGCCTGTGCTGCCTGGGCGCAACTTCGCCAATTTCGTGTTGTTTCTGTGCGTCGCATCAAGGGCCACGTGGGGCATCCCTGGGATACGATGGCTGACTGGCTAGCTGGCGGCGTGTCCAAGGGTTTCGTGACCCCCGCCCCCTTTCCTGAGGCCCTACTTCGCCTCACAAGCTACGCCCCTCAGTGTGAGTGGGGTTGGGTTTCCCACGCTCCGCCTGACACCGGGCAGGCCTTCCCCGTGAGTTTAGGCGGCACCGACGCGCTGACGCCCTCCTGCAGGGCAGAATTGGACCAGCTGGGGGGATTGTTGTGGCCCCCCGCTCCCCCGCCCGACCTGGAACCCGTGAATGTGGCCCTCAAGGTGGCTCAATACAATGCCAGGTCTGCCACCATCAAGGCCGCCTATGGCATGGTTGGCAAGATGCGAAGGGCCCGCACCAAGGCACTCATGCTCCAAATGGCTGCTGAACGGACCCACCTGGTAGGAGTCCAAGAGGCCCGCGCCCCCCAGGGGGCCCGTGTTGCCGATGGGTTCTTCGCGGTGCCCTCGGGCGTGGGAAAGGATGGGCTACGGGTAGAACTCTGGGTCAACACCCAATCCCACTACGCCTCCAGAGGCCACAAACGTTCTTCCTTGCCAATCGGCACGTGCGCGTTCTTTTCAGGTCTGAGCGCTTCTTGCGCGTGCGAATTGAGGCTCCTGCTCTATCCTTGGTTGTTCTTGTTGCCCACATTCCCCACATTAAAGCGACCCCTCTTGTGAGAGCAGAATGTTGGAGATCCTTTGATACAGTAACATCAGAGTGGAACCCCACTCTCGCTTTTGTCGACGCCAACGCCCGCTTTGGCTCCTGCCAGTCCGAAGTTGTGGGGCCGCAAGAGCCTTGTCAAACCGAGTGCGCTGTTGGGTCCCGTTTCCATCAGTATTTGAAGGAAGCCAACTTGAAATGTCTAAACACTTGCATGCTCGACTCTCCCACGGGTCACACGTTTGTCTCCAACAAAGGGAGTGAACATCGGATAGATTATGTTTTGGTATCCCCACACGTGCATGAGCGTGCGCAATCGTGCCACGTTTCCTACACCTTCGACAACGGTATGCAGGTTAAGGACAACTACCCGATCTTCGCTACACTTTGCTGGGCTGTCGCCTCAACCCGTAACCCTAAGACGCGAAAGCCCAACCTGGACCAGCAGAAGTTTTGCGACCCAGGTGCTCTCCCCCAATTTCAGGATTCCCTCGAGCGCATTCCGCTCGCTCCTTGGAATCAGGGCATTGACCTACACCGCTGGGACGTGACAGGCAACATCTTAGATGCCGCGGCAGATGCTTTCAGGCCGTCTGTCCGCCCTGCCAGACAGTCCTATGTCACTCAGTCCTTTCTTAGTCTCCTCACCTGGCGGAGGGGCATCCAGCGTGCTCTCAAGCGGTGGTTCGGATTGACCCCAGGTCCTCCCAGGCATGACCTCACCGAGGCCCTGCGGCGGTTTGTTGAGAGAATGATCGGTGGCGATCTTGCCAGATTTCGGCAAGAGTTTGATCCCCCCCTCCCCGGCCCGCCTACTGGGCACCACCTGTTTGGCGGCGCGCATGTTTGTTGGGTGAGACCTTGGTGCTGAGGACTTGGCCGTGCGCCTCGCACATGCGTTGATCCACAGTGCGCCCGAGATGGCACTGCAACTCGACCCAGCACACCTAGGCGCCAGCGCTCCCACTTCAGCAATGCGGCAACCGCAGCATAAAGGGGCGGCGGGCTACTAGGTCGCCAGTTGAGGAGGGCAGGGGGGCGCGACCGTCGACGGACGCGGCGTTTGCCGAGACCGCCACAGGCAGAAACAACGTTGCAACCGTATGCTGCCCCTACCTCCATCCACTTGCGTGCCTGTGTTTCTCGCACTGGCTCTTTTCAATCGTCGACCGCCGCCGCCCAGGATGGCGTTTGCTGGGGTGGCCGTAGTCCCTGCGCCGCGCCCATGGCCGCGCAGTGTTTTCACTCCACCCTACGCTCGCCAGCTGGCTCCCACCCCCCAACTCCTACTCAGCCTGCCCACCGGGCGCAACTTACTTACGGGAGGGGTGGAGTTGGAGGCGGTCACGGGCCATTGGACGGTGGTTTTGGGAGGGTAGAGGAACGCGGCCGTCGACGGCCGCAACGTTGGCCGAAACCGCCGCGCTTAGCAACCACGCTGTGCTCATATTTTTGGCGTTACTTGCCTCAATCAGCGTGTCGCGTTCCTCGCCGTGCTCCCCTCCAGTCGTCAACCGCCGCCTGTCAGCGTGGCGTTGGCCAGGGGGGGCCGCGGTCCCTGCGCTGCGCCTAGCTCCGCGCAGCTTTCCCACCCAACCTCTACGCTCGCCAGCTGGCTTCGCAGTCGGCAGCCGCTGCAGTGAGGAATTTTCCCTTCGGGGCACGGGTGTCGGGGCGGCTTCATTTGGGAAGGTCACCGCCACGGAAGGCGCAAAACCTCCCTCACGCTCGTTGGAAGCCCCAGGCGGCCCCCAGTCCCACGTGCTGGGAACCCGACGCTTGCTTGCAGGTGAGGGGTTAGCCTGTGGGGGGGGGTTCCAGTGAGCAGGGGGGGAGGCCCTTGCGCCTTCCACCCTGGTGAGCGTGGGCCCCCTTTCCCCGCTGGCAAAGCCACCGCCTCTGAAGGCTCAGGCCTCCCCCGCGCTCGGTGGGACCCAGGCCCACGCACTGGGTTCTTACGCCTGCTTGCAGGCGGGGATTCCCGTCGTGGGATGTTGGGACTCCCG
>CAUYUJ010003880.1:60000-82500 GCA_963575745.1 Prorocentrum cordatum
GAGGAGGAGGAGGAAAAGGCATTTGGCCCCAGGTCTTCTGACACCTACAGGAGGTCGTCAGAGAGGTCATTCAGAAGTGAACCACCTGGGCCAGCCTCCGGCGTGCACTGCACACCTCTCCTTTCCCTTACTGCCCTTGTGTGTTCAGTGCCGCGATATTCTCATTCTCAGTATTAGTTTCGCCTCTGCTTCTGCTGTCAACGCGGCCAAGCGACAGGGCCGTGAGCCCACTTGGCACCGACGAGCCCGAGTTAAAAGAGCAAGTGCCCGTTTACTTCTCAGGGCATTCCAGGCCCGACTGCTTCTCAGCCAACACCACAGCTCGAACAAGATGGCGGGCAAAGGTCTGACTCGCGGTCCAGGAAGCGCCAGAGCTCAGGGTCCTGGCGTACAGTGGGATTGTCAGCAGTGTGGAAGATATGTCAAACAACATCAGTGGCGGTGCCTATGCGGATGCAGCTATGGACAAAGCGAGCATATGAAGCCCAAGACTGGCGGCCCCTTCGCCCATGCGCAGCGACAGAGGATGAGAGCCGCCAGCTTGCCAAGGCACCAGAAGAAAGACTATGAGCGTCAGGTCAAATCCTTCATCGCCAAAGTAGTTCCAGCCACCCGTGCGGAGGTCATGGCCTCAGCTAGAGGACGAGACCTGTTCCAGGAACCACCCGCGGACATCAAGGAGCTCAAGATTTTCAAGCAGGCCAATCGTGAGAGGCTAGCCAAGTTAGCCAAGCTAGCCATCGCAGCTCGTGAAGCTGGACATGAAGATCATATGGTTTTGGAAGAAATGAGCGTCATCAAGCTAATGCAAGCTACGACTGAGTCAGTCACCAGGCAGCTGAATGACCTTCGCCAAGCCAAGGACCGCGTCCTCGACCGCATCAAAGGCATCAAGGACCGAGTCAAGGGCCTCATTGATGACGAGCGCCAGGCGGAGGATGAGCTCGAGCGCATTCGCTCCAGCATCGCCGAGCTCGAGGACCTGGCGGACGCGCAGGAGGACGACGACATGGGCGACGACCAAGGAGGAGGAGCAGGCGGCGGCGCCGCAGCGGCCAAGTGTGCTGATCACCAGATCCACACGCCGCGCGGCATGCGGGCCTACCCAGCGGGTGCTGCGCCCCCTACGACAGCGGCAGTTGCGGCCAGTGCGTCCCAAGCTGCGTCGTCGGGAGGCCCAATGCATCCGCCGCCTGCCGCGCCTCCTCCGCATAGCCTCCATGGCATACCACCTCCGCCACCGCTCGCCCAGGAGCCAACTCAGGAGATCGCCCAGATGCAGTTCATGATCACTCAGATGTTCAATATACAAGCCAGCCAGGACCAGCGCATGAAGGAGATAACGCAGCACTTGCAGACGCAGCAGAACATGGCAGCCCCAGCCATGGGGTTTACTGCAGGGGCCCAGCCACCGCACCAGACTCGGCCCCCGCAAGCTGGCATGCCAAAGACGACGGCGACCCCAGAGGAATCACCAGCGCCGATGACTCCGCCTGCGAGCACCAGGGGCGGCCTGGCATCACCGTCGCCATTCCCGCCAGGACAGCCGACGCCGCCTACGCCAGTAGACGGATGCCCGACACCAGTTGCGGGAACACAGCCAGATGTGACCAGTGGAGAACCGGAAGAAGTACCAATACCGATGCATGTACCCTACCCGATCTCGCCGACCCAGCCGATGATGGAGACCCAGGAGGACCCCTACATTGTGCGGCAGGCGCCTGCATCAGTGATGCAGCCAGCGACTACGGCGACATCAACCAGCCCGAGCGCAGCTCAGCCCGAGGTCGTCATCATCGAGGGGACACAGCCCGAGTCCGACGTCAAGGGCCCACCGCGCAAAGAGGCCCGCCAGAAATGAGCCCTTTTTCAGCGCGAGATGCCCCACAGCTGACGAAGAGCCGACAGCTACGATGGGGGCAAGACCAAATTTGTTTCTTCCAAGTTGGTTGCGTTCAGTTTGAATGATGAATACATTTGGGACCTAGAGGCCACTGCAGCCACTACTGCTGTTGAACATGCGTCTGCGGTTTGGGGGCATTTGACCCAGGCAACTGTTTGCAGCGCAATACTTAAGCAGCCCTGTCCTTGGGACTTTAAGGCTAGGCGCGCACATCTCACACATGTTCACAAGTACATGCATCTAGAGTTCTTAGCGAAACTAGAGGTGACAGACACTGCTTGGGATAAACAGCTGCGCTCTGGAGCCCGGGCGCTGGCGCGTGCACAGCCGTCGGCAATGCGCACTTGCAACAGATTTCTCCCCCGCACTCCTAGGACCAATTGGGTATCTTGGGTGGAAGGTGGGTATGTTACGGGAAATGTGGGTTCTGGCATATATATGCACCTCTTATTAAAGCCAGCAAGCGCGAGTATCAAGTGGGTAACCACGCTAGGCGCGCGCGGGCCATACAGCACTCCCATTTTTCCGCACGCGCTCGTCCCATCTCTTATGGGCTAGCCGCCGCACTTATGTTGACAATAGTGCCCGCCATGTGTATCGCCTTCCCCCTCTCCATCCGAGATGAGATTTATCCTTTCCCCACCTCTGATCATTGCAGATCCTCATACATACACGCGCGCGTGTGCACATGTTTCGACTCGTACAAACTGATATGTCGATTACAGCTCCTCAGCGACGGTGAATGTCTCTGTGACTCTCTCGCTGCAGTTTGCCTGAGCGGCAGCCCCTTCTCTCTCAATTCTCCTCTAGCCATCAGTGACCTCCGACGTTGGGAAGGGCCCGACGGCGATCACCTCGGCCAACTGTGGTTAGTGCACTTCAGTAAGACTGTTGACATCGATGCCCCCAGGGGGCCATCCAGGCTCCTTCAGTTTTCTAGCTTTCCCCGGTTTGCCTCGTGGCATGGGTCTTTGCCCCAGGCTGCCAGGGAGAACCCTGTCCCCCTCAGCTTGTGTGTGCCCACCATTGAGAGACCCGATGAAGTTTGTCTGGCCCTGGAGCTTGCCCCGCCTCGTCTGGGGACCTTTACCCACCTCGCCGTGTGCAATGATGGCTCCGTGCGATGCCAGGCTGAAGTGCAAGCCAGTTGGGCCTTGGTGGTTATCGGAGAGGACCCCTCGGGCTTTGCCTTGAGGGGATGGTGGGTCCATGATCTCGAGCGATCCTTCAGGACCAATACACGACATTATGTGGCCACCAGCACGGAGAGTGAGTCCGGTGGTGCCCTGTGGGCCACTATTTACCTCCTAGCCGAACCCACAGCGGTGCTTGCCACACTCCAAACGGATTCCATGACTGTTGTTCGTGCTCTCCGAGGCTTGGCCACTCCGCCGCCCGAGGACGAGGTTGGTCGTTTTGCCTGTGCTGCCTGGGCGCAACTTCGCCAATTTCGTGTTGTTTCTGTGTGTCACATCAAGGACCGCGTGGGGCATCCCTGGAATACGATGGCTGACTGGCTAGCTGGTGGCGTGCCCAAGGGTTTCGTGACCCCCGCCTCCTTTCCTGAGGCCCTACTTCGCTTCACTAGCTACGCCCCTCAGTGTGAGCGGGGTTGGGTTTCCCACGCTCCGCCTGACACCAGGCAGGCCTTCCCCGTGAGTTTAGGTGGCACCAACGCGCTGACGCCCTCCTGCAGGGCAGAATTGGATCAGTTGGGGGGATTGTTGTTGGCCCCCGCTCCCCCGCCCGACCTGAAACCCGTGAATGTGGCCCTCAAGGTGGCTCAATACAATGCCAGGTCTGCCACCGCCAAGGCCGCCTCTGGCATGGTTGGCAAGATGCGAAGGGCCCGCACCAAGGCACTCAGGCTCCAAATGGCTGCTGAACGGACCCACCTTGTAGGAGTCCAAGAGGCCCGCACTCCTCGCCGTGCTTCCCTCCAGTCGTCAACCGCCGCCTGTCAGCGTGGCGTTGGCCAGGGGGGGCCGCGGTCCCTGCGCTGCGCCTAGCTCCGCGCAGCTTTCCCACCCAACCTCTACGCTCGCCAGCTGGCTTCGCAGTCGGCAGCCGCTGCAGTGAGGAAGTTTCCCTTCGGGGCACGGGTGTCGGGGCGGCTTCATTTGGGAAGGTCACCGCCACGGAAGGCGTAAAACCTCCCTCACGCTCGTTGGAAACCCCAGGCGGCCCCCAGTCCCACGTGCTGGGAACCCGACGCTTGCTTGCAGGTGAGGGGTTAGCCTGTGGGGGGGGGGGTCCAGTGAGCAGGGGGGGAGGCCCTTGCGCCTTCCACCCTGGTGAGCGTGGGCCCCCTTTCCCCGCTGGCAAAGCCACCGCCTCTGAAGGCTCAGGCCTCCCCCGCGCTCGGTGGGACCCAGGCCCACGCACTGGGTTCTTACGCCTGCTTGCAGGCGGGGATTCCCGTCGTGGGATGTTGGGACTCCCGTTGGGGTTCCCATCGGCACGGGGAGATGCCCTCGAGCCTTTTTTTCTGCGCCGCTCCGCCACGCAGCTCGGGCCGCTCCGCCTGCGCAGCAGCACGCCGCCGACCTCCTCCTGCCTGCTTCCCCTTCCGATGCCAGCCGAATTATGCTTGCCGAATGCCCTCTTTTCTCGTTTTCTTTCGTCTGCTGTCGAAGCGAAACTGCTCATCACCCAGCCGGCGCGAACAACCGCCTGGCTCACCAGTTTGAGTTCCATTCCCCAAGGCCGAGGGCCCCGAGGGGGGCTTCGGAGGGGACTTTCGTGCTCTCAGGGTTTCAGGCATTCAGGCGGCGGAGGAGGAGGTGGCGGACGCCGATGCGGAGGAGGACGGGGGGGAGGCGGAGGAGGACGAGGAGGAGGAGGAGAAGGAGGAAGAGGAGGACGAGGAGGAGCGGGGGGAGGAGGTGGAGGAGGAGGACGAGGACGAGGACGAGGACGAGGACGACGAAGAGGACGAGGAGGACGTGGAGGATGTGAAAGAGGAGGAAGAGGAGGAGGAGGAGGCGGAATAGTACAAACGATTCATACTGATCATACGATGGGTAACACCAATAGTCACAATAGTACGAATAATAATGAATGTACTTTACCACTCATCATACAACACATAATATGCAGACGGCGAGTACTACCAACAAGGGAATGTGTACGACTAGTAGTAATACTACCCATGACGTGAGTAAGACGAAACATACACGTGCTACGAGCAAGAGAAACTAAGCTGCCTGGTACGAACAATAATCATACCAATGAATTAATCACACGAATACGAATACGGACAATACCCCGAACAGTATTACGAATAGGAGTACGAAGGATACGACTCAAACGATTCACCCTTTATCATGAGTTCACGAATCGCCAGAATATTCACACGACCAAAGCGAACATTCGTACTAATAACAATCCTCATAGGAGGACATCACGTATCACTACGATCACAAACAATGACCATTGTAGTAATACTACTCCTGATGATACGACTGCTCCTGCCACTATTCCTACAATTATCACGAATATAGGTACAACTACGGATACGACTACTAATGGCAATCTAGTCATACTAATAATAACATTAACGGTATGCTGTCCCATGACAACACACAGGAGGCGAAGAGGAACATTGATATTCATAACAGTAGTCTCACGAATAATGATTCGAACGCGACTCATTATAACGAGAACAGTAATAGCACACATGATAATTCATTGATTACTACTAAGCGCAGGGCGTAATGCGACGACTACGACTACGACTACGAGTACGAGTACGAGTACGAGTACGGCTACCATTACTACTACCACTACTACTATTACTACTACTACTAATACTACTCCTACTACAACTACAACTACAACTACAACTACCACTACAACCACTACTACTACTACGACTACTACTATCGCCACTACTACTACTACTACTACTACTACTACTACTACTACTACTACTATTACTACTACTACTACTACTACTACTATTACTACTACGGCTACGACTACGACTACTACTACTACTACTACTACTACTACTACTGCTACTACTACTACTACTACTACTACTACTACGACTACTACTACTACTACTACGGCTACGACGACTACGCACCATATTGCGGCATCGAATGCTAATGGCAATGCAGTAAGAATACGAATGACATGCACCGTCTGCCTATCCATCCCAATGCAAAGAAGACGAAGAGGAGCACTCATACTTATAACACTCGTCGTAGGAATACTGATTTAAAAGCGACTCATTAGAACGAGAAGATTCGGAGCACGCCGAATCATACGCAGATTACGACTAAGAACAAGGAGTAATGCGACGACTACGACTACGACTACGACTACGACTATTCGTATTTCCACGAGTGCTGCTACTACTACCACTACAGCTACCGCTAACACTACTACTACTCCTGCTACTTCTACTACTACTACTGCTACTACTACTACTACTTCTACTACTATTACTACTACTACTACTACTACTACTGCTACTGCCACTACCACTACTGCTACTACTACTGCCACCCACCACTACTACGACACATAAGAAGAACAGGAGGATGAGGATGAGGAAACGGAGGAGGAGGAGGGGGTGGGGGGAGGGAAAGCACAAGGAAGAGGAGGAGGAGGAGGAGGAGGAGGAGGCGGCAAAGGAGGAGGAGGAGAAGGTGAGGGAGGAGGAGGAGGAGGGGGAAGAGGCGGAGGAAGAGGATGTGGTGGAGGAGAAGGAGGAGGGAAAGAAGGCGGATGAAGAGAAGACGCAGGAGGAGAAGGAGGAGGATAAAGAAAAGGAGCGGGAGTGCGTGGAGGAGGAGGAGGAGGAAAAGGAGAAGGAGGCGGATGAGGAGACGGAGGAGGAAGAGAAGGAGGAGGAGGAGGAGGAGGAGGAGGAGGAGTTGGAGAAGGAGGAGGAGGATGAGGTGCACGAGGAGGATGTGGAGGAGGAGGAAAAGGAAGAGGAGGAGGAGGAGGAAAAGGCATTTGGCCCCAGGTCTTCTGACACCTACAGGAGGTCGTCAGAGAGGTCATTCAGAAGTGAACCACCTGGGCCAGCCTCCGGCGTGCACTGCACACCTCTCCTTTCCCTTACTGCCCTTGTGTGTTCAGTGCCGCGATATTCTCATTCTCAGTATTAGTTTCGCCTCTGCTTCTGCTGTCAACACGGCCAAGCGACAGGGCCGTGAGCCCACTTGGCACCGACGAGCCCGAGTTAAAAGAGCAAGTGCCCGTTTACTTCTCAGGGCATTCCAGGCCCGACTGCTTCTCAGCCAACACCACAGCTCGAACAAGATGGCGGGCAAAGGTCTGACTCGCGGTCCAGGAAGCGCCAGAGCTCAGGGTCCTGGCGTACAGTGGGATTGTCAGCAGTGTGGAAGATATGTCAAACAACATCAGTGGCGGTGCCTATGCGGATGCAGCTATGGACAAAGCGAGCATATGAAGCCCAAGACTGGCGGCCCCTTCGCCCATGCGCAGCGACAGAGGATGAGAGCCGCCAGCTTGCCAAGGCACCAGAAGAAAGACTATGAGCGTCAGGTCAAATCCATCATCGCCAAAGTAGTTCCAGCCACCCGTGCGGGGGTCATGGCCTCAGCTAGAGGACGAGACCTGTTCCAGGAACCACCCGCGGACATCAAGGAGCTCAAGATTTTCAAGCAGGCCAATCGTGAGAGGCTAGCCAAGTTAGCCAAGCTAGCCATCGCAGCTCGTGAAGCTGGACATGAAGATCATATGGTTTTGGAAGAAATGAGCGTCATCAAGCTAATGCAAGCTACGGCTGAGTCAGTCACCAGGCAGCTGAATGACCTTCGCCAAGCCAAGGACCGCGTCCTCGACCGCATCAAAGGCATCAAGGACCGAGTCAAGGGCCTCATTGATGACGAGCGCCAGGCGGAGGATGAGCTCGAGCGCATTCGCTCCAGCATCGCCGAGCTCGAGGACCTGGCGGACGCGCAGGAGGACGACGACATGGGCGACGACCAAGGAGGAGGAGCAGGCGGCGGCGCCGCAGCGGCCAAGTGTGCTGATCACCAGATCCACACGCCGCGCGGCATGCGGGCCTACCCAGCGGGTGCTGCGCCCCCTACGACAGCGGCAGTTGCGGCCAGTGCGTCCCAAGCTGCGTCGTCGGGAGGCCCAATGCATCCGCCGCCTGCCGCGCCCCCTCCGCATAGCCTCCATGGCATACCACCTCCGCCACCGCTCGCCCAGGAGCCAACTCAGGAGATCGCCCAGATGCAGTTCATGATCATTCAGATGTTCAATATACAAGCCAGCCAGGACCAGCGCATGAAGGAGATAACGCAGCACTTGCAGACGCAGCAGAACATGGCAGCCCCAGCCATGGGGTTTACTGCAGGGGCCCAGCCACCGCACCAGACTCGGCCCCCGCAAGCTGGCATGCCAAAGACGACGGCGACCCCAGAGGAATCACCAGCGCCGATGACTCCGCCTGCGAGCACCAGGGGCGGCCTGGCATCACCGTCGCCATTCCCGCCAGGACAGCCGACGCCGCCTACGCCAGTAGACGGGTGCCCGACACCAGTTGCGGGAACACAGCCAGATGTGACCAGTGGAGAACCGGAAGAAGCACCAATACCGATGCATGTACCCTACCCGATCTCGCCGACCCAGCCGATGATGGAGACCCAGGAGGACCCCTATATTGTGCGGCAGGCGCCTGCATCAGTGATGCAGCCAGCGACTACGGCGACATCAACCAGCCCGAGCGCAGCTCAGCCCGAGGTCGTCATCATCGAGGGGGCACAGCCCGAGTCCGACGTCAAGGGCCCACCGCGCAAAGAGGCCCGCCAGAAATGAGCCCTTTTTCAGCGCGAGATGCCCCACAGCTGACGAAGAGCCGACAGCTACGATGGGGGCAAGACCAAATTTGTTTCTTCCAAGTTGGTTGCATTCAGTTTGAATGATGAATACATTTGGGACCTAGAGGCCACTGCAGCCACTACTGCTGTTGAACATGCGTCTGCGGTTTGGGGGCATTTGACCCAGGCAACTGTTTGCAGCGCAATACTTAAGCAGCCCTGTCCTTGGGACTTTAAGGCTAGGCGCGCACATCTCACACATGTTCACAAGTACATGCATCTAGAGTTCTTAGCGAAACTAGAGGTGACAGACACTGCTTGGGATAAACAGCTGCGCTCTGGAGCCCGGGCGCTGGCGCGTGCACAGCCGTCGGCAATGCGCACTTGCAACAGATTTCTCCCCCGCACTCCTAGGACCAATTGGGTATCTTGGGTGGAAGGTGGGTATGTTACGGGAAATGTGGGTTCTGGCATATATATGCACCTCTTATTAAAGCCAGCAAGCGCGAGTATCAAGTGGGTAACCACGCTAGGCGCGCGCGGGCCATACAGCACTCCCATTTTTCCGCACGCGCTCGTCCCATCTCTTATGGGCTAGCCGCCGCACTTATGTTGACAATAGTGCCCGCCATGTGTATCGCCTTCCCCCTCTCCATCCGAGATGAGATTTATCCTTTCCCCACCTCTGATCATTGCAGATCCTCATACATACACGCGCGCGTGTGCACATGTTTCGACTCGTACAAACTGATATGTCGATTACAGCTCCTCAGCGACGGTGAATGTCTCTGTGACTCTCTCGCTGCAGTTTGCCTGAGCGGCAGCCCCTTCTCTCTCAATTCTCCTCTAGCCATCAGTGACCTCCGACGTTGGGAAGGGCCCGACGGCGATCACCTCGGCCAACTGTGGTTAGTGCACTTCAGTAAGACTGTTGACATCGATGCCCCCAGGGGGCCATCCAGGCTCCTTCAGTTTTCTAGCTTTCCCCGGTTTGCCTCGTGGCATGGGTCTTTGCCCCAGGCTGCCAGGGAGAACCCTGTCCCCCTCAGCTTGTGTGTGCCCACCATTGAGAGACCCGATGAAGTTTGTCTGGCCCTGGAGCTTGCCCCGCCTCGTCTGGGGACCTTTACCCACCTCGCCGTGTGCAATGATGGCTCCGTGCGATGCCAGGCTGAAGTGCAAGCCAGTTGGGCCTTGGTGGTTATCGGAGAGGACCCCTCGGGCTTTGCCTTGAGGGGATGGTGGGTCCATGATCTCGAGCGATCCTTCAGGACCAATACACGACATTATGTGGCCACCAGCACGGAGAGTGAGTCCGGTGGTGCCCTGTGGGCCACTATTTACCTCCTAGCCGAACCCACAGCGGTGCTTGCCACACTCCAAACGGATTCCATGACTGTTGTTCGTGCTCTCCGAGGCTTGGCCACTCCGCCGCCCGAGGACGAGGTTGGTCGTTTTGCCTGTGCTGCCTGGGCGCAACTTCGCCAATTTCGTGTTGTTTCTGTGTGTTACATCAAGGACCGCGTGGGGCATCCCTGGAATACGATGGCTGACTGGCTAGCTGGTGGCGTGCCCAAGGGTTTCGTGACCCCCGCCTCCTTTCCTGAGGCCCTACTTCGCTTCACTAGCTACGCCCCTCAGTGTGAGCGGGGTTGGGTTTCCCACGCTCCGCCTGACACCAGGCAGGCCTTCCCCGTGAGTTTAGGTGGCACCAGCGCGCTGACGCCCTCCTGCAGGGCAGAATTGGATCAGTTGGGGGGATTGTTGTTGGCCCCCGCTCCCCCGCCCGACCTGAAACCCGTGAATGTGGCCCTCAAGGTGGCTCAATACAATGCCAGGTCTGCCACCGCCAAGGCCGCCTCTGGCATGGTTGGCAAGATGCGAAGGGCCCGCACCAAGGCACTCAGGCTCCAAATGGCTGCTGAACGGACCCACCTTGTAGGAGTCCAAGAGGCCCGCACTCCCCAGGGGGCCCGTGTTGCCGATGGGTTCTTCGCGGTGTCCTCGGGCGTGGGAAAGGATGGGCTAGGGGTAGAACCCTGGGTCAACACCCAAGCCCACTATGCCTCCAGAGGCCACGAGAAGTCCTTCCTTGCCAGTCGGCACGTGCGCGTTCTTTTCAGGTCTGAGCGCATCTTGCGCGTGCGAATTGAGGCTCCTGCTCTATCCTTGGTTGTTCTTGTTGCCCACATTCCCCGTATTAAAGCGCCCCCTCTTGTGAGAGCAGAAGTTTGGAGATCCTTTGATGCAATAACATCAGAGTGGAACCCCACTCTCGCCTTTGTCGACGCCAACGCCCGCCTCGGCTCCTGCCAGTCCGAAGTTGTGGGGCCGCAAGAGCCTTGTCAAACCGAGTGCGTTGTTGGGTCCCGTTTCCATCAGTATTTGAAGGACGACAACTTGAAATGTCTAAACACCTTTATGCTCGACTCTCCCACGGGTCACGCGTTTGTCTCCAACAAAGGGAGTGCACGTCGGATAGATTATGTTTTGGTATCCCCACACGTGCATGAGCGTGCGCAATCGTGCCACGTTTCCTACACCTTCGACAACGGTATGCAGGTTAAGGACCACTACCCGATCTTCGCTACACTTTGCTGGGCTGTCGCCTCAACCCGTAACCCTAAGACGCGAAAGCTCACCCTGGACCAGCAGAAGCTTTGCGACCCAGGTGCTCTCTCCCAATTTCAGGATTCCCTCGAGCGCATTCCGCTCGCTCCCTGGAATCAGGGCATTAACCTACACTGCTGGGACGTGACAGGCAGCATCTTAGATGCCGCGGCAGATGATTGCAGGCCGTATGTCCGCCCTGCCAGACAGTCCAATGTGACTCAGTCCTTTCTTAGTCTCCTCACCTGGCGGAGGGGCATCCAGCGTGCTCTCAAGCGGTGGTTCGGATTGACCCCAGGTCCTCCCAGGCATGACCTCACCGAGGCCCTGCGGCGGTTTGCTGACATAATGATCGGTGGCAGTCTTGCCAGATTTCGGCTAGAGTTTGATCCCCCCCCCTCCCTGGCCCGCCTACTGGGCACCGCCTGTTTGGCGGCGCGCATGTTTGTTGGGGGAGACCTTGGTGCTGAGGACTTTGCCGTGCGCCTCACACATGCGTTGGTCCACAGTGCACCCGAGATGGCACTGCAAGTCGACCGAGATCACTCGGCATTCTTCGAGCGACTCGCTGAAGAAACCAAAGTTTCAGCTGCCGCCCGACTCCCGAAAGCGGAGTGGAGGACCCTCAAGGCAATGCTCATGCAAGGTGGCCGCAAGCGCGGTGCCAACAATTCATCAGATGTGTTGCCCTTCATGACGGATGAGGGCTTAGAGGGCCCCACTCGAGAACCGCAACAGCAGCCGCGAGTGCATCAGACACAGGCCGAGGTTGTTCAACACATGCAACAGCATTTCAGTAGAGTTGAAATTTGGCAAGCAAAGTCCCCTTCAGAAGTGGTTATGGAGTATAGCTCTCTTCCTGAGCTATTTGCAGATTTTGAACAATGGCTCCTGGCGACGGTACCTACTGTTTTCGATTTGGAACAAATGATGCGCGGCCTCAGGAGAGGCAAGGCCCCTGGTCTTGATGCCTTTCCCCCCGATCTCTTTCGAGCAGCTCCCCAGCAGGTTGCCCGACTTCTGCGCCCCCTACTTGCCAAGGTCTCAGCGCACGGCAGAGAACCACTGGCCTTCAAACTCGGAGATGTTGTTTATTTTTCAAGGGCTCTGGAGCCCCCTCCTTGGCAACACATTAGCGGAACATCATGTTGGCCAGCGCGATTTGCAAAGTGCACCACCGATATGTCAGACCCTTGGCACTTATGTTCTTCACAGGGGCTCTGCTTGACGCTCAATGCTGAGGGTAGGTGGGCGCAGCACCGACGTGATCACACTCGGTGCCCGGCTGTTTGTCCGTGCTTGCAAAAATCATAAGGTTTCCAGCGTCGTTCTTTGCCTTGATTTAGTGCAGGCTTTCTGCAGCACGGTTCGTCAGCTCGCCCTCTCGCTGCCAGGAGAAGAGGAAAGGCTTGCGCACGCGCTGGAACACCTAGACATCCCTCCCATCCTCATGGAAGGTGTGCGCGAACAGCTACGGAAGGGTCCGCTCTTGGAAGACCCCAACTTAGAGTACACCCCCACCCCGCACCTACTCAAGCTGATCCAAGAGACTCAACGAGGGTCGTTCTGGAAGGTGCGTTATGCTGATGATTTTGTTGCCCCCGCGGTTGGCTCGCGACCTGTTACACTGTTTGCAACCGATTCTTTCAACGCCGTCTTTCGCAGGGTGCATCTTGAGGTCCAAGAGGGCATGACTCAGGCTGAACTCACCCTCCAGGACGTTTTCGGACCCCCCGACACCCACCTAGCCGCGCCTGATGACTGGGGCAAGGCCAAGAGCGACATGTCCTTTGTCGATGACTTAACTGTTCTCACCCCTGTTGCGAGGACCGACCAGGTCCCCAGGAAGGCCCTTGAGCTGGCCGGGTGTGCTTATTGCGCGGCTTGCCGCTCGGGATACAAACCCAACGCTCTTCAAACAAAACTTCTGGTTGTGTTTCGAGGGGTGGGCTCCAAACTTGCCCCAGCCGCATTGCCTGGCAAGGCCTTGACCGAGGTGCGATCTGCCAAGTGGGGCTTCTCGTTTCCCGTTGTTCGTTTACACAAAATTCTTGGGTCCCAGGTTGACGCTGATGGCTCGATGGGCCCAGAGGTATCCGCGCGGGTTTCCAAGGGACGTGGGGCTCTCAAGCCCATCCGAGTTTCTGTCGCACCACGGCTGGCGCTTAGCCTCAAGGCGAAGGTCACCCTGCCTGAAGCTCTAAGCTCGTCTGTATTATTTTTGAAGGACCCACCTGGACCTAGCTGGCGGCAACCCTGACCCAGCAGGTTTTCACGGCACACCTAGCGGTATATCGGACAGCACTCGGCGTCCCCATTACCAATAACCCTGACGTACACGTGACGAGGTGGCATGTTTTTCATCAGGTTGACCGTATTCCTACACAGGTTGTGCTCAGAGTTGCACGGTTGCGCTTCCTCACTAGGGTTCTCCTTAGAGCACCCCCTGCAGTTCGGATTTTGGCTGACCTCACTTGGGATGACCCCCTGGGCTGGGTTGCACTCCTGCGGGATGATTTCAAGTGGCTTTGTTTTCATTCTGGCAAGGATGGCATCCCTGCAGCTGACGATGCTCATGAATGGATCCAGCATGCTCGTGCACACAGCAAAGACTTTCTTTCCTGTGTGACCTCAGCAGTGGCTCACGTCCCTACTACCAAGATCAGGCCCATCTGGAGATCTGGCGACGAGAGCTTAAAACGATTGCGGCGGATTCCCCGTTGGGCGTCCCGTTTGTTCCCCCTGGTCCGCAGTTTGTTTGTTACCAGTGTGGTTTTGTGGCGGGGTCTGCTCAACAGCTGAGTTCTCATGTTGGGCGGCAGCATAAGGCCGATGATGCCCCGTCAGCGCTAGCCACTGGGAGCTGCTGTCAGATATGCTTGCGTGATTTCGGACATATCTGCAGGCTTGTGAAGCACCTAGGCAATTCGCCAGCCTGCAGGAGGACGTGGCGTGCTACGACGTACATGCCCACATCCGACGAGCCAGCCGCAGCGCGGCTGGAGGCTCGACAAGAGGCTGCGGCCAACCGAGCCCAGGGCAGGCCCGATCAGTATGCCAGCACTGCCTGGCGCCAGTGCTACGGCCCCCCGGTTGCCATCAAAATACCGTTGTCGAGAAAAGACGAGAAGGGCACGCGAACCATCCTACCTCCCATGGCCCCCCTGCCTGATCCCCCTGCTGATTTGGCATGGAACTCCATCCGACTCCTTGTTCGGCCCGTTATGTTTATCCTTCATTTGTTTTCAGGTCACAGGCGCCCTGGGGACCTCCAGCACCACATGGAGACCCTTTTGGAACAGTTCCCGTCTCGTCTTCATGTTCTTAGCATTGATGTGGTTAACAACACCACGCATGGCGACCTTGCGCCCCCCAAACCATTCAGCTGTGGCTTGAAATATTGAGGTCAGGACGCGTCGCGGCCGTTCTCATGGGACTTTCTTGTGAGTCCTGGTCAGCTGTAAGGCACAATCCAGCACCGAATGTGAGGCGTTCCCCCAGGCCCCTTCGCTCTGACCAACACCCCTGGGGCCTGGGCCATCTTACGACCAGAGAGTCCCTTCAAGTGGAGTTCGCGAACAAGCTCCTTCGGACGTCTATCACGTTCTTGTACGAAGCTTGGCTGCACGGAGTGCCAGCCATCATGGAGCACCCAGCTCATAGCTCGCATGTGCCAGGGTGTCCCAGTGTGTGGCATCTTCCCGAAATTCGAGCCCTAGAGGCCTGTTGTGGTGTGTCCAAGCCACTCGTCCACCAGTGTCGTTTCGGGGCCAGGGTGCTGAAACCAACTGTGCTGTTGTGTGTGCATGTGCGAGCTATGGACATCAGGCTTCAAGCGATGACGGGGGGGCCTCTTTGCACTCATGGCAGCCCTCATCCTGCCCTTGACGGGCCCACTCGGGATTACGCTTGGGGCGCAGCGACGGCGAAAGCTTATCCTTCGGGCCTATGTTTGGCCCTGGCCGCCACGCCATTACACGAAGCCCGTCAACGTTGGCCCGCGGTGTGTATCGACGTTACCCGACCCAGCACCCCCCGTGGTCTGATATTGCAATCCCACGCTCGTCACCCCATGCGTTGGACCCTTGCTAGGGAAAAAGGCTCTTCGTCAAAGTATTGACTTGGGTGCCACAGGTGACGACTGGGACCTACCCCGCGGGTTACGTTGTTACTACACACCGGGTGACCCATACTACCACAAAGAGGCTGCTATGGATTGCATGCTTCATACCAATGGGGGGTACGTGTTGACGACCATTACTGTGCGACCCAGTGCCGTGTGGGGACCGTCCAACCTAACCCATCCTCTCTCGGGACTGCTGCTCAGGCTGCACTGGTGTCAGGGAATGGCCTGGGGGGGAAGGTGAGCCGCTGCCAAGGCAGCCGCGAGTGTCCGTTCACTTTTAAAAAACAGTACCCCCTGGGTGTTGGCCGCGAATGCGACCGACTCGACTTTGTCAGTACCATCACCGTCAGTCTGAATGAAGGCTCGTCTGCTCCCTACCCCCCCTGTTTTCCAGGCCTGAAATCCCCTTCTTTTGCACCCAAGGTAGTAGTTCAGGCATGTGCGCGGCCCTGTGCCGCATGCGCCCCGAGGCGCGGCTGCGCCTTGTTCTCTCTTGACCTGCTGCTTCCTATGCTCCTGCGTCCCCCTCCCCCGCCGTCTCTGATTCCTAATCTGTGGAGGCATCGACTCTCTCGCCTGAGGACCGACCGACCGACCGAGGAGGAGGAAGAACCGGAGGAGGAGGAGGAGGACGAGGAGGAGGAGGAGGGGGAGGAGGAAGAGGAGGAGGAGGAGGAGGAGGAGGAGGAGGAAGAGGAAGACGAGGAGGAGGAGGCGGAGGAGGCGGAGGGGGAAGAGGGAAAGGAGAAGGAGGAGGAGGAGGAGCAGGAGGAGGTGGAGGAGGAGGACGAGGAGGGGAGGATGAAAAGGAACGGGAGGGCGTGGGGGAGGAGGACGAGGAGAGGAGGAGGAGGCGGATGAGGAGAAGGAGGAGGAGGAGGAGGAGGAGGAGGGGGAGGAGGAGGAGGAGGAGGAGGAGGAGGAGGAGGAGGAGGAGGAGTGGAGAAGGAGGTGGAGGATGAGGAGGATGAGGTGCACGAGGAGGATGTGGAGGAGGAGGAGAAGGAAGAGGAGGAGGAGGAGGAGGAAGAGGCGGAGGAGGAGGAGTAGGACGAGGAGGAGGAGGAGGAAGAGGAGGAGAAGGAGGAGAAGGAGGAGGAAGACGAGGAGGAGGAGGCGGAGGAGGACTCTGGAGGCGGAGGGGGAAGAGGGAGAGAAGGAGGAGGAGGAGGTGGAGGAGCAGGAGGAGGAGGAGGAGGAAGAGGACGAGGAGGAGGAGGATGAAAATGAACGGAAGGACGCGGGGAAGAGGACGTGGAGGAGGACCAGGAGGAGCACGAGGAGGGCGTGCAGAAGGATGGGAAGAGTGGAGGAGCCCCCTCCTCTCTGGCGGCGAGGCCCCGCTGGCGCGGCCGCGGGATCCTCCTGCGGGCGGCGCTGGGGGCGGGCCGCCAGACGGCGAGGAAGAGGAGGACTCTGGAGGCGCGTGCCGCTCGCGTTGCGCGCCGCCCGCCCCCGCTCGCCCCCGGCTCGTCTCACCGAGAATAGAAGAGCCTCAAACCCTAATAACACAATGCAGATGTGGCCTCGCTGAGGTCCCCGTCTGTGCATTAGGCATGACAGATACCGACGGTTTGGTTCGGTACATCTGCAGAAGATGCCCATCCTAACTTGGGTTCCCTCCCAAATGGTTCGGGGCCCATTTTTGGTGACTCATCGTCGTTGGCGAAGCACGTGTCCATATCCACGGCCTCGCTGGTCGAGCCCCGTGGATGCGCGGCGGTTCTTCGCGGATGCCCCGCGTGGGGACGTCCCCACGCGGCCGTGTATCCACGGATTCCTGCCCCGATTCCACACAGCGAGGGCGCGGACCTGGATATGTTTGCCGATCGTGAGCTCGCCACTCGCCGTTCGGCGCACTCGCCGCAGGATGCAGCTTCGAGGGCTGGGCCTTTTTTGCACATGTTTCGCTCCGCTGGGTCCTCCGCGGGGATGTGTGCGCGTGTTTTCCTGTGAGTTCGCAGTTCCTCCTCTGTTCTCTTTTTTTCCCCATCACCTACTCCCTCCCCGCCCTGTCCTCCCCTCCCCATCCCGCGCGCTGCTGCGTGGCAAGCGTTCCCACCCCCGCGACCCTAGGGGGAAGAAGGGCTCGTCGGCGTCGTCCTTGTCGTCGTTGTCATTGTCGTGATCGCCGTCACCGTGCTGGCATCCGGCCCCATCATGGTTCAGCACTTCTTCCTCCTCCAGGGTCGTCGCGTGGTCTGTTCAGCTGCGCGCATTTGGTGGTCTTCCCGCCCAGCGGCCAGGCGTCTCGGCCGCGGCTTCAGCTGGCCGCTGTCACAAACATAGCACACGCGAACTCAAGCCGTCGGCAAATGTGTGCACCATCATGCGCTTGGCGGTGTTCTTCGCTCGCAACTGTCATATCGCAACGGCCACTATTACACCAGCGCTGATGGATTATCGAAGACGCCAATTGCGAACCACCGCCGCCCCCTGCGTTCAAGAAACGCCCACGCGGGCGGCCAACTTTTGTGTTCCCTCAGCCGCTGTGTACCCTCCTGGGGGGACACATAGGAGGGACGAGGTAGAAGGTGGAGAGGGAGCATAAGGAGGACGACGAGGATGAGGAAGAGGATGAGGATGAGGATGAGCAGGAGGATGAAGAGGAGGAGGATGAGAGGAGGAAAAGGAGGATGAGGAAGAGGAGGATGATGATGAGGAGGAGGAGGATGAGGAGGGGGAAGAGACCTGTTGAGGCTCTCTTGAGGCCTCCTCGGGGCTTCCTGGGAGCCTCTTGGGGGGCGTCTGGGGGGCCTCCTGAGGCCTCTTTCTTGGGTGCTTGGGGGCCGCTGATGGACCAACTGGCTTCGGAGGCCGTCTTGGGGGCCTCTCTGGGCAGTTGTGTGTCCATTTGGGCGCTTTAGGGCCGTCTTGAAGGTCTGTGGGCCACCTGGCGAGCCGTCTTGAGGCCCTCTTTAGTGGGGCCACATTTGATGTAATAGTGCTTCTTGCCCCGCAGCAGGCACGGTCCAGGTCACGAGAACCTGGGTCGGATTCAGCAGGACCCTTTCTTTGGGCACATGGGCCCGTCGCATGTGATTGCAACCCGCGGCGAGGGCGCTGTCAGACGGGAGGCTGTCCTCCCTTGGCCTCATCCGTGCCATTGGGTGGACCGCAGCGAAGTCAAGACGTTTCGCGTAGCCCCACCAGTTCCGCCCCGCGCGTCGGTTGTACCGTGGTGCGTTGGCTGAGTGGATGGCTGTTCGTTGGAGTCAGTGTCCCATCGTGTGGCTGCTACGTGGTAGGTGCACAAGACCCGTATTGACAACGGCCCCGATGTGTCACGATCTGCCTTGATCGTTGTTTTGTTTGGCGTTGACCATTTCGTCGGGGCAAAGGTTGCTGGTACAAGTCCTTCGCGGACAAGTCTGTTGAGGTGCCCTCCGCACGTGGGCTCGGCGTTTTTCCTCTTCGCTTTCTCCGACCTCCGAGCGTGCTGCTTTCCCGCAGTATCTGTCTTCAGCCGCTGCTTTTAGGCCTGCTTGGCCCTTGTGACGGCGCGCGGCCGCGCCGCTTGCGCTCGCGAGCGACAAAGTAGCCTCACCAGTTAGTCCAGAAACGAGAAATGATGCCCAGGCGGGTCGCCCTGACCAGGGATGTGGCACGGCATGCGGAGGGCTGGGGTGGCCGTCGTGCCCCTACGGCGACGAGGAAACATCGAGGGACTGGAGGAGGAGTGAAACGGGAAGGAGGAGGAGGGGGAGGGAGATGGGAATGTGGTAGGAAGGAGGGGGGGGAGGGAGAGGGAGAGGATGGGGGGGGAGGGAGAGAAGGAGGGAGGGGGGGGAGGATGGTGGAGGAGGGAGAGGGATATGTATAGGTTTGATGATGAGGCGTGTGATGATGACGACGATGTGGATGATGATAGCGCTGTTGCTGCTGACGTTGATTATGATGATGATGCGAATGGTGATGCAGGTGATGCTGCTAGTGTTGGTGATGGTGCTCATGGTGTTGACGATGGTGATGACGTTGATGATAATTATGCGGATGATGGTGATGATGGTGGTGATGCCGATGGTGCGACGGCGGATGATTATGCTGCAGGTGTTGATGCTGTTGATGATGATGATGATGATGATGATGATGATGCTGGCGCTGATGCTGCTGATTCTGATTTTGATGTTGATGCGGGCGATGCTGATGATAAGGATGCTGATGCTGATCATGGTGATGATGATGATGATGGTGATGCCGATGGTGCTGATGATCATGCCGTTGATGCGGGTGGGTTGCTGACGATGATGTGTCTGGCGCTCCTGTTGATGATGCGGATGATGCGACTGATGACGAGGTGGCTGATGCTGATGGTGTTGATGGTGATGTTGTTGCCGATGATGCTGTTGACGTCGCTACTGATGATGGTGCTGCTGAAGCTGATGATGATGACGATGGTGATGGTGATGATGATGGTGGCGATGGTGATGGTGATGGTGATCATGTTGCTACTTTTGATGGTTCTTGTGATATTGATGATGATGACGGCGATGGTGATGCCAACGGTGATTATGATGTTGGTGATGATGGTGATGATGTTGGGGCTGGTGATGTTGCTTCTGCTGATGCTGTTGAGTATGCTGGTGATGGTGATGATGATTATGAGGCTGATGATGATGGTGATGATGGTGATGATGATGGTGAGGAGGAGGAGGAGAAGGAGGAGGAGGAGGAGGAGGAGTTGGGGGGAAACCAAAAGGAGGTTGAGGAGGAAGAGGAGGAGGACGAGCAGGAGGAGGACGGGGAGGATCATGATGAGGAGGAAGGGGCGGAGGAAAAGGAAGAGGAGGAGGACGATGAGGACAAGGAGGGGGAGGAGGAGGAGGAGGAGGGGGAGGAGGAGGAGGAGGAGGAGGAGGAAAAGGAAGAGGAGGAGGAAGAGGAGGAGGAGGAGGAGGGGGAGGATGGTGTTGTCTTTTGAGAGGTTTTGATTTGATTTCTCTCTGAGAGCGCCTCTGGGGCCTATTGGCGGTCAGGGGGGCCTTCGGAACGCCTTGGTGCTTCGAAAGGGGGGCTTCAAAAGGGCATATTGGGGGTCTCGTGGCCTCTTGGTGGCCCCTTGGGGGCATGATGGGTTCTCCCAGGCGCCTGTCGGGGCCTCAGGGGGCAGTCAGTAGAGCCTTGGGGGCCCTTTTGGGGCCATCAGTGAGGAGATCGATCGAAACATGGGAGGCGCAACTAGGGCCCCCCAGGATGCGAACATGGGACACACACCTAAGTGCGAACAGTTGTTTACACCTTTTCGCCCAGGCCTTGTTGGGCGCTCCAAACCATTTTTAACGCTCTCATCGCTACCTTTTGTTGCGCCGCCTTTACCCTCCATTTGAGGGTTGGCGGCGCTATCTTATCGACATGGACCTTGCGTTGCCATGCGCCGCAACTTCAGTTTAGAGGTTACATATCGAGCGCGCCCACCCTCCCTCGAGTCGGCCGGCCAGCGCATACACATATCTCTTATCTCTGATACGCTTACCGGACACCCGAGCCATGGCGTCAAGCACATCGAAATCCAGTTTGGGACCGCATCGAGACGACCAGGTACCACAATACCCAGACCGACACCGTATCAACAGGAGCAAGACACTGCCCGAATCCATGGTGAATCGGCGGAATGCGGGCTATCAGCCGGCAGCGTCACCACGATATCACGAAGCTGCGCATCATGTGGCGAAGGTGGTTGTACCAAGCAATGATGAGCAACGAATCGGCCCACAAGGCATTCGAAATATCGCTTTCGAGACCGAGCCCCCTGACCGAGTCAGTTGGTCCGGATCTTGTTTTTTTGTTGTTTTTGTTTTTTTCACGGTCTCTCAGCAAGAGTTGTTCGTTGTCGTCGGAGATACGCCGGGAGGCGAGGGCCCCAGCCGCCGTCTGCTGACGTAGGTGGACTATCTTGTCGGAGGAGCATGCGTTTGAGCTGGACATGCAGGCCTTCAACAGTCAGTTTGTTAGTTTGTGATTTCGAGATAGGTCGCATGCAGTCGAAGGGCGGCGTCCGGGGGAACACGGATGCGAAGGTCGGCCCAGGCGTCCTCGAGGCATTTTCTGGCGAACGAGATGTTGTGTGAATGCGGCGCTATCGTAAGGTTTTACAGGCCGAGGTGGAGATGATAGATGAGATCACGATTCCACGTGCGAGCTTAACGGTGCCCGCGAGTCTTCGGCTGCCCCCCGACGCCACCTACGAGGCATTCCAGAGGTTCGGAACAAGGGAAAACAGGGTGCAGAACGCGGCGGGATGCCCGCAGATGTCTAGCAGGCTGGTGATTGTCCCTTGGCGCTCCACTTGGGTGAGATCGAACGCGCCATCATGAACGCCATGCGCTGGCCAAAACCCTGGACTGGAGGAGGAGTGGCGTCATGATTCACAGGGAAAGGTGGCAACCGGGAATGAAGCGATTCTCGTGGGATCATCTTGACTGACCACCTCGCGGGGGGGGGGGGGGGGCGACAAGTCCAGGGGAGGGGTAAGGGGAGGTGTCAAGACTCCCGCGCCGCCCGCAAACCGTTTCGCTCACTCCCACCCGCCCTCCCAACACATACGTAGCACCCGAGCCTCGCCCGAACCGCAGCATATTCAGCAACCGTTTGTGGATGGGCAGTTACTGGGGGCGAGTCCGCCGCCGCCGCCGCCGCGGCCTCCGCCGCCGCCGCCCGCCGCCTCCGCTGTCCGCCGCTGCCGCCGCGCCGCCCGCCGCCGCCGCCGCCGCCCCCGTTACCGAATCGCCGCCGCCGCAGCCGCTGCCGCCGCAGCGGCTGCCGCCACCGCTGCCACCGCTGCCGTCGCCGCCGCCGCCGCCCCTGCCGCCGCCGCCGCCACTGCCGCCGCCACCGCCGCAGCCGCCGCAGCCGTTGCCCCCGCCGCAACCGACGCCGCCGCCGCCGCCGCCAAGTGTATGATGTTTTTTTGTTCACAGGGATGGTGGGGGGAGGCCGCATCGGGCTCGCTGCGCATGTTCCGAATTTGGAGGCAGAGTGTGTGTGTGTGTGTGTGTTTTGCATTGTTTGTTATAAAGGATGGTGGCGGGGTGACCGCATTGTTTCTGGTT
>CAUYUJ010003880.1:87500-97500 GCA_963575745.1 Prorocentrum cordatum
ATGCGGCCGCAAGTAGTAAGAGTAGTAGTAGTAGTAGTAGTAGTCGTAGTAGTCGTAGTAGCTGTAGTAGTTGTAGTAGTAGTAGTCGTCGCCGTAGTAGTAGTAGTAGTAGTAGTAGTAGCAATCGCAGTAGTAGTTGTAGTAGTAGTAGTAGTAGTAGTAGCAGCGGAAGTAGTAGTAGTAGTAGTAGTAGTAGTAGTCGTATCATTAGTCGTAGTAGTAGTGTTAGCATGTGTTGCAGCCGTAGCAGCCGTCGTAGTAGTAGTAGTAGTAGTTGTTGTTGTATTAGTAGTAGTAGTAGTAGCAGTAGTAGAAGTAGTAGTAGTAGCCGTCGAAGTAGTAGTGGTAAGAATCGTAGTAGTAGTAGTCGTAGCAGAAGTTGTAGTAGTAGTAGTAATTGTAGCAGTAGTAGTAGTAGTCGTAGTAGTAGAAGTAGTAATCGTAGTAGTAGTGGTAGTAGTAGACGTTGTAATAGTAGTGGTAGTAGTAGCATGCGTAGTCGTAGTCGTAGTCGTAGTTGTCGCAGTAGTACTAGTCGTAGTAGTAGTAGTAGTCGTAGTAGTAGTAGTAGCAGTAGTAGTAGTAGTAGTGGTAGTAGTAGTAGTCGTAATAGTAGTAGTAGTAGTAGTAGTAATAGTAGCAATAGTCGTATTAGTCGTAGTCGTGGAAGTACCATTAGCAGTCGTAGTAACTAGTAGTAGTAGTCGTAGTAGTAGTAGTAGTAGTAGTAGAAGTAGCCGTGTTAATAGTAGTAGTAGTAGTAGCAGTAAGAGTAGTAGTAGCAGTCGTACTAGTAGTGCTAGTAGTAGTACTAGTAGCAGTAGTAGTAGTAGCAGTAGTAGTAGTAGTAGTAGTAGTAGTAGTAGTACTAGAGTAGTAATGTAGTAATTAAAACAGTAGTAGCCATCGTCGTAAGAGTAGTAGTGATAGTAGTAGTAGCAGCAGTACTCGTTGTAGTCGTCGTAGTAGTAACCGTAGTCGTAGCTGTAGTAGTGGTAGTATCTCGTAGTAGACGTAGTAGTTGTAGTCGTAGTAGTAGGCGTAGTCGTAGTCGTAGTCGTAGTAGTAGTAGCAGGAGTCGTCGTAGTTGTACTACTTGTAGTCGTAGTCGTCGTAGTGGTAGTAGTGGTCGTCATAGTAGTAGTAGTAGTCGTCGTCGTGGTAATCGTAGTCGTAGTACTAGCCGTAGTAGTAGTAGTAGTAGTAGCCGTAGTAGAAGTAGTAGTGGTCGTAGTAGTAGTAGTAGTAGTAGTAATAGTAGTAGTAGTTGTATTGGTAGTAGTAGGAGTAGCCGTGGTCGTCGTAGTAGCGGTAGCAGTACTAGTAGTAGTAGTAGTGGTAGTAGAAGTAGTAGTAGTAGTAGTGGTCGTAGTAGTAGTAGTACTACTACTACTACTAGTAGCCGTAGTAATAGTAGTAGTAGTAGTATTCGTAGTAGTAGTAGCAGTAGGAGTGGTAATATTTATAGCAGTAGTCCGTGTAGTAGTCGTAATCGTAGTAGTAGAAGTAGTGGTGGAGCCGTGGTGATGAGGCCGCAAATAATAGTAGTAGTAGTAGTAGCAGCAGCAGTACTACTACTACTAGTAGTCGTAGTAGTAGTAGTAGTAGTAGTAGTCGTAGCAGTAGCGCTAGTAGTAGTAGTAGTAATAGTAGTAGTAGTGGTATTAGTAGTAGTAGTTGTAGTAGCAGTAGTAGTAGTAGTAGTAGTAGTCGTAGTAGTAGTGTTAATAGGTGTAGCAGTAGTAGTAGCAGTCGTAGTAGTAGTAGTTGTTGTTGTACCAACAGTAGTAGTAGTAGAAGTAGTAGTGGTAAGAGTCGTCGTCGTAGTAGTAGTAGTAGTAGTAGTCGTAGTAGTATTAGTATTAGTAGTAATTGTAGTAGTAGTAGTAGTAGTAGTAGTAGCAGTAGTAGTAGTAGTAGAAGTAGTAGTAGAGGTAGCAATCGTAGTAGTAGTGGTGGTAGGTGAAGTAGTAATAGCATTCGTAGTCGTAGTCGTAGTAGTAGTAGTAGTAGTAGTCGTCGTCGTAGTCGTAGTCGTAGTCGTAGTAGTAGTAGTAATAGTAAAAGAAGTAGTAGTAGTAGTAGTAGTAGTAGTAGTAGTAGTAGTAGCAGCAGTAGTAGTAGTAGTAGTAGTAGTAGTAGTAGGCGTAGTAGTAGTAGTCGTAGTAGCCGTAGTCAAAAGAAGTAGTCGTATCATTAGTGGTAGTAGTAGTAGTAGTCGTAGTAGTAGTCGTAGTAGTATTAGTAGTAGTCGAAGTAGCCGTATTAGTACTAGTTGTAGTAGTATTAGTCGTAGTAGTAGTAGTAGTAGTAGTCGTAGTAGTCGTAGTAGTAGTAGTAGTTGTAGCAGTAGTAGTATTAGTAGTAGTAGTAGTAGTAGTAGTAGTAGTCGTAGTAGTAGTGGTAGTCGTAGTAGTGGTAGTAGTAGTAGTAGTAGTAGTAGTAATAGTAGGGTTGCACATGGTCTTCGTGTCGCAACAAACCTCACCTCCGTGTACTCGTCTTGTGTATAAGGCCTCGCAGCTTTTCGCCCAACGGGAATTGCGAAAATCGTAATTATACACTTGGCCTTCGTGTTTTTCGCGTCAACGCCTGCCTTCGTGCACTAATCGCTGTAGGGGCTGTAGATTGGATTCGCATTGGAAAGTGGACAAAACAGACAATTTTACACCTGTCCTGCGTGTTGGCCTCGGATTTGGAGCAACCGCCACTGCCAGCCGCTTCGTTTCGGCACGCCCCTCTCGAGGATCGTGGGCCTGGCCTTCGACGCGCGATTCCGGCGCACACCTCACTAGGATCGTGGCCCTGGTCCAATTGGTCTTCCACCGCCAGTTGGGGGGAGGGTGAAAGGGGGGAGGTGGGGGAATGCGATGCCAGGAGTTATCCCGCGTGGCCCCTGGGCTGGGTTTCCGTGCGCTCGCCATCCAAAGGCACCCATGCCACAAAATAGTGTATCGTCATATTCATTGTCAGCACCCATTTTAAATAATTACATTACTTTCACCAGCACCAGCCAACCCACCACCACCACCACCATCACCATCGCCATCTTCACCAATACCCATAGCCATTTAACTGCCCGAGTGTTTCTTGCAAGACGTCATGAGTGGCGTCGGGCATGGGCGCTTGGGTTTCGGGATGGGAAAGAATGGCCAGGCCAACATGCTCGGTCAACCCGCCATCGAGACGGCGTTCAAGAAGCAGAGGCCTTGGAGCTGGTGACCAGTGGCAGCCGCACCCAGACGACCACCGCGCGTTCGGTGAGCTCCCGCCGCGCGCCGACGATGGGGTCCCCATCGCGAAGTCAACCTTCTACATGGGCGCCTCCTACTACCACAGGAACGCGTTGTCGATGCAGGTCCGTCGCTCGCTCCCGGAGGCTGCCGCGCCAGACTTGTACCCGAGCCACCGCATCTCTGAAATGCCAGAGGAGGCCCTCGATGCGATCCTATACTTGGCCACGGGGCTCGACCCTGACACGAAGGTCTCCCATTTCGGCAAGGACATCGCGCGCGGGGACCTGCGCAAGGCCATCCACAAGCAGTCGAAGCTGATCCTCCACTCCGACCCGCGCCGCCAGACGCACATGCGCAACCACCTCCTTCAGTTCGTCTACGATACCATCGTCGACGACTGCGGCTACCATGAGATGTTCCTGAAGGCTGCCGAGCGTGGGGATGCGGCGGCGCCGCAGCTTCCGAACCCGGCCGTCGCCAACGCTGCTTCGAGTTTCGCAAGAGACCCCGACAGCGATTAAGCCTCCAGCCTCAATCCATAGGCTTGACATCTGCTGAGCCTCAGCCTTCGGTGCATAGGAGCCTCACGAAGCGAGTTTGCGTTAACATTCGGTGTTGGGCTGTCTTCGGAAACAACAAGTCCTGGGGCCGTGCCTTCATACATTCAATTGTTGTTGTGGGCGGAACTTCACGTGGGAGGTTGTTCGTTGGAACCGCCGATTACCAGTGGTCGAGCCCCCAGGGCACCCAAGCAAGCACCGACAGAGACTTGTGCAGCGCGCGGAACGAATGGCGACGGCACCATGCCTGCCATACTTTTTTCTCGCTAGTAGGTCGCCCCGCACTTTCGCTATCTTCGGAGCAGATGCCTGCTATGTGGCGCGATGCATCGCCGAACGATTGGCGCGCCTAGCTGTTCCAGAAAGTTTCAGCGGACCGTGGTCACGCCTCAGCGGTCGCCGTAATTGCGTTTGTTTCGGCCCCGCCGTGGCCTCCGTAGCTCCGCCTCAGAAACGTTTCGGCCTCGTCGGGGCGCCCTCCAGAGCTTCGAAGTATTTCTCGAAACCGAGGGGGCGCGATCGACGCCGCTGACGATCCCAAATGGACGCTGCGGGCGATGACGGAGGAGGAAGAACATATGATCCTAGGACGAGCGGGGGTGGGCGACCAAGGACGACGAGGACGGCGAGGACGAGAGGTGGCGGCGTCGGCGCCGACGTCGACGTTGACGGCGATTCGACGAGGAGGGCGGCGACCGACAACGCCAATGGCGTTTCTACGACGTGTTCGTTTCGACATCGGGGGTCGAGGGTTAATCGTTCTGGAGTGGTGAATTCGGTCGATCCCCCTTGTGCGTTACCCTTATCATTCTCCTCTTCCTCCTCGCCATCCGTTGCTCGAGGGGGGCTGCGACCTCTCCTCAAAGTTTGGTCTAGTGGTGTCGGCCCCCACGTATGTGATGCAACTCATGTCTTAGTTTAGCAGTGGCCCGTCCAGGTCTCGCGCCGTCGCGCGCTGGGCCGAGGGCCGCTTCGTGGCCCATCGAGGGGCCCGTGGGCCTAAGGCGGCCTGTGGCCCGAGGGGCGCACAATCGCTCTTTGGCGCCCCTCGCGTGTTTGGCGCGCATCATGCGTTCCGATCCACTCGGGAACGTGAGTGCGCAAAAATGCACGAAGGGGCGCCAACGGGCGAACGTGCGCCCCTCGAGCCAATCCGCGCGCCATGCACGCCTCAAACGCAAGCATCCCTTTCCGTTGCCATCTTGGCCCAGGCATCGGGTTTCAGACATTCGTTTTCTCTTCGCGCGCGCTGGCCAGCCAGTGACATGGCCAGCCAGGCCGATCTCGCAAGTCTGCTGCCTCGCATTGCCATGGCTCAGATGGGCCAGCCCGCGCATGCCGCGCCGCCCCAGCCAGTCCAGCCGCCGCCGCCCACGGCGGACATCGGGCAGTTGGCACTGCTGCTGTCAACGCAGCAGGCTGCGCAGAGCCAGTCTGCGCACGCGACGGCGCAACCGACGCCGAGCCCAACGGCGCAGGATGCGGCTGCCTCGCAGTCCGCCCTGGGAAAGTCGATCGCAGGGATGGCCAACCCCGATGGGGCATCTCCTTGCAAGCTCGTGTTCGGCGACGAGCCCCAGCGGGTCTCCGCGTCCTACCGCTGCCTCGGGGCAGCGTGGAAGTTCAATGCGCGGACAGTCCCCCCTCGGAAGACGAAAGTGCAGGCGTTGCAGTCCTACGACTGCAAGCGCTTCTCGCCGATGTTCCTCAGCGGCCTCGACGACGACGCAGTGGGCGAGCTGGTCTACATCGCTTGCAGCCTGGGCCCCGAGGCGCGCATCAAGGACATCACGGCGAAGAGCAAGGGGGAGATGAGAGAGGCGATCGCAGCAGAGATCGCCAGGACCACCAGCGCGCACCCGATGCGCCTCAACGACCTGAGCGCCGACCTCGGCAACGCGAGCGTCATCGCGAGGCGCTGCGGCTGCCCCGTCGGGTGCATGCCCGTCTCTCGCAGGGGCGGCCTTGTCGAGGGCGGCGGCGCCCAACAGCAGGCCCCCCAGGTGGCGCGGGTCGCCGCCCCAAGCATGGTGGAGGCGGTGAAACCAGCAAAGGCACAGGTGGCGCCGAAGATGGTTGAGGAGCCCGCTTTCACGAACCAGGCGGAATTCGAGAAGGAGCTGTTCGACGATCTAGAAGAACCAAGTTCGGCCGCGGCCGCGGCCGCGCACGAGTCAGGACACGGCCCCGCCGCCAGCCAGGGCGCCCCACGGGCGTCGTCGCAGCCAGCGCCCCCTTCTAACTTCATCCCGTTCACGGGCAAGGGGCTCAAGCTCACGCCTGACGGCAAGTTGGAGCTGCCCCCCGAGCTTCTACATAGCCTCGTCCAGCAGTCAGCGGAGCGGAAGCCAGCTGAGCCCGCGCCCAGCGCGCCCGAATCTCTCCCCGAACAGCCCCCCGAGAAGAAGTGCAAGACGGGTCCCGCGGATGCGGGCGGTGCTGGCTCTTGAGCTGCGCCCCGAAGGGGCAATGCCGTCGGCCGAGGTGCTGCGGCGAACGCATGGTCAGTCACATTGCCCAGTTTTTGTTCTACGTAGGATGGTTGATCGAATCGCACAGCAGTCATAATAGCATATCATAACACCCACGTTTGAACATGTTGAGGTGCGTTGACCAGCCTGGAGTCACTTTATTTTGAAATTCGGCTGCCGCCCCGCACTTGGCGCCGGGGGTCTCGCATTCGAGAATGAATGAACGTGCGCGCCAGGTGCTGTCGGGCAGGGGCAAGCAAGCGGGTAGCGGCCGAGCTCGCCAGTGCTAGGGCAATCGCGACTGCACCGTCCCAGAGAAGAGCATGCATATTCGCAGATTCCTGCAATGAACCGCCCCATCGGACCAGCCCTGATCCATTGAGTGCTCACTGGGGGAGGGGTCGATATGCAACTTCAACGCCCTTCGAGGTTGCAGTGGCTCTCAGTGCCATATCGGCGCCTTCTTTGTGCCATCGAGGTCCCCATCGCACAAGGACCATCAGTGGGGGCACTTTAGTGGGGCCTATCCCATCGGTGCTAGATGTGTTTTTCCCAACCATCCTGTGGTGCTGGGTCTTTGTTTTGAAGAGACGGTGCCCCGCGTTCCTCCTCCTTCTCCTCCCCCCCCCCTCCTGGCAGGGTTCGCATGCCTCCCCACCTCCCATGTCGGCACACCCCTCACACGCTTCGTGGCCCCATAGGGAGCTCCACCGAATGCCCCAGTGGCAGGGTTCGCATGCCTCCCCACCACCCATGCCGGCACACCCCTCACACGTTTCGTGGCCCCATAGGGAGCTCCACCGAAGGCCCCAGTGGCAGGGTCCGCATGCCTCCCCACCACCAATTTCGGCACGCCCCTCACACGTTTCGTGGCCCATAGAGAGCTCCACCGAAGGCCCCAGTGGCAGGGTCCGCATGCCTCCCCACCACCCATTTCGGCACACCGTTCACACGTTTCGTGGCCCCATAGGGAGCTCCACCGAAGGCCCCAGTGGCAGGGTTCGCATGCCTCCCCACCACCCATTTCGGCACACCCCTCACACGTTTCGTGGCCCCATAGGGAGCTCCACCGAAGGCCCCAGTGGCAGGGTTCGCATGCCTCCCCACCACCCATTTCGGCACACCCCTCACACGCTTCGTGGCCCCATAGGGAGCACCGAAGGCCCCAGTGGCAGGGTGCATGCCTCCCCACACCCATTTCGGCACACCCCTCACACGTAGGGAGCTCCACCGAAGCGCCCCAGTGGCAGGGTTGCAGGTTCGCATGCTCCCCACCACCCATTTCGGCACACCCCTCACACGTTCGTGGCCCCATAGGGAGCTCCACCGAAGGCCCCAGTGGCAGGGTCCGCATGCCTCCCCACCACCCATTTCGGCACACCCCTCACACGTTTATGCCTCCCCACCACCCATGTCGGCACACCCCTCACACGTTTCGTGGCACCATCGGGAGCTCCACCGAAGGCACCAGCGGCAGGGTCCGCATGCGTCCCCACCATTCATTTCGGCACACCCCTCACTCGCTTCGTGGCCCCATAGGGAGCTCCACCGAAGGCCCCAGTGGCAGGGTCCGCATGCCTCCCCACCACCCAATTTCGGCACACCCCTCACACGTTCCGTGGCACACAGAGAGCTCCACCGAAGGCCCCAGTGGCAGGGTCCGCATGCTTCCCCACCACCCATTTCGGCACACCGCTCACACGTTTCGTGGCCCCATAGGGAGCTCCACCGAAGGCCCCAGTGGCTGCGTTCGCATGCCTCCCCACCCAAGTCGGCACACCCCTCACACGTTTCGTGGCCCCATAGGGAGCTCCACCGAAGGCCCCAGTGGCTGGCCCGCATGCCTCCCACCACCCATTCGGCACACCCCTCACACGTTTCGTGGCCCCATAGGGAGCTCCAAGGCCCCAGAAGGGCCCCACACGCTTCGTGGCTAGCGTTCGCGCATGCCTCCCCACCACCCATTTCGGCACACCCCTCACACGTTTCGTGGCCCCATAGGGAGCTCCACCGAAGGCCCCAGTGGCAGGGTTCGCATGCCTCCCCACCACCCATTTCGGCACACCCCTCACACGTTCGTGGCCCCATAGGGAGCTCCACCGAAGGCCCCAGTGGCAGGGTCCGCATGCCTCCCCACCACCCATTTCGGCACACCCCTCACACGTTCGTGGCCCCATAGGGAGCTCCACCGAAGGCCCCAGTGGGCGCATGCCTCCACCACCCATGTCGGCACACCCCTCACACGTTTCGTGGCCCCATACGGAGCTCCACCGAAGGCACCAGTGGCAGGGTTCGCATGCCTCCCCACCACCCATTTCGGCACACCCCTCCCACGCTTCGTGGCCCCATAGGGAGCTCCACCGAAGGCCCCAGTGGCAGGGTCCGCATGCCTCCCCACCACCCATTTCGGCACACCCCTCACACGTTTCGTGGTCCCACAGGGAGCTCCACCGGAGGCCCCAATGGCAGGGTCAGCATGCCTCCCCAACACCCATTTCGGCACACCCCTCACACGTTTCGTGGCACCATAAAGGAGCTCCACTGAAGGCCCCAGTGACTGGGCTCGCATGCGCCCCCACACATATTTCGGCACACCCCTCACTCGTTTCGTGGCCCCATAGGGAGCTCCACCGAAGGCCCCAGTGGCTGCGTTCGCATGCCGCCCCCACACCAATTTCGGCACACCCCTCACGCGTTTCGTGGCCCCACAGGGAGCTCCACCGAAGGCCCCAGTGGCTGCGTTCGCATGCCGCCCCCACACCAACGTCGGCACACCCCTCACACGTTTCGTGGTCCCATAAGGAGCTCCACCGAAGGCCCCAGTGGCAACGTTCGCATGCCGCCCCCACACCCATGTCCGCACACCCCTCAAACGGATCGTGGCCCCATAGGGAGATCCACCGAAGACGGTGCTCACACCAGCATTACTCACAAGTGCATATGGTTGGGTCCTTCGCCAGGCTAATTTTGTTCCCCACATGTTTCGTGGGGTTATTGTTTTCTTCCCTGCCGCGCCGCACCCGCGACACACCTCACTCTTCGTACAGCACAGCTCAGCACAGCACAGCACAGCTCAGCTCAGCTCAGCTCAGCTCAGCACACAGCTCAGCTCAGCTCAGCACACAGCACAGCTCAGCACAGCTCAGCACAGCCCAGCACGGCTCAGCTCAGCACAGCACAGCACAGCTCGTGGCACTTTCTCGACACCACAGGGGGTGCGCAGGGGGTGGTCTCTCAGCTCGGCCGCTATCCACGACACTGGCGCAAAGCCTAGCAAGCGTGGCACTTTCTCGACACCAAAGGGGGTGGGCAGGGGGTGGTCTCTCAGCTCGGCCGCTATCCACGACACTGGCGCAAAGCCTAGCAGGCGTGGCACTTTCTCGACACCACAGGGGGTGCGCAGGGGGTGGTCTCTCACCGCGGTCCCTATCCACGACACTGGCGCAAAGCCTAGCAGGCGTGGCACTTTCTCGACACCACAGGGGGTGCGCAGGGGGGGGTCTCTCACCGCGGCCCCTATCCACGACGTTGGCGCAAAGGCTAGCAGGCGTGGCACTTTCTCGACACCACAGGCGGTTTCGCAGGGGGTGGTCTCTCAGCTCGGCCCGCTATCCACGACACTGGCGCAAAGCCTAGCAGGCGTGGCACTTTCGGCACCACAGGGGGTGCGCAGGGGGTGGGTCTCTCAGCTCGGCCGCTATCCACGACACTGGCGCACAGGCTAGCAGGCGTG
>CAUYUJ010003880.1:102500-112500 GCA_963575745.1 Prorocentrum cordatum
TCGACGCCTCGACCCCCAAGCAATCGCCGCCGCCATTCGGAGAGCAAGGGAGGTCGACGGCTCGTCCAGCCAGACTGTCACAGCGGTGATAGGAGCGAAGGACCTTGACAGCAAGATCAGCTACGCGATGGCGACGACGCACAGGGACTTGATGAAGGGTGCCTCTCAGGGCGCGCCGTCGTTGGCAGTGACGTGGGACCCAGGTGGGCATTCGCGGCGGAGCTACAACGTTGGCTTGGTCGCTCAGACCGCAGTCCCTGGGGGGCCCATCGCTGGTGACATGTGCCCGAAGGCGCGATCTGCAGCAATCCACTGGTGGCCTCAGTTCCCCCCCCCCCCCCCCCACGACGAAGCAACAGGAGGGCCGTTGCCCTCCAGCGGGGAATCCTCTTAACGACGCAGGGGGGGCGCGGGTTAGGCTCCCTCGGGGGCCTGGAAATTCCAGAAAAAATACAGTGGGATTTCGCTTTAAACCCTGATGTAAAACTCAGAAAAAAACGGATGTAAACATCTCACCAGGTTTTTGTTTGCATCATGTGTTTGAGTGATGCGAGGTGGCCTTTAGGCGGCCTAACCTTGATCTCCCCTCAGCTTTCCCCGCAGGGGGCGGGTCGCCTCGGGTCGGCCCTCGGCGGGCCTCACCTCGGCTTCCGCGCGCGGGGGAGGCCGAGCAACCCCATCGGGGGGGGGCGCCCTTGCTTTTCCATCGGGCCGCGGGCGGCCTGGGGGAGGGCCTGCAGGGCCTAGGGCCCGCCTCGCATCGCGATGTTGGCAGATTTTACCTTCAAGGCGACACGCAAGAAAGTCGACTTGCAGTTCATCGCTGACGACCCTGAGCTTGTCGAGGCGTGGGCCTCGGACAAGTTGGGCAGGGAGGCTGCGTTCTTGAACATGTGCGTTGTCCTCACGGAGCTCGTCCAATTGACTGGGCGCCCACTTGCCGACTTCTGCCTCGCACCTTGCCTGAATTTACGGCCAGTGCAGAATGGTGAGAAACGAATGCCATGGGACGGAGCGCAGCTACTCTTCAATCGGGATAAGCGCGACGCTTCAGTGGAGATGCCGCTTCATCTATGGACGTTCAAGTTCCCGATTGTCTCGCGCACGACGGACCGCAGCTCAATCAATTCATCATTGCTGCACTTCCTCATGCTGAGAAGTACTTGTATGTTCCTTGGTTCGACCCGCCGCGCGCATTGTGGAATGCTCTGAAGAACAGCGCCAAGCGCGTTGGGCCTTGGTCAGGGAGGCCGAAGGGGCGCGTGTGGAAGAGGGTGTTGGAGTTCGTGACGATCTGCAACATGAATTCAGGAACGCATCGATCCGGACAGTGGTTCGACCTCAAGAAGGAGAGACACCAGCGTAGGAGGGCAAGCGGCCATCACCCCATGGGAGCGGCGAGGGGGGAGGGGCGGGACCGGAAGGGACCGAGCGACTCACCCGAGTTCGCGCAGGGGTTGGGGGAGCAAGGGGCGTCGGGTGCGAACAGTCATCCAGGGTCAGGGGCGGGGCGTTGGGGGTGGGCCTTCTGGCGCGAAACCGACAGTGCACACCGAACCTCTCGGCTTGCCGCCTTTTCCCCCCCCCCCCCCCCCCACCCCTTCAACCTGGAAGCCCCGGGTGAGTTGTTCGGCGCCCGTCCTGCCCCCCCTCCTCGCCGTCCTCAGTGGGGCGCTTGGGGCGCTTGCTTGCCTACAGGAGTCCTGCCGTCGGTGGTGCCAGCTCTACAGCGAGTCATCGCCAGAGTTCTTGACGGTGACGAAGAAGTTCGGCGACGCACTTGGCGTGGACTCTTCGTCTGCATCAGGCCTCGCCGAGATCTTCGGCAGGATGGGCAAGCTCCGCAGTTGCAACGAGGTCGGGCCTCATTTAAAGTTGATGCGCTTCGTGAGCATCAACGACTGCTGGGAGTGGCACAGGAAGGAGCTGCGGGGCCTTCGGGCCGTCCTGAAGTTGATGTCCGACGAGCACGGCAAGGGGGGCGGGCTCTCCACCATGGTCCAGGCGGGCGCCAGTCGGGGGGCCACGGACGGAGACGTCCAGCAGGAGATTTCGAAGCAGGCGGGCACGGCGAAGAGGGCCTACAGTTTCAGCACTGATGACCTTGCACAGCGCGCTATCCATCTTTTCGGTGGCGACTAGCTCGCAGCGGCAGGAGTGCGGCCACAGGTCGAGCCAGGTCAAGACCATCGCCCAAGGGATGGATTACGACTACAAGCTACAGGTTGGCGCCTGGAAGCTCGAGTTCAGGCAGACAGTCACCGCGTGCATGAACGACGTGGCGAAGATCAAGGACATGGGCTTGCTCGCGACTGGCGACCCAAATGGCCAGCGCGGCGCCGAGGCATTCGAATTCATGATGGGGGTGTTGAAGGAGAGGTACGGTTCCATCGCGCCAGATGTCTTCTGCTACCCAGGGAAGTTTCGGTTGGCACTTGGTCGGACTATGAGCTCCTAGGAGAGGCTGAAAGCGAGGCGGGGGATCATCAACTTCGACTGGGGGCTCATCTTGGAGGTGGAGAAGGCGACATTGTCCAGACCAGACGCGCAGCAGCTCGTGGGCGACATATTCTGGTTGAAATGGCCGATCAATCGTCTTGCATTTTGCCAGAACGAGCGGGTATTGGGTGCTCCTGGCCTCAACGACATCACCGATGGGGTCATTCGAACTGCGCGCGCCGCCTTGGGGCATTGGCCAGATTCCAAAGGGCCAGAGGACGTTCACCAACATATTCGAACCAAAAGGGAACCTACCATCGGTCCGACTCTCTTGTACAGGGCACATCAGGCGTGCAACATCGCGGGCTCACGCGGCATGAAAACGTTTCAGTTGATCGACGAGGATGTGTCCAGGAACATTCGCCATAGCGACCAGCAGGTCTCCGTCGCCAAGGAGTTCCGAGGTGACCAGGATGCACTGCCACATGCGCTCCGACGAATACTTGACAGAGGCCACGAGTACAGCTCACCGAATGGACAATCGTATGCAAAGGCGTGCTCAGCATGGTCATGGATTCAGGCATGGGCGAAAATTGGAAGCGATCGTCCAAATCTTTTGAGCTCGTGGCATGGCAGGATGGTCCCAGAGCTATCTATACTGTTGCATAATGGTTCGTCTATGGTGGTCGTCAGCCAACAACTCTGGAGTCTATTCGTGTGCGACCTCGACCGTGGCCAGAAAGGCGACGTGAGTTATTTCAGAATGCGGTCCGGCGCGGGTGCGTTCCACGACTATGAAGTGACCAACCTTACGAACTACAAGGTGGCGAACATCTCCAAGGTGACGTTTCTCGCTGGCGTTGGCAGGGTGCTCTTGGCGTCGGAGGAGCCCATGACGCCGTTGGCGGCGTCGTTGCTTGCAGGCGCGCCCCTGGCCCTGGACCGCGTGAAGAATATCGCGGACGTGATGGGCTTGCACCTCGACGACGCTGCAACGGCTTCGGCGGGGGCTGCTCGCGAGAAGCTGATTGCATTGACATTCGCAGGGCTCCCAGACCTCATCGCGAAGTGCGCAGCCGCCCTCCGCAAGCAGGGCGACTTCGGCGCGGAGGAGCTCGGGGGTGATTTCCTGAACGTGCTCGGTGAGATCCTGGCCCACGACGCCCAGAATTGCAGCGAGATCCAGACGTTCCGCACGGCGTTGAAGCAGCAGAGCTTGAAGCGCATGGTCGAGGAGAGAAAATGGAGGCGCGGGGCCAAGAAGGCCGCCGCGGACGCCAAGGTCACGAAGAAGATCACCAAGGGCAAGCTGGCCGCTGGGATCGGGGCGAAGCTGGTGATCGCCAAAGCCGCGGCGGCAGGCGCGGCTGGGCCACCAGCTGCAGATCCTGCTGGAGGCCCCGTCGGAGGGCTTGCAGGCGCTGGCGGCGCCGCGGCTGGGGCCGCCATCGGCGGCTGCGGCGGCGGCGGCGGCGCGCCGAGCCCAGCGCCGCTCCCGCCTGCGCCATCTGGCGGCCTTGGCGTTGGCGTCGTCGGCCCCGCTGGCAGCGGCGATGCCCGGCCCCAGCCGCCCCCTCCTAAGAGGGCGAAGGCTGGCGGCGCCCATGGCGCACATGGCCAGAACGAGCCGCGTGCGGAGCCGTTCGGGCCGCGGCAGATCGCAGAGATCTGGCAAGGCGGCATCTGCGTCGGATGGGAGGGGCGCTGTCTTGACCATCTCGACCCTGCCGAGCCCAAGTTCACGTGCGTGAAGCACGTCCACATGGGCAAGGGCACGGACAATCTGCCTGCCCTGTCGCACGACACGTGCAGGCGGAGAATGAAGCAGCGGCTGCTGGTTGGACGCGGGATTCCAGAGTCCCATCGCGACCAGCACGTGTTCATGGATGCGAGGGCCAATGACTTGCTGCCCAACCCCGAGGCTGAGCTGGACGCCGCGGCCGCGGCAGAGTTTCGCAAGCGGGAGCGAGCCGCTGCTTTGTGATGTTCGCGGCCGTGCCGCAACTTTGCGCATGAGCAGCTGCAAATGCATTCCTCACACGCATCCGCATCCCCCCTCCTTGCAGGCTAGTGGTGGGAGGGGCGAGGGCCGAGGGCGGGAGGGGGGGGGCGAGCCCCTCGAGCCAGTCTTGGCCCCTCGCAAACTTACATGGAACCCTCCGTCGTCGACGGAGACCTGGGCGGCACCGAGGCGGCGCCGAGATGGCTCCAAGATGCGGCGCGCTTTCGAAGGGCGTCAGTCGCGCGAGCGCCAATCGTCGAAACAACCACTCGCTGGCAATTTCGACACTGACAGTTCCAAGCTTCTCGGGCCCATCTCGGCGCCAACCGCTGCAACATCTGATCGGGGCCTCTTGGGCCCCATATCGGTGCCATATCGGAGCCCTACCGGTGCCATCACGGTGCGACATCTTCTGGTCACCATGCACGTGCATATGCGTGCCCATCTCGGTATATTGGGTCGCACAACACATATCGGAGCCGCCTCGGCACCAGCCGCTGCGAACTATTATGCAAGTGGATTGCGCCATCCGCCGATCCCCGGACGGAGTCAGAGCGCTCGACGATCGTGTAAGTTATCGAAGACGCCCACGGCGAATCACCGCCGCCCCCTTTCCTTTTGGAAGCGCCTATGTGGCCGAAAGTTGGGCCAGAGCTTGCCCAAACTATCAGGCGATGTGTCCCCCGAGACGCCGTGGAAAGCCTTCGGGGAACACGCGGGGGAGGAAGAGGAGGAGGGGGGGATCAGGCAAAAAGGAGGAGGAAACGCAGGAGGAGGGGGAGGCCTCTTGGGAGCCTCTGGGGGCACTCTTGGGGCCTCCTGGGAGCTTCTTGGGGGCCTCTTGGAGGCCTCCTGGGTGCCTCCTTGGGCCTCTTGGGGGCCTTTGGGGGCTTCTTGGGGGCCTCTTTGGGCGGCTTAGGGCGTTCCTGGCCCGTCTGGCGCCGTCGGAGGCCGTCTTGGGGGCCTCTCTGGGTCGTCTTGGAGCCCTCTTGGGGCACTTCAGGGCCGTCTTGGAGGTCATCTTGGGCGTCTTGGAGGCCTCCTGGGGCGTCTCGGGGCCCTCTTGGGGCCGTCTTGGGGGCCTCGTGGGCCGTCGTGGGGCCATCTTGGAGGCCTCTTGGACGTTGCCGCAGTCGCAGTCGCCGTCGTCATCGTTGACGCCGCTGTGACCGCCGTCGCCGTCGTTGTCCTCGCCGTCGTCGTCGTCGCCGTAGCCGTCGCCGTCGACCCCGTCGTCGTCGTCGTCGTCGCTGCCGTTGTCGATGTAGTCGTTTCTATCGTCGCCGCCACCGCCGCCGCCGAGGCCGCCGTTGCCGTTGCCGTCGTCTTCGCCGTCGTCGTCGCTGTCGTCGTCGTTTGTTGTTGCCGCTGCCGCGGCTGCCGTCGTCGCCGTCGCAGAGCATGGGCGCCCGCGTCCACGAGGTTTGAGCCTCGTGGACGCCTGCGCCCATGCTCTGCGCGGCTAACGCCGATATGTCCGCGCCGCTGCACGGGCCGACCCGTTCGCGGACAGTGAGGACTAATTTGGGTTGCGCCGCTTCGCCCCGTACTGGGGCGCAAGGACAACTGTCTGGTACGTTTGCTTGTTGTTTTATGCCAGCGCACCCCGTCATCCGCACTCGCGGTGGCGCTGCGCCCGCGCGATGCGCGTGCTTACGCTGCAGCGCCGACCCCGAGGGCCTAAACTGTGACATAACGCCACAGTCCACATGATCATTCAGGCTGTGGCATGTCTAATGATGCCCGTATGTCTGTTTCGGATATTCCCATGAATGCTCCTTCTAACCAACATGTACGTTTTTATTTTTCTCGCCGCACTCATCCTCGAAGGTTTTTTTTCGAAGCACCACGGCTTTTTGTTTTACGCCCAGGGCTTTTTCATGCTCAGTGCCCCCACTTCCAGACTCCCCCCATCAGCGGGTGGATGAATTGGGAGCGCTGCCGAGGGCCCACCGACGTCCAATTCCGGCACGCCGCTCACAAGGATCGCGCCTTGGCCCAGACGGGAACGCTGTCGACGGCCCGCCGATGAGCGCTGCCGCGGGCCTGAGGCCTGGAGGACGTGCGCTTCCATGCGTATCCGGCGACGGACTTCCAGGCAGGGGTGCCTGGAACGCCGTGAGCGATTCCTTTTGCGATCAGACTTTTCCTGCATTTCGATGCTTTGTCGTCGACGGGGCCCCAAGCAGGGATGCCGCGGGCGCCGCTCGTGCTGTTGATGTGCACTCACTCATTAGGAGGAGGAGGGAAGCAGGGAAGCACTGAAGAGAAAGCGTCTGCTCACAGACACCACTCTAAGAGGGAAATGGAACCCCCCAGACACCCAGTCACCCCGTTAGGGACTGCCCAGTCTTGGGGTGCTTGCCTCTCTGGAGAGCACTGAGGACTGACCTCCTGCTCTTGGGCAAGTCTTTGGGGTCAGGGCAGGGGGGGCCGAAAGCCTTCCCCACCCTGACGGACCCGTAGGCCCCGCACCGCCGACACCAGACGACCGTGCCCGTGGCGGTGACGTCGTGCCCCCCAGGCGCGTGACTCCACTCCGCCGCCGCAGGCTCCTCAGAGCCCGCAGCGCGCCCCAGCGGGGCCCCAGCCTCGCCCTCGCGGGCAGGCACAGGCCCCCCAAGCACGGCCTCCGCAGAGGCCAGAGACGCCGAGCCCCCAGACCCAGCCCCACCAGAAGCCCCGGCCCCGCTTTCGCGGGCGGCCACAGGCTCCCCCAAACGCACCCCGGCCGAGCCCCCAGCCACAGCGGCCCCGAGCCCAGCCTCAGCAGGAGCGGCCCCAGCCGAGGCCTCACCCCCACAAGCACCCCCAGGCCCACCAGACGGCCCCCCCGTAGACCCCCAGCGGGCCGTCGGCGGCCTCGCGGCGGCTCTGGTGGCAGCCTGGATCAGATTTGCCTGCATTCGGGAAATCGTGGCAGGCACACGCCGTCGATCTGTGCCTCCCGTCAACTGTCGGCGGGCTTCAGCGGTCCTCGCTGTGCGACGGCATCGTCGACACATGAGCCCCCCTCGAATCTCGATGAGGTCATGCTCATGTATTAGCAGCACCATTCTGGCTCCACTGGCCCTGGGGGCTCTGCTTGGGGCCGCCGTCAGGACAGCCTTCTCAGCCCACAGGTCAAGCTGGCAGCTCCTCTGGGCCGCCCAAGACATATACTTGGCATACTGGGCTGCCTCAGACAGCGAGTCCTTATAGAACCTAGCGTGGGCCTCTGGGAGCTTGACCGAGAGGGCCCCTAGCTTGGCAAAGAAGTCGGCCCAACCATTTCCCACGACCCAGAGGTAGGGAGGAGGCGGAGGGGCCTCAGGAGCGGGGAAGAGAACCTCATCCTCAGTCCTGTGTGACGGGACCCATGCAAAAGCGGGCGGCGTTCTCCTCAGCGCCACCAGCTGCCGCCAAACTGCAGGGTATGCACGGCTCGCATCTGTGGGGGCCTCCGTTTCTCCTTGGCCCCACAGCTTGCCTTCTTGCGCAAATTCCAGCAAGTCAGAAATCACGCACTGGACAGATGGCATGTACTGAAGGGCCTTGAGGCCCGCAACACGCTCAGCACGGCCCACTGTCTGCTGCGCGCCAGCAAGCCTGCCATGCATCGCGTGAGTGGGGACTCCATTGGCATTCAGCATGACCGCGGACCATCCGCGCCGACGGAGCTCGGGGCATTCGTTGTGGTATCCCGAGCCATCCGTAAAGCACACAATCACTCCACTGTTCGGGATCCGTCCCCCAATCTCCCCAAAAGAAACAAGGGGGCGACTCAAGGGGGCTGCGGCGCATCAACCTTGGGCCACCTGGGGATCCCGACCGAGAGGGCAAACTAATCTACATCCTGGCGGCCTTCCCCAATCGGCCCGTGCTCCAACATGGTGTCGCGAGCTGCGGCCAACGTGGGATCAAGACCACAATCCTCTTCATCGTCTATCAAGCGCTGCGTCAGTGCTGGGCACTCAACGAAACAGTGGCCAAGCGTCTCAGCCTCGTGCGGGCACGCTCGGCACTTCTGGTCATCGCGTATCCCTTTGCTATACACCTTAGCTTCCGGCCAAAGAGAGCCAGCCCACACTGCGCAGAGCTCCGACCCTCCCCGCCCCAGTCACAGCCGCCCTCCTCCCGCCCACACAAGCTCGCAGGCCTCGCGGCCACAGAGGCGCGGCTGCATCGTGGTGAGAGGCAATCTGGCGCATGTGCCAACGCTGGATCCCCTGCCTCAGGAGCTTCCGAAACACAAAAAAAAACACGAGGCGATGTGGCTAAGAGCGAAATCACTGGCCCCATGTCAGGCTGGATCAGCACCGACGACAGCGTCACCCAGCCGATCCGCTTGGGCGACAGGGCGACCACCTTGAGCGGCCTGCGCGCTGACGCCCACGTCAGCTTGTCCTCGCCCGCTTCGACCTTGTCCAGCGTCACACGCCAGGCCTTCTCCAGCGCGCTCATGGACACCGCCTGCTGCCACGCGACCGAAGCATAGTGCATGAGCGGCTCGACTGTCGCCGCGAAGACAGGGTCGTACCAAGGGTTCCGCTCGCTGGCCAGGTAGAGGGCGTTGTTGCCCCCTCGGCCCTTGGCCCCAGCAAGTCGGGCCGCCCCCGAGCGCAGCACGGCAAGCTCGGAGGGGGCCACCCCGCTCACCGCCGCTCCATGGGCGGCAGCAGGCAGCAGGCCCGTCTGCCACAGGCATGCCGCACGCCCTCCAGCAGCTCGTCGTAGCCTCGCCGCGCACCTCAGCCGCGGCCTCACGTTCTTGAGCCTGGCCTTGACGACCTTCCTGCAGGCCTTGGTCCCACTCAGGCCGTGGCCAAGGTTCCTCATGTGCGGCTGCGAGCCCATCTTGAGTCGCCTGCCAAACTGCGCCGCTGCATCGCGGCTCTGTCTGGACGCCGCCACGTAGCCCGACTTGAGCTCCTGCAGCAAGAGGCCCACGTCCCCGACTTCGTGCTTGAAGCGCTTGACGGCCTGCCACAGGACGCGCGCGCCTCTCAGATCCGTGCCGATCCACTGGACTGATGTGTCGCCAGCCAGCGTGCGCGGGATCACGTCATACGTCGCCAGCCGCCGCAAGGCCCGCGCCGTCGCCACCACCGGCACTGCCATCGAGTGGGAGCAGCCCGCCAGGATGCCCTGGTGCGCCGTGAAGCTCTTCGACATCGAGCCGAACGCCTTGATGCGCCTCGGCACGCGGTGATACCTGAGCATGGCCCACATGAGGCGTAATGGGAACCCCATCGCCCGAGCCTCGTCCAGCAGCCTGCCTCCAATCAAGCTGTCGAACGCCTTCCATGCATCTAGGAGCACAGTGACGCTGTGCCCTCCGTTGATGTTCATGATCTCCGCCGTCAGGTTGTGGCGGAAAGCTGCCGCCGTCGAGGTCCTGCCAGCTCCACCTGTGCCCCAGAGATTGGGCACGTCCGCCTGGTCGAGCCAGGCCCGCGAAATCGTCGAGCGCGCCGTCGCCCACAGACGGAGGAAAGAGTTCACAAGGGCAATCAGCTTGCACCCTCCGCTCGCCTTGGGCAGGCGCACCAGCACCGTGTGCACCCTGTCGGTCGGCCA
>CAUYUJ010003880.1:120000-160000 GCA_963575745.1 Prorocentrum cordatum
GGGGATCCCATGGGGGGATAGGATCCCAGGGGGGGGCTCCCATAGGATCCCCTGGGGATCCCATGGAGAGTCTCCCGAATGTCCCTGCAGCCGAGAGTTCCGCCCTGGCCCCTTTGTCTCCGGAGGCTAAAGCTCCCGCTGCGCGCGTGGCCGGCGGTCCGTCCGACCCTCTGTCTGTAGGGTCGACGCTACCGCTTGGCGCGAGTGACGCGCTCGGGTGGCGCTTCGAGGTGGCTGGCGAGCCTCTGACCGTTGTCCGATGGTTGCCTGAGGACGACGTGTTCCAGAGCGCCTTGTCGCGGCACCGCTGGTTCGCGCCATGGGGGCCCGACGAGGCCGCCAGCCCCTCCTCGCTGCTGCTGTGCCTCTGGCACGCTCTGCGGGTGCACCGCCGCCTGTTCGGCGCGGGCGGCGCGCGCCCCGTGGAGAGCTTCGACGGTCTGCTCGCAGTGAGCGCCGTCGTCCTCGATGGCCTGGTGAGGGATGAGGCTGTCGGGGCCCGCGTACACGGATCCACTGATGCGACTGCGTGCCGACGGGCTGCGTTCGGACGGCTGGGGCATTTCAGCCATGATGGGAGCTCGTTCCCCGTCTTGGACCGGGGTCGCCACGGGCGGCCCCCCGAGCTGCGCCGCGTTTTCGCGCGCGCAGGCTCGGCGGAGTCGCTCTCTTGGCCACGGGACGTCGCTGGAGTGCGCGACGCTCGTGCGGTCCGCTGGCGTGCGCGCGTTCTTCGGCTTGGAGCCCCTCGAGCAGGGCGACGCATTGCCGTCGGACCTGGGGGCCTCGGCGCGCCGCGTCGCCCTCGACGCCCATGTCACCTTCGCTGCCGCGCGCGAGGACCTCGCCGCCGACTCGGGCATTGAGTGCGACGGGCGCGAGGCCAAGCTTCCCCCGTTTTTCGCGTCCGAGCGCGAGTGGGCGGAGCTGGTCTCGCGGAGCCGTGCAGCGGTGTGGCGCTGCGCTGCTGCGCGGCTGTGCGGAGCAGGCTGTACCTACGGTGCGCGCGCGGCCTCTGCTTTTCTCCTGCAGCGGCCGCGCCTGCTGCCACCTGGGTCGCCGCTTCTGCGGCCGGACCTGCCGCGGGGGCGCTGCTGGGGCATAGTTTTGCCCGTTCTTGTGCCCCTCGCGCTCCTTTTGTGCGCGATTCCCGTCTCTCTTCTCAATGCCTTGAGCGTCGGCCCAAATCGGGCGAGTCGCGTGAGTTCGTTTGAGCTCTGGCTCGTGGCGCACTCGCGCATCGCTCCCGGCTCGCAGCATGGCAGCGGGTTTCTGCCTTCGCGGTTCCTCGCCATCTCCGGCGTTTAGCTTCGCGGTGCTGGGTTCCCGCGCTACATCTACTGCGCGCCACTTTGGGGTTGCAAGCCGCGCGTCCTCACTGGCGCGCCTTCCTCGCAGAAGCCTCGGATGTGGCCAGGCAAGAGAGGCTGGCCGAGCCCCCCGCGGTCCGCCCTCCTGTGGCTTGAGCACTGCTGCGGGTTATGGTTGCCCTCGGCCTGCTTTGAATCTGGCCCCTCATGGCGACCCTGGTGCTGCTGGGCGTCACTGCATTCCTCCGCCCTGGCCAGCTGCTGGTCGCACGCCATTGTGACCTGTCGCTACCTGGCGACCGCTTTGAGGCTGGCGGGGGTACTTTCCTTGCCATCGAGGCGCCGAAGACCCGTCGCACTCGCCCCGCGCAGCGCGCTCGCTGCTCCGACGCGGCGACGGCGAGACACCTGGAACTAGCGTCCCAGCACGTGCGTTCCGCCGATCCGCGGCCCCCCTTCGGGCAATGCGGCTTCCGTTCTCGGCGGGGCAAATTACGCGTTCCGATGTTCAACGCGGCCTCTGGCCTGATCCTCGCGCCTTCTTGATTTCGAGGTTCTGGGGTAACCGACTTCTACGCGGCCGCGGACGCCGTCCCTGGCTTGGCCCTTGGCTGCAGGCCTCCAGCGCAGAGCGCTATCTGCAGGCTGCCGCCGCCTCGTCGGTTCTGCCTGCTTTGCCACCGTTATCCCGTGCGCGCATAGCGCTCTATGCCGCTTCCTTTCTATTAGCGGGCCCTTCTGCGTGGTCCACGCAAATCTCGGCCACCCGCCACAGCCTTGTCACTGCGCAAAGATTTCGAGCACGGGCATAGCTGAACGCGCCCGTCGGCGCGCAGGGGAATATTTTCCCTCGATCGGCGCCGCGCGGCCCGCGAGCGCCCGCCAACGCTCGGCACTCTCGGGCGCCGCCCCGCGCGCGCCGGTCGCGGCCTCCGCCGGGCGACCTCTCGCTAGCGCGGAGCGGGGGTATGCTTTCTCTTATTTTCTCTGCCCGCGCGCGTTGTCGTCGGCCGCGGCTGCTTGGGCCCCCGCCCTCTCTTCCCCCTCTGCCTCTCCTTCCTCGCCCGAGGTCTGCGCCGCCGAGCGCGCCCGTAGGCGCTTGGGGGGAGGGGCCCTCCCTTGAGCTGCGCCGCTCGGCCCGCGCGCGCCCGCCAGGGCCTGGCCCTTCGGGCCCGCCGCGCGCTGCGGCCGCGGCTTCCGCCCGACGACCCGTCGCTCGCGCGGAGCGGGATAATGTGTGTATGTAGGTGTCAATGTATGTGCGGATGCGTGCATGTATGTCTGTGTGCTTGTGTGTTTGTATGTCAATGTGTACGCGTGTGTAAATATTTTTTACCGATGCATGTGCGATTGTGTGTGTCTGTGTGTCTGTGTGTCTGTGTGTGTATGTATGCATGCGTGTCTGTGTGATTGTGCATGTGTATGTATACATGCGCGTGCGGTTCTGAATGTGTGTGCATGCGTGCATGCGTGTATGCACGTGCGCATGTATGCATGTGTGCATGTATGCATGTTTGTCTGGATGGCTGTATGCGTGTGTATAGTTGTGTATATATGCAAGCGCCTCTGCGTGCGTGCGCGCGTGCATGTGTACATGTGTGTACGTTTGCGATTGTGATTGCATGTGTGTATGGGTGTGTGTTTGTATGCGCGCAAACACATATTTCTATATATATATATATGTGTGTGTGTGTCTGCGCGTGCCCACCCCTTTAGTTTTGGGCCTGATGGGGGGTGAGTTAACGCCGCTGGGCCGTCAGGCAACATCCCAGATCAAACGTCGGATCCGTGGAAAATTGAGTTGGTTTGTCTTGCAGGTTTCGGCGCCGCGACAAGTTCGCGGCCTCGAACGCTGTCGATTTGGCCCCTGCCGCTGCGGCCCCCTCTCCGCTAGTCGCTCACGGCCGAAAGTTGGCCGCGCTATAAAGGCAGCTCCGTGCCGGGGTGCTCTCTTGCACAACGCATGCACATCCAGCGGGCTCCAGCCTATCCCGCCGCCGTATCAGGGCCGTGGGACAGAGGCTTCTCGGTGTTTCTGGGAGTCTTCTCGGGCCTCCTGTGGGCCTCCTGGGGGCTTCTTGAGTCTTGGGGGGCCGTAGTAGCGATGCTCAGACGACCTGATGGCAATCCACTCAGCGCATGGCGGCGCGATGGCGGATCCGGCATGTTCTGCGAACTACAGCGCGCGATGCCATTCGCCCGCGCAGGCGCTGCCCGCCCGTCGGCGCGCTTCGCCGGCCTCGGCCCCTGCGTCGTACCATGGGCACGCGGTAGGAGCGGAACCATTCGCCGCCATGTTCCCGCGCGCCCTCGCCGCTCGTCGCTGGTCGCCGTCGACGATGTCATTCCCAGAGGTTTTCTGGGCGTTGTTCGGGGGATTTTGTTTAGCCGCGGCTGGGCGCGCGTGGAATAAGCGGCGTTTGAATTCAATTTCGGTCATCGCCGTCGCCGCCGTCGTTGACGCCGCTGCTGCCGCCGCCGCCGCGGGCCCAGATCTCCGCTGGCGTCGGGCCCCAGCAGAGCTGGTTGGCCTTGCTTTTGGCAACCCAGGGGCTTCGATAAGAGGGGGGGGGGGGACTGGCGACCCCAGGAGGGCGGAAGCCTTGACGTCCACTTGTTCATTCGTCGCCAATCGGGGCCTGGGCCCCCCGAGTCCGCCCAGGAACGCGCGGCTTCGATCGGCGAGGCAGCGCCGAATTTCCACGCCATTGCCTTGCCCCCCCCCCCCCCCCCCCCTGCCAGTCAGCGCCCCCCCCGTCGACCCATGCAAAACTGGTGGAGGCAGTTCATGCCCTCCTTTTCCCGTGAGGCGCTCGCGGCGAGACCGGCGTTTGAGTTCGACGACTTCGGCGCGTCTCCGTTGCCATCTGTCGAGGGCGCGCAGCGCGCGACTCTCGCCGTCGAGGACATCGACGGGTTCGAGGTGGAGCACATTTTCACCAAGGAGGTGCTTCGTCCCGCCTGCATCCCCTACCAGAAGCCCCTCTGCCACCTCTGGCCCTAGCAAGTCTTGCAGGCCATCTTGGTCCGCGAGGTTTTCCCGGAGGCCATCCAGGGGGCCGTCGTGGGCGCCTCGGCCCCTTCCCGATTTTCGAAGTGGCTCGCGGGTTCCGGGGGGCCGCTGGGGGCTTTTTGAGCCCGTGGCCCATCCCGCCACGAGTTCTCGTAGATGTTTGCTGGAGTCTCTTGAGGGGCCTCGTAGAGGTCTGTTGGATGAATATCGTGGTTTTCCTTTGGCCGCTTGGATCGACCTTGCCCACCCCCGAGCAGTTTTCCGATGTTCGACGCGCGGGGCGCAAAGGCGCCTTGGGAGATTCCCCTCGGTGTTCCGCGCGCGGTGGCGCATGTGATCGCGCGGGCGCAGAATTTGGATCTTCGCGAGGGGAATTGTGGCGAGTGATGCATGCGCGTCGAACGGGTCGATATATGGGCGCATCATTCAGAGCGCAGCGCATATGCATGCATGGGTGGGTGCATGTTTGGTTTGGCGCATGAGCGGGTAGACGCGCGGGCGGGTGAGCGTCGAAGTCGCGCGCGGCGAATCACCGCCGCCCCCCGTTTTCTAGAATCGCCCATGTGTCCGGGCGTTGTGGCGCGGGCTCTGCCATTCTATCGGGCCATGCGTTCCCGCGGCCGTTGCGGGGGCCCTTCGGGCGGCATTTTTTTGTTCGGGGGGGGGGGGGGGGGTGGGGGGGGGCGGGCGGAGGCGGGGGGGGCGGATGGGGGGGGGGGCGAGAAGGGGGGGGAGGGGGGGGGGGGAGGGGGGGGGGGAAGGGGAGATACATGAGGAGGAGGACGAGGAGGGGGGGAGGAGGAGGAGGAGGAGGGGGGGGGGGGGGGGGGAGGGGGCGGGGGGGGGGGCGGGGGCGGGCGCGGAGCAGAAGCGGGGGCGGAGGCCAGGGAAGGAGGAGGAGGCTTCGGACGGGGGGGGGGGGGGGGGGGGGGCGGAGGAGGGGGGGGGAAGGGCGGAAGAGGCGGAGGATGGGGGGGGGAGGAGGGCGAGGAGGAGGCCGAGGCTGAGGAGGGGGAGGGGGGGGAAGAGGGGGGGGCGAGGGCACAACCTATGGCGCAACCGATAGGGAGCGGTTTCATTCTCGGCCGCCGAGGGCGCGACCCATGGCTCAAGCGATTCGGCTGCCAAGGGCGCAACCTCAACCTATGGCGCAACCGATGCGAGGCAGTTTTTTTTTCGGCCGTCGAGGGCGCAACCTATGGCGCGACCGATAGGAGGCGGTTTTATTATCGGCCGCGGAGGGCGCAACCAACGGCGCACCCGCGCGACGGCTTATATTATCGGTCGCCGCGGGCGCAACCTATGGCAAACATATCGGGGGCGTTTTTTTTTTTTTTTTTTTTTGTTGTTGTTTTTGCCCGCTGCGGGCGCAACTTGTTATGCAACCGATAGGAGGCGGTGATTTTTTTGGCCGCCGCATCCGTAGCCAGCTTCGCTCAAGGCGGCGCCCTCCCCAGGGATGGAAGCGGATGCCGGTGGTCCGCGGCTGGCCCCGATTGCCTTCGCTGGGCCTCGCGAGCTCAGCACGCTCGCGCCACTGTTTCTCATGTTGATAGTCCTTGTTTCGGCCGAGGCCGTGGCCGGGTTCGATGCCGCGGGGCGCGAGGCACGCGGCGGCCGCGGAGAAGTTCGGGCGCTTCGCCAGCCCCGGCGCGTCGGCGGGCCGAAAGGGGCTGACGACAGCTGGACCGGGGGGGCATGGCAGCGTGGATGGAAGCAGCGGCCGAAGCCCGGCAGCGCTAACCAGCGGCCTGCCGGGGCCGCGCTCGCCGCGGAGGAGACCCAGTCCTGGGCCGACCTCCCGAGCGACGCATCCGAGCAGATGACAGGGGCCCTCTCGCGCTCCTCTCGCAGCCAGTCGGGCAATGCCGGGCGTGCTGCGGCTGCTGGTGAACATGGCGCCGCTGGCCGCGAAGCCCCGCGGGCTGCGGGCAAAGCTGCCGGGGCGCTGCAGACGGCGCGCGGCGAGCTCGCCACCGACAAGGAGGAGGCGCTCAAGCTGCTGGCGCCCATCGCCAAGAAGGAGGGCGAGGTCGCCAAGCTGGGGAAGGAGCTGGAGACAGCGAAGCAGGATGCAGCCAAGCTGCGCGGCGCCAGGCAGGGCCCAGATGACGTCGACGGGAAGAAGCTCAAGGGCACCATCGGGTCGCTGACGGGCGACGACCCCCCAGGCGCCGACGTCATCATGGCCATTTTCACTGCTGTCGACGAGCTTGGTTCTGACGCCGTTGCCGCCGCGCAGCCCGCCTCTCAGGCGGCAGCAGCTGTCGGGGGCGCAGGGGCCCCTGCGCGCGATCCGGGGGGGGGGGGGGGGGGCGGAGACGCAGGGGCTGCAGGAGGAGCTGCGCGCGACGCTGGCGCCGAGGAGCCGTCCGCCGAGGAGGTCTTTGACGCGTTCATGGCCCATGCGGATCCAGGCGGCATGCTGGGTGCTCGCGACGGCGAGGTGGGGCTGAGGCGGATTGCCGCAGCGCTGGGCGGTGTCGGAGCTTGCAAAAACACAAAGAAAACACAATGCGGACAAGCCAGGAGTTTAGCTCGCGCAGGCGGCGGTGGTGGATCGTTGACCATCGACGCCAACGCCTACTGCATATTCGATGCCTTGACCCAGTGAAACGGCATCCTCAACATGGACATCATCAACGCGCAGAAGACCCACCCCAGCGAGGAGCGCTGCAAGGATTTGTTCGACAAGCTCAAGCGTGGCAGCTGGAATGCTATGGCCAGCGCTGTGGTTGGTGCCGCTCAAGGGCGGTCAGGACATGGGGTGGTTATTCAGCTAGCTCCCCGTGCGCACGGGCTCGGAGTCTTCGAGCCGCTCAACGTGTTCAGCATCTTCCCAGGGCGCGCCAGCTTGGCGCACTTCGCGGGCGTGGCCCCTGGCGGGGCTACGTGGATCAACATCTACCTCAGGGTGAACGAGGGCATGTCCGACTTCAGCCTGCAGGTCCTGGAGGTCATCTACTGGGCGGCCAAGATGATGGGCAAGCCCACCGTGATCGGAGGCGGCCCCCACATGGAGCCGCAGCAGCTAGCCCAGCCGGGCATCTCGGACGCGCTCAGCCTGAGAGCGATGGCGCCCGACGAGGATGCGCGCCGCCCTGGAGGGCGCATCGTCGAACACTGGTTGATCAGCGAGTGCTTCGGCCAGGCCAGCGCGAAGGTCCTGCGCGGCTGGGGCGTCGGACCGCGCTTCCCCGTCAAGCACGAGATCGACGGTGATACCGTCGAGGGGCGCATGCAGGTCATGGATTGCTCCAAGCGCTTCCCGCCCCTTTTGCCTCGGGCGCGCTGCGCTACCGATCGCGTCGCCGAGTGGGTCGCGACGCGCGAGGCCATGGGGGCCACCGGCTTCATCAGCGGCAAGTGGAAGGTCTTCGTCTACCAGGCGGAGTGGAGCATCGCTGACTCGCTCGACCTCGCCTGCGAGTTCGAGCTCTGCTCGGGGCGCGCCTGTAGGTCGCGCCTCGTGGTGGCAAAGGTCACGGCGCCATGCTCGCCGCGGCTGCCGCGGGTCAGTGCAGTGCCGGCGCCGCGTGGTTCAAGAGCACGGCGCTCGCCCTCGAGGGCGCCGCGCAAATCGAGCGCGCGGTTAGGCGGTAGCGGGCCCTTCGCGCCATCGAGGAGCTCGACGCGCAGCGCGGCTACCTTGCCAGCGTCACCTTTCAAGGGCGCGAGCAGCTCGCGCGGCAGTTCAGCATCTTCGCAGCCCGCGCCGAGCACCTGGACCTACACTCCTTGCGCGCCGCCAGCGCCTGCGTCTCCGAGGCTGCCGACGCCGTTGTCCAGGGCGAGGTCAACCGCGGGAAGCGCGACCGCAACGACTGGGTGGTCGACGACGATTCCCGTTGGACGGGCGCCCTCCCCGCCTTCACCAAGCCTCCACAAGGCTGGGCCCCTCGGCCCCAGGGCGCGACCCTCGACGGCCCCCCTCCTTCTCTTCAGGAGACCGTCAAAGCCTTAGTGAAGGAATGGGCGGGGCGCAGGGGCGCGGGGGCCCCCGAGCCCAGCGGCAGCGCTGCGATGCACGAGGGCCCGGTCTGGCACGACGACCTGGGCGAGAGGCCGCCTCGCCCCGCGGCGGAGGAGGTCAGGGGGGTCATCGGCAGCTTCAAGGAGGCGACGGACTCCTCCTTCGATTCGCCGCGCCCCCGAGAGCTGTGGCTGCTTGGCGTCGAGAGCATCGCGGGGCTGATCGACTTGCTGGTCGTGATCGAGGAGCGCTTCGAGTGGCCCGACTTCGCCGCCAAGCTCGCCTTCGTGCCCAAGACGGACGGAGGGCTTCGACCCATCGTGTCCGCATCCATGGGCGACTTCGCCGCGGCGTCGCCGAGCGCTGGGGGGCGGGGCACTGCGAGGACTACTACTGGCGGGCAAGCTCAGGGCGCAGCTGCGACAGAGCTGTGTGGCAACAACAGGCCAGGGCCGAGTGGGTGCACGTGATGGGCGCGATGCGGCAGCAGCGCGACTGGGGCTCTTCGTCAATCATCATGGATTTGTCGAGGGCATTTCGTGAGGCCCCGTCCCCCGAGCCGATTTGGGCCGCGATGTTGTAAATCCCCGTCAGATGTTTCTGTATTTTCTGATTGTTTGTTGAATTTTTTCCCCCCCTCATCAGCTGCTGTCACGTTGCCGACGTGCGCCCCAAGTTGGGCCATCTGCGTTGCGTGCTGTGCCGCGTGCACGGTGCAGCGCCGGTTGTGCCGTTCGCGCGGCGCCCCGCGTTCGGCGCCGAGGTTGCGGCGCTTGCTCGCGGCGCCGCGCGCGAGGTGCCACAAACGCACCGCCGCTTCTGCAGCCGACGTTGAATTTGTGGTGTCGCGTGCCTGGAGTTGCGGGCGCGTTGTTGCGCGGTGCTTCTTGCGCGTGCGCGTGCGTGCCTTGCGCGCGGTGCACAGTTCGATGCGCGTCGTGCTGCGTGCCGGCGCGGTGCCGTGCGAATAGCGCCGCGTGCGTGCTGCCGCGCGAGGTGCCTGGTGTTTGCGCGCGCCGTGTGCGCGGCCTGCGCGGTGCCGCGTGCGTGGCGTTGCGTTGCTGGCGCCGCTCGCGGGACCTCCGGTCCGCGCGTGTATGAGGTCTTGCCCGGGCGCGCCGCGCCGCGCCATGCGCGGCGCGCTGCGCGGGTCGGGTTGCTCGCGTCGCGGAGGCCACCCGCCGTGCGCGTGCGATGTAGACGGAGAGAGAGCGGGAGAGGACGGGGGGAGAAACGAAAGGGGGGAGTTAGGGAGGAAAAGGGAGTCACGCGAGATGGCAGGCGGAAGGGACGGAAGAGCGGGGGGGGGATGGGGTGGCAAGGGGGGGAGGTTCAGAGTAGGGGCAGTAGTGCGAGTGCGACGATTGTTAGCGCCCCAGTCGCAAGCGGGCTGCCCGCGGTGCGTTAAGGCCGGGCTCTGGGATATTATATATATATATATATACACATATATACATATATATATAGATAGATAGTCATATATATATATATATAGATCGATTCCCCATTTTTTCTTTTTCGCGGCGCCTTGCGCCTAGTCCAGACAGCCGCGGGGCGCGGATCCCCCCCCCCCTCCCCCCCCTCCCGTGCCGCCCCCCCCCCCCCCTCCTTCCCCCCCCCTCCCTCCCGCTCAGGTCCTTTTCTTCCTTCTGTCCGCCCCCCTCTCTCCCTCTGTCCGTTTTCAGCCCGCCCCCTCGTTCTCCCGGGGCGAGGCGCCCCCGGAGCGACCCCTGGGGCCGCGATTTTGCCCGCGATCTCGCCCGCGATTTAGCCAGCGATATCGCTTGCGATTCCGCCCGCGATTTTGCCGGCGATTTTGCCTGCGATTGAACGGCGATATTGCAGGCGATTTCGATATGCCCGCGCGATTTTGAACACGCCCGCGATTTTGAACACGATTTTGTTTCATTTTGATTCGAATTAACGGAAAATCGCTGGCAAATCGTGGGCGAAAATCGTGGCTCGTCCCGGGGGTTGCCCCGGGGTGGCCCCAGGGGTGGCCCCGGGGGCGGCCTCGGGGGGCGCCTCCCTTTGGGCCCGGACCAGGGCGCCGCTCGGGGGTGCCCGGCGCGCGGCGGCGGAGGGCGGGGGCGCAGGGGGGCGGGGGGGCCGGGGAGGGGCGCTGGGGAGGGGCCAGTAGTGGGTGGAGGACAGGGCGAGGGCAGACTTTTCTCGGAAACGGCCCACTGGATTGGATGCCAGCGCAGCCCCGCCCACCTTTTCAGTGTCGCGCAATGGCTCCCAAGGGGGCCCCGGCCGCTTCTGCCGCGGCGCCGGCGGCTGCGAATGCTCCCGCCGAGCGGGGCTTACTGGGGCAGCGCGCGGTCCTGGTTAGGGCTCGGCGCGAGGCGTTCGCCCCTTTCCGCCGCGTCGCGGCAGGGGGCAGCAGCGGGAGTTAGAGCAGGGGGCGCAATTTGAGGGGCGCCACGATATTGACCGCGTGCGCGACGAGGGTCGGCGGCGAGGGCGGGCCGCCCCCCGCCCGTGCGCGCCGCTTCGCGCCCCGAGGCCGCGCGCGGCGCGCGAGCCATTCCGGGGCGCGCGGGGCGCGGCGCCAGCGAGGGTGAAAAGCGTTTCTTGCGCGCCTCTAAAAGCCGCCGCGAGACACGCGCCCTCTCGAGCAGCAAATAGAATGAAAGCCTCGGGCTGCTGCAGGCCTTCCAGGAACGACCGCCTTTAGTCGAGCGGCATATTGGCGCGTCAAAATTTTGCAGTTGTCAGAGGGGCGGCGCGCGCTTCATCTCGAGGGGGCCAGTGTGGATTCAGCCCCCCTTGAGAAAGCACGCAGGGCCCCCTTCGGCAATGCTCGAGCCGTCGAACGGATGGGGGGGCGCATCGGGGGCCACGAGCGCGCGCGGGAGTGCGCGCGGGAGCGCTGGACGCGCGCGTCGCCCAGCGACCGCAGGGTGAAGTGTCGCCGCGGCGGAGAGATCCACGGCGGCCACATGGCGTCTTGGATTCGGGCCCGCCATGGTCGCGCCTTCGCAGCGCGCGCGCGGCGCGTCTCAGCGGCAGGGGGCGGTGGCGCGCGACAATGCGATGACGCTCGGGCGGCCCGCGATGCCATCCCAATGCCAAGCCTCAGGACGTCGACATGATGAGAAAATCCCAATTTCAAAATCGTTGCGGCTCCTTTTTTTTTTGGGGGGGGGGGGGGCGGCCTCTCAAGGCATTCTAGCAGATCCTCAATCGTGAGCCCATCGGTGTCCGCCTGAAGTGCAACTTCCCCTGTGGCTAGCCAAGCGAGGGCTCTCTGCTTGGACGGGTGCTGCTCCATCGAGTTGGGCGCGTTCGAGACGGCGCTCGCGGGCGACGCCTTCGCCGCAGCGCTCGTGGAGCTCATGCCCCTTCAGCCGCTCAACGAGACGCGAGCCAAACATGCGGCGGTCACCCTTGCGGCGGCGGTGGGCGACTTGGTTCTGCAGCGCCGGGCCGGCAATGACAGGGTGGCGGAGGGCCTCGCCGCGGGCGCCAAGGCGCTGGCCAAGGGGCTCGCCAATATGAAGCAGCAGGTCGCAGCCTAGAGGTCGATTGCTTTGGCCTCCAGCGCGCAATTCAGGTAGCGGCTGCGGGACAAGCAGTGCCGGAGCGCTGGGTTGCACGGGGCAGGGCGCGCGCGGAACCTGGGCGTGGGCCGCGCGGAGGTTGGCAAGCGCAACGCGCAGGCCAGGAAGGACAGGCTCAAGTGCGCCAAGGCCAGGCTACCGCGTCGACGACGACTGCTGGGACTTCGGAGAGGACGCCAGGCCGCCGCTAAGGTGGCATTCGCATGGCTCTTGCCGAGATCCACGTGCAGGACATCGCGCGCGGGCATGCCGGGCTTCGAGCTGCAGCAGACGAGGACCTTGATATGGAGGCGGTCGAGGCTCGGCTCCAGGGCAAGTCCACCACTGCCTGCCTCATGATTGGAAGCCCGAAGGAGATCGACCCCATCTAAGGCGCTATGCTCCAGCCAGTCTGCTCTCTGGCGATGGCCGTCTGGGGGAGGTGGTCACCGATCAGCCAGCTCAGGGTCGCCCTCAGCTGCTGCGCCAAGGACATCACCAGGTGGGGCCAGGCGAATGGGCCCATTAGAGTCGCGGTGCTCTCGCTGAAGCGACTCGGCTACACGCTGCTTGACGTCGAAAAGTGGACCAGGCCCGATGGCATCGGGCATCTCAACGTCGGCAACATGTCACCGTGGTACATTAAGCAGGCGCTCGGGCTCGACATTCAGAGATGGCAGCCCCAGCACATGGCCAAGGACACCCACGAGGACATCAAGCACGGGGCCTTCGTCAACCAGGCCAGGCGCTGGGCCCACAACGGCCACGGCGCTTCGCCCGAGAGCAAAAAGTGGAAGCCGCTCACGGAGGCCCAGCGCGGCTACGCCAGGTCCGTCTAGGTCAAGGGGCAGTGGCTCAAGGAGCGGAGGTACAGCGCCTTCCCACGCCTCGCGCCGACGCCGCACTGCAAGCATCATCTTGAGGTCGAGGGCGCGCTGTGGCATCGGCATCTGGAGCGCACGAGCAGCTGGCCCAGCCTTTTCCCGCTGGCTGAGCTCGCGAAGTTCAAGGCCTTCCAGACCAGCATCTCCTTCTCAACCCTGGTCGAGCGCCTGCTGCTGCCCGAGCCGCAGGTTGTGTGGACGCCGCCGCTGGACAAGTTCTTGGGTGGGCTGTAGTGGATCCATGGCGACGGCAGGCCTTCCATGAACGCGGAGGTGTTCGCGGACGGCTGATGCTGCGAGGCGGGCGCTTCGATGGCCATGTCGGCGTGCGCGGCTGTGGAGCTTCCACCTGGCGGCGAGGGGGCCGACCCTGGGCCCCGCTCGTGCGTCAAGGCCTTGGGAGCACCATTGCCAGGGCCGTTGCAGACCATCGATGGCGCCGAGCTGATGGCGCTGCCGGCCATCCCTGAGGCACTCGGTCGCGCCGATCCGCGCCTACTTCGACATCTCCCACGTGGTCGACGGACTGCTGGATCGATGGGGGGGCTGCGAGAGCCTCCCACAAGGCGGCCTGGGCGGAGATCTGGGGGCGGATCTGGACCGCGCTGGGCGACTTCGGCGGCGTCGGGGCTCAAGGGGTCACCATCGTGAAGGTCAAAGGCCGCGGCGCTTTCCTGGGCGTCGACGCTGGCAAGATCACCATGCGCAGGGGGCGCGGTAACCACATGGCGGACAGGTGCGCGAACTTCGTGGCGGACCAGTTTAGGGCGCCAGTCGCCGACAGGCAGGCCGGGAGGGCCAGGGAGCTCACGCTGGACGCCGTGGCCTACTGGGTTGCGATCGCTGGCGCGGAGGCGGCAGAGTTGCGCGCGGATTTCAGGCGCGACTGCGCGGGGCCCTCGAGCAGGGGGCCCACGCTCTACATCGCGCAGTACGATATCATCAAGATCCCGGGCGGCGTTCACTGCAGCCGACGCCTGTGGTCTTCGCGCGCGGACTCGGGCATCAAGAAGTTCCACGCGGGGCGCTGCCGCGCCGAGCCGTTCGCGCCCGACGCCGCTGGCGCTAGCGGAGCCCGCGGGGGCCCAGCCTCTGTTGCGCCGGCCCTTGCTGGCCTGGCTGCGGTGTCCGCGGCGGCGGCAGCATCGTCCCAGGGCGGCGCCGGCGAGGGGGCCGCCCAGCAGGAGGCGGCGCCGAAGCCGCCAGAACCCGAGGCGCAAGACTCAGGCGATGCTGAGGAAGTGGGCCCCGCTCGGCACGAGCTGGGGACCTTCCACGGGTGCAGGATCTGCTTGCGGCGCAGGCTGCGCGCCAAGGAGGTCAAGGGCGAGCGCGGGGGCCTGGCGGCAAGGCGCCAGAGGGCGGAAAAAGCCTGAGCCCAGGCGGAGAGAGAGCGGGGGGCAGATCAGATCAGGAGGGGTCTTGATCTGCGCGCGGGCACGCCGTTGCCCAGGGCGCGATCGGCCCGCGCAGAACCTCACCTTTTTTCCAGGCCGCCTTTGCGGGCGCCTGCGCCCTCTGCCTCTCGCTGGTCGAGGCCGCCGTTTGCGGGCCTCCATTTTTGGCAAGCGGACCGCCTGGGGGGCTCGAGCGGCAGGGCGCGGATCGTGGCGCGCTGCGCGCCAGTCTGCTGGAGGGGGGATTCTCGGCCGCCGAGGGCGCATCTCATCGCGCAACCGATAGCGGGCGGTCGTATTCTCAGCCGCCGAGGGGCGCAGACTGGCGCAACCGATGCGAGGCCGTTTTATTTTTGGCCGCCGAGGGCGCGCCCTATGGCGCAGCCGATAGGGGGCGGTTTTATTCTCGACCGCCGAGGGCGCAACCTATGGCGCAACCGATAGAAGATGGTTCCGTTGCGCTGGCCTCTGGCCAGTGCCGCCGATCCGCGGCGCTCCGAATAATTATGTTGATGGTAAGGATGATGATGGTGATGATGGTGGTGATGATGATACAGATGGTCATGGTGATGCTGCTGAGTCTGATGATGCTCATGCTGATGTTGATGATGATGGAGCTGATGACGAGGAAGCTGATTGTGATGGTGCTTATTATGGGAATGGCCATGGGACCGTCTGATGCGTCTTGGACTGATCGTTCGGTGATTCGGAGCTTTGATGGGCCGTTTTGAGGGCTTCGTGGGGCCCTGAATGTCCGTCTTGGGCTTGGAACGCTCATGCGGGAGTATTCGGGATGTCCCTGAGGGCGCGCGGGGAGCCCCGAGAGATTTGAGAGCTCGGGGTCCGCTCGGGGGGCTTCTGGGGCCTCCTAGGGGCTCCTTGGGGGGCTGTGGGCCCACCTGCCCCCTAACATTCATGTGTCGTGGATGGCGAATCTCCCCCCCCCTTCCCCCCTCCCCCCTCCAGAGCCTCTCGGCGGCTTCTTGGGGGCATGTGGGCCCCCCCCGCCCCCGAACATTAAATCCGTCGGGAATGGCGCCCCTCCCCCGCCCCCCGGCGCAGAGCGAAGCTCGAGCGAACTCAAGTCCACCCTCTCAGAAGCCCACGCCAAACCAGCGGATTTTCAACCGCCATGGGCGCAACCCATGGCGCAACCGATAGGAGGCGGTTATATTCTCGGCCGCCGAGGGCGCAACCAACGGCGCAATCGATAGGAGATGGTTTTGCGAACTATCGTGGCGAAGGACACAGCCATATGCAGCCGTGGGTACCGCAAGTGTGAGTATCTTCTTCGGTGAAGCACCCTGCGGGGCCACGAACCGCTTCACTGGGTGGGGGGGGCGCATGCGGGCGGTGGCATTGGGGCCGTCGGTGGAGCTCCCTATGGGGCCAAGATGCGCTGTGCTGGGTGGGTGGAAGCGCCAAATTGGGCTTCGGGGGCGCATTTGGGCGGCCCCACTGGGCCTTCGGAGGAGCTCCCTGCGGGGCCACGAAGCGCTGTGCTGAGTGGGTGAAAGCGCCAAATTGGGCTTCCAGGGCGCATGCGGACGGCCCCACTGGGGGCTCCGGGTGAATTCCATAGTGGGGCCACGAAGCGCTGTGCTGAGTGGGTGAAAATATCAAATTGCGCGTGTGGGGCGCACGCGGACGGCCCCACTGGGTGGTTCGGTGGAGCCCCCATGGGGCCACGAAGCGCTGTACTGGGTGGGTGAAAATGCCAAATTGGGCTTCCGAGGAACACGAGGACGGTCCCACGGGGGGCTTCGGTGGAGCTCTCTATGGGGCCACGAAGCGCTGCACTAGGTGGGTGAAATTGCCGACTGGGACTTCCGCGGCGCATGCGGACGGTGCCGCTGGGGGTTTCAGCGGAGTTCCCAATGGGGCCACGAAGCGTTAAATTGGGTGGGTGAAATTTGCCAAATTAGGTTAGGTGTGCGGGACACGCGCGGACGGTCCCACTGGCCACGAAGCGTTGCACAGGGTGTGGCGGACGCGTGTGGCCACCCCTAGTGGGACCTCCGATGGAGTTCCCCATGGAGCCACGAAGCGCCGGACTGGGTGTGCACACGCATGTGGCCACCCCCGCTGGGGCTTTCGGTGGAGCTCAAAATGGGGCCACGAAGCGGTGCACTGGGTGTGGCGGGCGCAAATGCAACCCCCACTGGGACCTTATTTGGAGCTCCCCATGGGGCCCCGAAGCGCTGTACTGGGCGTGGCGGTCGCATGTGGCACCCCCGCTGGGGCCTTCGGTGGAGTTCCCTATGGGGCCACGAAGCGCAGTGCTGGGCGTGGCGGGCGCATGTGGTGCCCCCCGCTGGCGCGAAAGGAACCCGTCTCATGCCCTCATCTCTACTCCTCACTCGCCTTATTGCCTGCCCTATCGGCTCAGGTACTGGAAGAGACCAGGGCGCTGGTCGCACAGGAGGACAATATCCTTGTCATTCCCTCCTTCCTCTACCTGCGGATCAGGGGTTCTGCGCCATTGTACTGCAACCCCACGCGCAGGTTATCGGCCCTTAAAGCTCACCATTCACCGAACCCTGCGTCGCGATCTCGCTCGCGGCCCCGATGGATCCCCCGCGGCGCATGCGCCGTAAGGGATCCTTCGCGGTTCCGCGTGCGAGCTTTCCGTCGGCGCGTAGGCTCGGTGATTATATGGAGAGCCTTGGAGGTGGCCGCGTGGGTGTCCCAGATACCCCCCCCCCCCAGCTCCGACGGCACCGGGGCGCGTCTTGCGGCTGAACTTCGCCGCCTCGCCGCCCGCGGGGGGGGCAGGAGAAGGAGTAGGAACAGGAGTTGGAGACGTTCATGCGCCCACCTTCGATCCTGCCTCTTCTCTTCCTACGTCGGGGGCAATCCCTACTGCGTCGGGCGCAAGCCCCGCTGGACTTGACACTCCTGGGCGCTTCCGCGCATGCCGCCGTTGGAACAGTGGCGCTGGCCCAGCCAGCCCCGCCACCGCCCCCGCGTCGGCGCACGCGGCAGCATTCGAGGAGCTCGGTAGACCAGTGGCGGCACAGCCGCAGACGCAGCATCCCAAGGTCTCCTCATCTCATCCGACACCACGCACATGGCCCTAGCCGCAGCTCGTCCATGCGCAAACGTCCTGAGGCCGCAGGCCCCTACGACGAGAACAGGTCGAGCCCGCGTGCGGCCTCTCAGAGGCCACGCGCTCCTCGCGAGAGGCTGTCTCAGGGGGCAGACGCCCCTCGCCTCCTTCTCTCAGACGACCTGCCGGCGGCTGCGCCCGCTGCAGGGGAACTCGCTGAGCTGCGAGACCAGGTTGAAACCTTCGTGCCCAGGCAGTACTCTGGACTGGTGCCAAGCGTCCAGACGAACGCCGCACACACTGCTGCTCTTCGGCAAGAGTTCGTCGGCGCCTTAGCGATCATCGATTCGAGGATCGCCGAAGATCGCCGAATCCTGGGAGAGCTGCAGTACCAGGTTGACCGCGAAGTGTCACACTCAGGTGAATGGTCAGCGACGGTCGAACACCTGCGCAACTACCTGGCGCAGATGGAGCAGCAGTTTGTCGCCGTCCGCGACACAGGCGTTTCCGCGGTCAGGATCTTGCATGACGAGATCCATGATCAGCTGCGCAATCGACCCCCTCCGACCGAGGCACGCGACCTCGGCGACGTGCATTTCCAGATCAATGATCTTCGATCACATGTGGAACAAACTACGGCTACGCTTCGTGCTGAAGCAAGTACCAGCTCTTCCACCTTGCTCGGGGTGTTGCAGAATACTGAAAGAATCTTCGCTCAATGGCTTGATGCGACCAACGCTGTTGTGCAGCCCCTTACTGACCGGATCTCTGTGATCGAGCAGCGTTTACCTGGCGCGATCTACGCTCTATACGCCAACAAGTTGACCTAATACACGAAGACATGACGATCTGGACGTCTCTACTGATCGACCACGCCAACGACACTACACTTCACGCCCAGCCATCGCCAGGCCTGGACAGGCCGACGGCAACGTCCGCTGAAGCACCGCGCGCTTCTGTCGGACAACCAAGACGCGCGTCACCTCGGCAGCCTCCGCGGCAGCTTCTGCACAGACACGCCGCGTGTCTCCAGTGCGCACAGACCCAACTAATGACGGTGTACCGTTACCCTCGCAGCCATCGTCTGGATTTTCGGTTAACACTACCACTCCGATCAAGGAGTCTGACACCGTACGGGCCCCTGTCTTGCCCAAGATCACTCAGCTGCTCGAGTTGCAGCAAAAGGTTCGGGAGAACTTCGGTGCCGCTTCAGGGCCTCCCTCTAATGCATGCGCTTTCCTCTGCGTCGCCGAACAACCTGAGTGTACCTTTGACGATTTACAAGACAGCGGTGACTTTGAGAGCACCGACTGCAAGCTAGCAGCTGCTCTCAGTGACATCTTGTCCTCTGACTTGCGCTTCAAGATCGAGCTCATCGAAACCAAGGAACATAAAGCTGGACGTATGTTGAAAGGCCGCCAGATCTACTGGCACATTCAACAGTCTTACAAGGTGACCGAGGTTGACGATGACCTTCACGATTGCGAGCGCCGCAAGGAGTTGAGGATGAGAGACGAAGATCTGCAACGATTCATTACTGAATGAGACGCTCTATCGTTGGATTGCCGAGAGGCACCCGACCCCAAGATCCTCGAATCTCTGTTCCGGATTCAGATTCGCAGGCATGCTTGGATGAAACAGGATATGTACGAGTATCAGAGAATGAAAATAAGCGACCCGCATCGTACCTACGACCGGCTTCGTCAACGAGTTCTCGATGGTCTGGAGATGAAACAACTCGAGAATGACCAGAATAAGCTACAGTCCGAGTGTGAGAACCGTCCTCAGGTGAACATCTGCGCCGCATGGAACAAAGGCAACGACCGGAATGAGGATCGCTGAAAGGCTTTGCGTACATACTCCAGGGAAAGCAGAGACGGCCGAGCTTCCCGCCCTTCGCGCGCCGGCGGCCAAGTCCGCCGCAGCGTGTCGGCCCCTGCGAGTTCCAAAAACAAGCCAGGCACGAAGCCCTTCTGCTTCGAATTCGCCAAGCGCAGTTCCTGCGCGCGTGGTGATAAGTGCAACTTCCCGCACCTGGCGCAGTGCAGTTACTTCGTCCAGAATAAGTGCCACAAGGGTGACAAATGCAAATATGCCCACCTTGCTGCTGGTACGAAGACATTTGAAAGGAGCCCCAGCCGTCCGCGGAATTCCAGTCAGGACAGCCGCGGCCGCCCACCATCCCGCGGATCTGGGAGCAGACGCTCTCCACAACGCGGTGGGTTCCGGAATGCGGGGGGCTCGCATAACCGACGTGACCACAAACGCCACCACGACCGCTCTCGATCACCCTCCCGGAGATTCACTGACTCTCGAAGCCCGTCGAGAGGCCGATGCGATAGACCATCGCGTTCATCTTCCCGAGGCAGAGACGGGCGTGGCGGAGGACGTGGCAGCCCGCGGGGCCGCGACATATCATCAGGCAGCGACGGGGGACGTGACCGACGCTCCATGAGCCGCAGTTCGTCTCGTGGATCTCCCAGGTATCGCGCGCGTTCTCCAGCTATTGGTCTCCGCCCACGCCGCTACGACCGCAGTTGCGTCATCCGAGACAAGACCCTCATGGCCGTACACGAGGCCAGGAGTGCGTCTCCCATGCCACGACGTCGGATACGTTTTGATACAGACAACGTGGAGTACTTCCCGTACACCGTCTCCGGCAAGGCCACTCTCGACAAGTGGACCGACAAGCCGAACGCAGGCGACATTGTCAACGTGCCAGATCCGCTCCCACAGTGGTGGTGGAACCAGAGTGCCCTCTTCAATGTTGCCAACGGGGAGCTCAATTATGGTACAAAGACCTACAGGTCCACCGACACGCGCTGGTGTCGGTGGCATCACCCACTGCGATTCCAGGTTCACTCGACTTCACTACGGAGTCGCCTGAGACGATCCAGGAGTCGGTGGCGACACCTACTGTCGACCCTCCACGATCGCCAGCCGCCCTGACACGCTCCTGGGTTCTCGACAGTGGCTCTGCGCACCACATCCAGGACAAGAGCGAGCTTACGCAGACCGAATCTGATCGCATCTCCATTCGCGAGGAACATATGCTGGAAACGGCCACTGGCGACCGTGCTGTTAACAAGCACTACGACATCTAACTCCCAGAGGTAGGCTTAAGGAGCTCCGCTCTTGCCCTGCCTGATTGTCCTTCTTTGCTCTCAGTGGGACAACTAATTGAAGTTGATGGTTTTCGGCAACTTTGGGATCCCGACCTGGGCTACCTGCTCCAGGATCCGGGGGGCCAATGGTACGAAGCTCCCGTCGGCGACCGAGTTCCAGAACTATGCCTCGACGATCTTGCAAAGATACCACTACCACGATTGTGCGCATCAACAGCACCACGACGTCGCAGGCGCAAGCGTTCCCCTTCGCGGTGCCTCGACGCATGCTGGTGCTGCAAGGACCCGGCGGAGTTACCACCGACGCCCGAACCACGGCTCCACCGCGATAACTGTCCCAAGCGACGAGTCAAAGTTTCGCACTGTGGTTCGATTACGTCTCAACAGCAGTGTTCCTCTCACTCATGCGGGGGGCCTGCGGGCACCTGCGGGGATACCCCAGGCACAGTTCAAGCAGATCCCATCGACCCGATCGACACAGCGTCATCCTACCTCGAGGATCTGCCGGCGGCGACGCCTGCTGAGTCCCACTGCGACGGTGGCCGTGTTCTTCCGAACCGTCAAAGGATGCCCATCGGTCCTATGCATTACATGACCCACAGCCCTATACGCACCGACTGTTGGGTCTGCTCTCGCACCATGGCGCAGAACGCACCGTGCAGACGACAGCATAAGCTGCATCCGCCGGCAGCCCCCACGGACGAGGACACTGCCTACGAGTCTTTCGTGCCGAAGAAGTTCGGGGAGGCGCTGGCTGCCGACCAAGTTGTCTTGGCCAAAGACGATGCCGCTGATAAACATGGCGACAAATGCGCACTTGTCGTCCTCGACAGATACACCGGCATCATCGCGGCATATCCATCCGTAAATCAAGACGCAGCTACTACGAAGGCATCCTTTCAGCAGTTCATCGCCGCGAACGACGAAGTGAAGCATATCTACACAGATATCTCCGGAGAGCTTCTGAAGGCGCGCCGTCAGCTGGGATGGCGACGTGACACTAGTACCTCTCATCGTCCACAGTCAAGTGGACTGATCGAGCGCATTGTCAATATCGTCATTCTGGGTACTCGAGCTGTGTTACACATGTCAGGACTGGGACACGCGCGGTGGAAGGAGGCCATGCAGGCCTTCTGCTGCGGACACAACTTTGTGCATGTATCCACTGGCGTTGCTGCCCTCAGCGATGGGCACACAGACAAGACAGCACACGAAATCCGATTTGGTGAAAGTTCTCCCGGGCACTGCATATCGTTTGGTGCTCGGATCTTATGGAAATGCCTCAATCCCGAGATCAACAATGAGACGGCGAAGTTTGAAGAAAATTCTCGGGAAGGGTTATTCATGGGTTGCCATCTACACTCCGGCGGACGATGGTCTGGAGTTTATCTCGTCTTGGACACGGCTACCAGCGCCAAGCACCCCGACGGCGACCTGTCCCACGTGCACAGAGTCAAGGACATCATCATCCCGGACGGTAAGTTCACCTCCCCTGTGAAGGACGGTACCCTTCGACACCACAACCCTGAGGCACACGACGAGGTCAAGGCAGCTACGTCTCGTCCCCTAGGCGACGCACCTTTTGCCAGACCTACCGTTCACCTACCCAACAGAGTGGGATGACCCCTCTCTCATGCCGCCGGACGCCAGTCCTGGTACTGCCCATCCATCAGCTCCAGAAGTCGCTGCACCAGCGCCAGAGCCGGATTATTGGGAGCAGCGTGGCTACTGCATCATCTGGCACACCAGCACCCCGGGAAAGAAGCTGTTCAGATCGACGGACGACGTGATGAACATTCTTGTCCCCGTCGATCAGTTAGATGTTACCAGGGGTTCGAGGCGACATCAACCTTCGAGGGCGAGGGCGCCTTTCGAGACGTTTGGGGCGGCGTTAGTGCCACAGACCACCGTGAACTTAGTGAGCCTTGGACCGGTCTGGTTCGGTTCTACGAGCTTCCCAAGATGTTGCCAGACGGCAAGATGGTGGTCCGCGGTCGCGAGACACGCGTTCAGACTACTACGCGGCCAGATCACATACTTCCCGAACATTGGAATACTTTGTCCCGAGGCCAACAGAAGAGAGAGATCGACTACGCAGAAGACATCAAACGAGCCCGCGAGGTGCATGAGCGGGCTGCCCTTCGCGTGTGGACACGACAGGATCAGCAAGCTAAGATCATTCGTGCTACAATGGCCGGTGGGCCCACGTTGAATACCGTGGAACGCCGCATTACTTATGATATGGACAGCGGGGCTGTCATTCGAGACGAGGACGTCAAGGGCGTGACGAACAAGGAGATCTTTTATGCCAGAATTCTTGGCGGCCCACGTGATGTTACCACAGTTTTTTTTAACTGCCGCCAACCCTCAGCATCGCCTGTTGGAGTTGCACGCTCCCTGGTGTTGCTTGACAGTGAGGGCTACGACTTCGGGCGTGTGAACCCGCTCAACCGCAAGTTCACCCCGTCGGTGGCAATGCCCACTACGCCACGTGGACCCGCTGGCACACAGGTACACAGAGAAAAGCTACCTGCGTCATCTAGGGCACGCCCTGCCCTTGTTACACGAAATCTGAACAAACGAGAGATTGCTGCTGAGCCACGATCACAAGAGGCCCCACGCAAAGAATACGACCGCCTGGAGAAGAACCGGACATAGATGATAGAAGCCGTCGCTGAAAAAAGAGGGCGTTGAGGCCGAGGCGATTCGTGCTGGGAAGAAAGTTCATTCCTTCAACAGATTGGAGCTTTCGTCTGTGAAACATGAAGAACTTTCTCCGGAACTACGCAAGTTCAAGGGCCGCGTGGTGGTTCAAGGCAACACTGGCAAATACGAGACTGGCTTAGCTGCCATTTTCGCTGACGCGGCGTCCAGTGCGTTACGCGTAGAGGCTTCTAAACATGGTGACGCCACCGCATAATTGCCGCATTGCGGAGGCTTGCTGTACGGAGACGGCCGGATTGACCCGGTCGATACGTGGATTACGCTCTCCAAGTGGCGTCAGCCCGACTCCTGGGCTAAGCGCATGAACACAGTGTGCCGACTCCGCTCGGCACTCTACGGACACCCAAGTGTGTTCTGGGAACGCAAGTGTCGCACGTGCCTAGAGAGCGCTGGTTTCGAGCCCATCCCTGGTCAGAGCGTCTTCGACAAGCGGATGGCTACCATTCGCCCAATGTTACCCAACCGCAGCGAGAGATATCATCATGCAGCTAAACACGTTCGTGGTATACGACATGATATGCTTGGCTTTACTGATCAATGTGTAGAGCGCTACCTCGAGTGCGCCTCCAAGCTCACCAACACGCCATGCTCGCGCCGAAAACGCTCCGACTCCCCGAGGGCTTCGCGATTGTCATCGCCTAGTTCCTCTGGGTCGGTCGCGAGATCCACTGGCGTGCTCAACGCTCGGTCGCGATCGCCCAGCCCAGCTGGGTCGGTCGAGAGACCTACTGATACGTCGCATACTACGACAGTCACTTACGACGCCCTTCCCGCCGCGGAGAAACTTGGTATCGAGGGCACTTCCTGTGCCGAGTCCGACTACTCTGACGAGGGAATCCTCGGCCAGGGCGCGGCGAGCGTGTTGATGAAGATTCTCTATTTGGCACGATGCTGTCGTCTTGATCTACTGCGCCCACTGCATGCTAGCCAGAGAGATCACTAAGTGGAACACGACGTGTGACAAACGCCTTCATCGGCTCATCTGCTACCTCAAGACGACTCGTACACGTTGTCTACATGGATGGATCGGTGATGCTCCGGACCAATTGTCCATGCTCTTCACTGCCTCCTTTGCCCATTGCATTTCTTCCTCTGCGGCGCTCGTTGGACCAAACGCATTCTTCCCCATCAATGCCGTGTGCAAGAAACAGACGGTCGTCTCTCACTCCTCCACGGAGTCCGAGATCGTCGCTCTCGACTCTGCACTACGACTTGAGGGGCTTCCACTGATTTCCTTCTGGGAGGCCGTGGTGGACGTTGCGAGAACCTGCAAGAACATGTCGATACGACGGCATGTCCAAACCTGGCCGCCAAAAAGCTGCGGCGTAAGACACCGCCTCGCAAGGCGTCCCCTGCAAGGGGATTTTCTCCTAGCCGGAGGCAGCTCCCGCTACAGTCGTAGACACTTACGACTCCCAAGAAGCGTACGATTTCCCACGAAAGATTTCTGCTACACGTGGACCGAGCGCCGGCTCCAACGAGCAGCCCACCAAAAGTGCACCTCATTGTCTTGGAGGACAACCAGGTCGTGATCAAGATTGTCCAAAAGGAACGTGCACCAGCAATTCGTCATGTTCGTCGAACACATCGTATCAATTTGGATTGGATATGCGAAACATGCCAACTTGAACATGCCGAGCTTAAATATGTGGGTACTAAAGAGCAGATTGCCGACATGCTGACCAAACATTTTGAGCCTAAGAAAGCAGATCTTTGGAGGGACTTGCTGGAACTATCGCTCATCTTCCCATTCGCCCCCATGCAGTGTACCACGAAGAACTCTTGGAGACCGTTGAAAGGGCCCGGGAGGCCAGACGGTCTACCACACTATGCCGAATTTCCTAAGGCTGACGGATGTGAAGAGGGTTGTGAGATACTGCTCGCTGATCGTGAACGCTGGGGCGCGCCAGGTTCACGATGCGGACAACAGTGCGCGGGGCCGAAGGGGCGCGAGGGAGGGACTACATGCGTGCATGTACCATTGCGGCGCCCCTCCCAGGGCTGGCCCCTCTCGCCAACCTCGCGCGCGGGCCCGTTCGCCACGCGGTAGACGCTCCAGGCAGTCCTCTTCGTCTACCCTTGGTCCCGCTCACTCTAGGACGTGTGTTATGCGATCGCGTTGCCCCCGCAGCTGTTTTACGACTCGAGCAACTAGGCTTGCCAGCATTTTGCTCGCACCGCGCGCACCTACTGTTAAGAGGAACGGTCCCGCCCCCGACCTTCCCCCATCTGAGATGCCCGAGGCCCCACCTCTCCACCTTGTCGGCTGGTCCGGCGGCGGCGACGTCCGCTGGGGCCCCGAGGCCGATGATGGTGATCGCGTGGGCCCCGCGTTCCTGCTTCAGACCGCCCGCAATCGTGAGGGCGACGACGGGTGCCGCTTCCTCCGCCAGCTCCGCCTGGACAACAGCGCCGAGCACCACTTGCGCGCGCCAGACGACTCCGCGCCCGTCGAGACCACCCGCGCCGCCGCGCTAGACGTGACTGGGGCGGTCGGCAACAGCATGGAGCCTGTCGAATGCAACGCCTACTGTGAGTACAACAAGGTTACGGCGATCCCATGGCTTTCGATGCTGAAGGCCATGTGTACGCTGTCAGGTATGTTTACGCGGAACACCGTCGCGCAGGAGGCAACCCGCAACTTGCTTGACCATCTGAACGCCACGATCCCTGGTCAGGCTGGTTCTCGACTGTGCCCTCCGATGGGCATCGCCACCAACATGCTCGATGCCGAGTGGCGGCTCTCGCGCACTGAATGGTCGAGAGTCGGATGCGCTATGCTCGGACAGTGGTCGGGGGATACGGTCAAGAGTGCGAGAGATCTCTATGGCGACGACTACTACATGCCGCCAGGCCTCTATCCGGAGGGACTAATGACTCCGAATCACGCGCATCCTCTCGACCGAGAGCAAGTGAAGTTACCAGTGCGGCCTCCCGCTTTGGCTAAGACATCCGACGTGGCGGGACCCATCGGCCATATTGTGGAGGACCACCTTGTCACCGACATGCGTGCCTTTCACGACCTCCAGCAAAACAAGAAATACGCCCGACAGCTCATTACTTGACTGACGATTCGCGGCAGTTTGGCAGGAACTGGTTCGAGTCCCATGACGGTGGCAACACCTTCTGATGCCCGGCGCTACTCCCTGATCCATGCTGGATCCGTTGGAATTACCGCAGGCGGAATTCAGTGCTTTCTGCGGTGGTCGATTGGTCAAAGACCTTCTCTCAGAGCGAGGCTGGATGGGCATGGTACAAGAGGACTTAGGAATGCTCCTCGTTCATGCTTTTTGACCTGCAGGTCATGCGTACAAATGGACTAATCTCTACACAGATTCCACATGGACCATGCACAAGAAGAAGGGCGACAAGGCCAAGGGCTCCAAGCGCTACCCAGGGTACGGCATTGATGGGCTCAATAGCCCGGCCCGACGCGGTGAGCTCGCGGAGGCTTCCAACGTCGGCCATGCCCCGCTCTTTGTTCCATGTCTCAACACGGCAGAGCACATGGGCGGCGCCACACTCGAGCATCTCGCAACTATGATCCGCGACGACATCATGATGTGGGCGTTCTCGCACGAAGACTACAAGGAATTCTGCAAGCAGAACGACACACCCGTCGGCCAGGACTTGATCTTGTTGCCAGAAGCCGGTGGCGACACGCGCTGCGATATGCAAACCCTACACACACGTGTGACGGCCGTGCAGGAAGAGTGTATCGCACGCATTCTCCAGCTGCAGACCACTGCCAGAGTCGAACAGCGCATGGTGATCGGTACGATACGTCAGGCGCGAGCCTTACTGTACTGCAATGATAATGCTTCTGTGGCACAGTGGCGAAATATCAACGAAGAGATTTGAGGATTTTTGGGGCAAGGCGTTCCCTGCATACGTAAAGCAACGGCACTATTGCAGAGGCCCCCGATGCTTTCGTGGACAGGAGGGCCAATGATATCGGCTGCGCCGACAACAACCAACAGTGGTTAGACGTAAGGCGTCATGCCGATCGTGCTCCAATCAAGGCCGGTCGCCACAACGACAACTACATCAAGTGCAAGTCCGGCATTCCAGAGCACGTGCCTACACGCGTGAAGGCTGATGTGTCACGATTCATTGGCGTCATGCAGTACTTCCGATGCCATACAGTGATGTGCCCAGGCTTGTCTAAACAATGGGGCTTGGGTCCCAGCTTCGACGACCTGACATGTGACTTCGCACGTCGCATGAAGGCCGGGGGCATCGTTGTTCTCCCTGCAAACCAATGGATCGACTCGTACGACAAGACATCTCCTGCGGCTTGGCATTCCAGAGTGAACAGCCACAACTTGGCGATGACGACTACTCAGTTCAACGACGCAGCTTGCGACCGCAACTTCTGCGCCGTTATACAATCATTGCCTTCTCAGCCATATCCTTTTCGGCCGCCACTACTGAATTCCGCGACGGATTCCTCGGCGCACACCCAGGCGAAGGAAATATCCGCGGCTCTTGATTTCCGCAACATGATGACGGATGAGTGGAAGCGATACCACTGCCTTACTACGGTGGTAAACCAGGCCGCCGGAGAAATGGCCGACTGTGCTTGGGTGGCTTCATGTGCGAGCGGCAATTTACCGCTATCCATGCCGGTGGCAACGCCCGCTGATGAGCAGGCTCAGCAGCGTCGTCCCATTCCAGGAACACCAGGCGAGCCGCCATCAGCATCGCTGGCCCCGCAGTACCCGGATGATGACCCGTTCCGCCCGGCCTACGGGCTTGCGAGGAGCTGTGCTACATTCTGATACCCTTGATCGACGCGTATCTGGGCATTTAGGCATGCTACGATTCCGAAGAAAGGAAGACGCTACAATCACAGCCCAACCTCCATTCCATTGAGATGCATGCTCTCGCCTGGGTTGTCTACGAGCAGCTTGTAGACAAGATCGAAGCTAAAGTGGAGGCAACTACGGCAAACGACAATCGCATCATCCAAGAGCGCGCGTTGCTGGCCTCTCGTCGTGAAGGGCCTCGACTCGACAGTGCGGAGACCATCCAGAGGTGCAAGGCTTTCCACGCGCTGACCGCTCTGGACCGCATCGAGGCCCCCCCAGCGCCGCCCGGCATTCCGCAGGGTGCCTCCCCGAGAGTACCGCCGGCACCGCCGCTCGAAGCACCGTCCTCCGCGACTGTCGAGCACGCGCCGGCCGCGAGGCCCGCTGCGATACTTCCTGCAGCCCAGCCCGCGACGACGCCGGCGCCTTTACCTAGGCCGAACAAGCCACCACTGCCACTGGGCCCACCACCGAAGACCATGCCGGCCACGCGCTCTGTCGCGGGGCCACCTGCCCATCCCCCATCGGACGCGGACATGGTCACGGTGCCGGAGGCAGCTCCCGCTGACGACGTTCCTACGTCTGTTCAGCGTTTGGACAAAATGCGCGTGCTTCCATGGCAGGATTGCTTTGAGCGCTCTTCCCATGAAGAGCCAAGTCGATTCACTATGTTCGACAATGCATGCACTCCTCGTGAATATAAGCTCCGTGCGCAACAGCCGGATGAGCATTGCCACGTGCCCCCTCCACTTCTGGGCACGGGCGCGCCAGGAGGCATCAAGTGCACCACTGACCAGGTTTGGGCAGCCCAGTTGAACTACGACAATCACGTGATTACCCACGGACCTGATCTTGATCATTCTGGCTGCTTTCCTGAGTATAAATGGATCTCTCTCCCACCATACAACGACATGCCGTATGGCCCCGACCTCATAGTGACCGAATAGCTTGGCGAATATCCGCGTTCACAGCCGTGGAATATGGGCAGGGAAAGTATACAGTGGACCGACGTGAAAAACCTCCACCACGGCACGACATATCGCGCCTGGAGAAAACAGTTTGGCACATGGAATCATCCCAGGGTATGCAGACAATACTCAGCGGGACAAAAAGCACCATGAGGAGCCGCGCGCCGAGGCCTTCTACAGCTCAAGCACGTGCATCAGGAGTGCGCAGCCCAGTCCTCATACGTTTGTCCCGCCTTACAAGTTCAAACATTGGAAAAACGATGTGGAGATCGTGATTGACATTATATCGTTACACAGTCTGGCTGCAGATTCTGGCTTGGCGCCCGAGGCGCTATCATGGCTGAGGACATGGTTCCGCCCGCTGCAATCGTGGCCATTCGCCGACGCAAGGAGGACCGCGACTGTGGCAAACAGTTGTGGCCTGCAAGGGGGCCACGTTGGGAATGCCCGCCTTTGGAGTGCCAGCGTGCACCAGTCAGCAAATATGAGATTTGCGCTCCGCCTCGTCCGCTGTCCCGCCAGGAGCAAGTTGCCCAGGAGTTAGAGGCTGACATAATTGCCGATGCTCCCGGGGTTGCTCTGCCATCCCCGTCAGACTCATGCCAACCAGCGCCAGCGGCAACGCCAGCTGCGAAGGCTTCTCCTGTGGCGCATTTGCCAGCGCCGGTAGCCCAGCTCAGTGGTTCCGAGCGACCTTCTGCCCACGAGGCTGCCTCCGCATCATCGGCACATCAAACCCTTGCTCCTACGCCGGGGGCACCCCCTGTTGGCCACCCTGCAGAGACAGCAGCATCCGTTCCTTCGGCAGAAGACCTTGCTGCCCCCGATACGTTCGATGAGGAGGCCATTGTCCGTGCCCTGGTTGACAGGAGCACCAAATATAACCAGCAAGACGAGGATTGGCTAATCTCGATGGCGTGCTCCAGGGCGGCGCGCAGGCCCATCGCAGCAGAGCTGGCGCAGAGAGACTGGAACTGTCGTCCTATCTTCACGGATGTTTGTGTCGGCGACTTCATCGTTGTGAAAAATTGGGGCCATGTCAATTGCTACCGCTACGACAATCACTGCCCCGCAGGTGATCATCGGACCAAAGTTCGCATGAACAAGGGGCGCATCTACGGCCCCGTCGTGCACTTTGGCGTCTTTGAGAAGTTCTTCGCAGTGCGGATGCCGATGCTACACTACGGATTGCGTTGGGTAAACATATGGTACTGCGACAAGAATTTGCCCCATCGAGGGCGTCGTTTACGCCTTGCCAATCCGCGCCGACGCGATTGATAGTGCCCACATGGCTGTGGCTATGAGGGGACCGTCGTCATGCAGCTCCCTGATCGCTGAGTGCGCCTAATCGCGTGAGCTTCCCTACTTCGGTACCCCCTCTCTTCAGCGAGTGCGTGCCCCACGGACACCGCCTCGAAACGCCGCTCCTCGGACCCCGCGATCCGATCAGGAGCGGGTGGCAAAGCCCGCTGATGATCACATGGAGATCGACGAAGGCACTCGGCAACGAGTGGTTGACACCACTGTCGGGCGCTCAACCATCATCGTTGATCTTTCCGAGGTTATGGCAAGCGACGAACAGGGGGCCGCTAATGACGCTATGGAGATGGCAGCCGAGATCCAGGCATATCAGAATTTTGGTACATCTCTTTTTGAATGCGTCCTCGATCCCCCAGAAAAGGTCCTTAACCAGATGGATTACCGTTCGAAGGATATCAACAACTGGACGACCCAATCGGACAGCTATATGGTGCATTACTGGACATCGGCACCATTAGTGGAGTCGCCGATGTTCAAGCTCAAACAGGCGATCCAGATTCACGGCGGCCCCAATCTGTTCATACAGGACAAGATTGAATCATGCTTGATATTCCAGCTTCGTTTTGGGACCGAGACAGATATATACAATATTCATTACAACCGCACTCAAACGTGGGCGCGGGATCTTCCCGTGCGTACTGCAGAGCACTCCTTCAAGAAGCTGTTGCGGTTCCTCGACCCCCAGTCTGTGCAGGGTACCGCTACGGGGATCTTCCAGCGGATCTCCAAAGTATACTATCATTTTCTGCTGGAGGACATACAAGAGCTGCCCTGCTCAGCATTAATGCTCAGCATCCTGCCCTCGCGGCGCTCCGATCTTTTTACAAAGACTGCGATGATCAACGCGGATCCCCAGGTTTCCCTCTTTGGGAGGAGCCGGTGGCAACACCTGCTGCGCTTGGCCAGGATGAGTCAGGCGCTGCCATGCCCGGAGCTCCTGTCGAGATACCCCAGGACCCAGGCAGTGTTGCTTCGGCAGCACCAGATCAGGAAACGATGGTGCAGGTCCTGGCACAGCAGAAGAATTTCGACCGCAACGAGGGGGACAACGAGAGTGCCCTCCAGGCAGAAGCTGCGCGCATCCGCGCAGAGCTGGCCAAGACTTGCGGGAACTTAGATGTATCTGATAACGGACCCACCGAAGACGCCGGATTGCCTGGCCATCGACTGTCGTTCACTGAGATCGAAGGGGTCGTCTGATCGGTCGCTTCCCGTGCCACCGCTGAGCTTAATCGAGACGCGATGAACCTATTCGGTCATTCTCTTGCTTCTGAAGCCGGTGGCCACGCCCGCTGGGGTGCCCTTGGGGATCTCCTTTCAAGCTGGGCCCCTGAGTCGCTCCAGCATGACATCTCTCGATGCAACAATTGTAGTCGCTTCCTTTCCCTGGGCATTGTCACTGCCAACGGCACTCTGTGCGACTTATGCTGGCAATTCAGCACCTCTGTGGGTGCAAGAGGAGTTGGTGGCGCTGGGGCTGCCGACCTTGCGTATCTGCAGGAGCTCAACCAGTGGATCAGGACCAACCTTTCCCACAACGAGGTGGTCCGCCTCATCGCAGAGGGCGCGAAGATCCACTTCGGGGACAGCGTCCGGCGGACAGTGAGCAGCGTAATAAATTGAGGATAATGGCGAAGAAGGCAGAGGACAGGTACAATCGGTGGTGCGACGCGGGTTGCCCACCTGCCCGCTATTGCCGGCTCGGGGGAGAGCCCGACGACGACCGCCCATTGTACCACTCCTACCGTAGCGTCCTTCAGCGCTTCCTCAATGAATCTCGATTCCTCCACCAAATGACCGGAGCCCGTTCGGCTATCGGCAAGGTGCCCTGGACCGAGGATGACATGTGTTGGGCTTGCAATATTCATTATCGCAGCCAGACACTTGGCCTCGCCGGTCGCAGGAATTGGTGGTTGAACGAGGGCAGGATGGACAGACGCACCAGGCAAGAACGCGGTCTGGTCACGATTGCCGCTCCCCGTGGGGACGGCACTTATGACCGGACCACGCGTCGTAATCACGCCGAGGCTGCCTCTGTCGGACCTGCCCTTGGATCAAAAGGCCATGGGGGGAAGGGTTCAGGGGTGGGGGCCGATCCTGATGCCAACCCCCCACGCACACCTTTTACGCGTGATGCCACGGCGCCGCCGCCTCGCGCTGACCCTGGCGCCGCTGCTGGTGCCCGCGCCACCGGCGCGCTGGCAGCGATGCCCGCATGGCCGCGCGGCGACGCCGCTGCCGCGCCCCACTCGAGCGGCTGGCAGCCGGCTGGCGGCAGCGCTGGCGCCCGCTCCCCAGCGGCGCCCCCGCGGACCAAGCGGGCGCGCACCGCCGACGAGTACGCCGCCTATTGGCGCCACAACCTCGAGGGCAATGAGTGGGGCCCCAGGCACTGGAGCTACCGCAACAACTGCTGGATGTACATCGCGGAGAACAACGACGAGGTCGTGTACCATCGCGACCCCCAGAATAATCCTCGATCCTACAATTCGCACGCGCGGACCGCGCGGGATGCATGCAGAACCAGTTGCACGGGTTCTGACGGCCACCGTGTTTGGGCCAGTGAGTTCTACCCGCGCGGCAATATTTAGCGATGTCGGCCGCGAGGCCCACTGCTCGAGTTTGCCTGAACTTAGTCTTTACAGGGTTCGCCTCGAGCAGTAACAACACAACCTTTTGGCCACTTCACTATACATGACAAGTGGCTTCACACAAACACCTTGGTGATGCCTGAGGCGCGCTCCTTAGGGGCCCTGCCGAAGAGACTCAACCAACGTAGAATTTGATCATGTAGCTTTTCGTGTTTTCAACGCGACATAGACTTTATGTTGCTCGTATGAATCCTCTGTGCGACAGCTTCCGTATTCAAAATGACGGAGCTCCGAGTGTGACAATATGCCCAGCTCTTGTTTGATGCTGGTGGCAACGCCCGCTGTGTCCATCCTGTACTAACGAGGCTGGGCGCGGCGGCTTTTGATGTTGCTCTAGTTTACTCAGTCCCTCTTGCTCCGCTCATCCGTGTCCCATTCCTCTCGCCCCTCGAGTGCCGAAGCGTTTTTTTGTTGTTTTTTTTTTTGGGGGGGGGGGGGCGCACCGAGGGCCGCCTAAAGGGCGTCCGGAAAGGATTAGGGACACTTGGATGCTCCTTGGCTCCCTACCTTGCCCGTTCACACCACGCAGCGGCGCTGCGTACTTACAGGTGCGGACCCTGCTGGTGTGTTCGGGACATGTGCGTTTTGAGGAGGAAGAGGGTGACCGGTTCTTTCTCCCTGTTTCCCGAGTCCTGCCCGCGCGGGCGGGATTCGGGGCGGGGGGTGTGAATGGAACCCGTCTCATACCCTCATCTCTACTCCTCGCTCGCCTTTCTGCCTGCCCTATCGGCCCAGGTACTGGAAGGGACCAGGGCGCTGGTCGCGCAGGAGGAAAAGATCCCTATCTGTCCATCCTTCCTCTACCTACGGATCAGGGGTTCTGTGCGTTTGTACTCTAACCCCATGCACAACTGGGGCCTTCGGTGGAGCTCCCTATGGGGCCACGAAGCGCTGCGCTGCGCGTGGCCACGAGACGCACGTGGCACCCCCAGTTGGGGGGGGGCGCGGGTGGAGGAGGAGGAGGCGACGCGGGGGCCGATTCTTTAAGACGAGGACCCGACACCACAGGATGGTTGGGAATTATTCATGGGGTCATGCAGCGCACCGCACAGGCAAACCATCCACGACATGTTGTGGCTTCCGCCAACATGCGAACGCACCATTGCAGATTTCAGCGCTGAGTTGTACCTGCGCTTGGTGTCACTGGTGGCTCCTATGTGCGACTCTCGGCGGCCACGGCCGATTTCGCAACTATTTGTGCGAATTGGACCCAGATCAAAGTTCACGCGTTCCGCGTTGTTTTCGCGTCCGCGTCACGTCGGCAAACTTCGGTCGCGTGCATTTCGCAGGCCTACAGCGTCAGGGCGTCTGTTTCTCGTCTCGCCATGCTTCCCACTCCCATGCAGCACCCGGTCTGCGAGGCGCCCTGCGCCTCGTTGCGCTGCGACAGCCTCGGGGCTCCCCGCTCCGAGCGCGACCTGCGCTTCCTTCGCCTCGGACGTTCCCGTGCTTCCAGCCGCTTGAAAAATATTGCGGCGGTGATCCCGCAACGGAACGACAGAGCAGGGGCGCCCAGTCGCTGTCGAGTGACGCGCGGGTTCGCTTTCGTCTGCCCGGTTATCCCCCCGCCCTCTTTTCCTCCATTCTCTCATCGACGTAAGGGCCCCTTGGCCCCTTTTGACGCCCTCCGCCAGCCCGGGTGGTCCCTTCAGGCGGCGGGGGGGGGATCTGGGAGGGGGGTAGGGTCTTGTTTCCCCAAGCAGTTTGTACCTCGTCGCCACTGGGGAGGGCGGGGTGCACCGTTCCTTCGGATGGCCTCCCCCGCCCCTGGGGGAACTCTTGACCCCATCCCGCGCCCTTTTCCGTCCTTCCCCCCCGTCGCATTCCATTGTCTTCGGCATGTCCACCATTGGCCGCTCTGCCGGACGCATACTGGGAATCGGCACAGTGGGATTTGGCGAGTCTTGTTTCAATCGTCCTACTTACGATGCCGAGGGCGCAACGCACGGCGCGGTCCTAGACGAGGACATCGAGGAGCTGTGGCAGGAGGGAGACGAGGAAGAAAACGAGGACGTGGTTGAGGACGAAGATGAGGAGGACGACGACGATCAGGATGAGGAGGAGGACGGGGGGGAATACGGAAAGTACAAGGACGAAGTGTGGGCATTCGAATGCGTGTAGGGCTACGCCCGATTTTTGCTCGCCGTTTGGGCTGGCGGCGTGGCCCAAGCGGCTTGCCGTCTTGTGATTCCTCCCCCCCCCGTTTTCGTTCCACGCCCGCTCCCGCCCTCGTCTCGCCCCCAGCCCCCACGCTTCCGGCGGCCCCGTGCGCTCCCTTCGCGTCGGGGGTCGTGCCCAGAGCAGGTGCAGTCGGACCCCGGTATAAGAGCGAGGTCGGTTCGGGGAGGATGCCCCCGTGTTCTTCGTGTCCGTTGGGTGATCTTGTGCACTTGGGTGTTCCGTTTGTTTTGGCCGACTGTCGGTCGCGTGTTTTTGAAGAGTGCTCTTCTGGCAGAGGTCCGACTGCACCCCCAGGTGCCCCGGCCTGTCCCAGGTCCCCTGCCCGGGCACCGTCCTTGGGGAGACACTGCTGCGCCCGGTGCCGGGCGTCGCAGCGTTGCCCACCATCGGTTCCGGAAGGTTTGTGTGTCGACTTCGCACCGCGTCCGCGCTCATGCCTCCGCCCTTCCCCATCCCGTCCCCCTCTTCTGCCCCTCCCCCATTTCCCCTCCCCCCCAAGAACTCCGGCGTCGCGATTCTGCCACAGCGCCGACCCCCAGAGGTCGGGACCTCTTTCCCCGAAGCCGAGACTTCCTCCCGAGTCGTCCAGTGAGGGCCCCAGGGCCCGGCGAGGGCCCCCAGAGATGCCGATGATTGGCCAGCCTCCCGTGTTCTTCTCGCGCGGCGCGCTCCTCCCGAGATGCTTCCAGTTGTGAGTGCCCTTGCCCTCCCTCCCGCCCTCCGCTGCCGCTCCTCCTATCCCTGCGCGCCCCTTCCTGCTGCCGGTCGGTTTTGTCGTTTATCGTGCGCCCCTGGCAGCCCGAGCGCTCGTGGTGATCGCCTCTGCCGTGCCGCACGGGGAAAAACAATTGTTCTCACGCCAAGCAGTTGCACGTCCGACGTCACAACAAGCAATAAACATCACAAAACGTCAGGACCTGAGCCCTGGACCCCATGCTTCTGCGTCATTGTTTGAGCCGGCTCGATCTGCGAGTGTTCGCGGATCGAAAACGGCGTAATGATCCTGGATGAAACATTGTTATGCCAAGATTGGGGTTTCGGCCTGTCCTAGAGGGGTTCAAAAGGGGGCCTTGTAGGGGATTGTTTTCAAGTTGTTCGTGGTGTTATGTGGGTTTCTGGGGGCTTTCACGGGGCTTGTTCTACGCCACGGTTCCCACCCTCTGGATAGGCTCGGGGATCGTTGAGGCCCGGCTGGGGGATGCGTCCGGCCAGAAGTTCGCGAGTGGACCCAACTGTGTCGACGAGGAGCTTCCTGAAGGCCCAGAAGGGGGAGAGTGCCCAAGAAGTAGGAGCTTCATGCCGTGAGCCTCGATCCACCCCGTGATCATTCCTTTGCGAAAAGGGGTGGCACGGGCCAGGGAGATCGATGTTCATCCCGGACACTCGGCGGTGGTCCCCGGCCACCGAAACGGTTCCTGTTGGCTGAATTCGAGGAAATGCTTCGGGTGGTCGGATGACCACGAAAATCTATGAGACATCGGCGGCGACGACGCAATCTTCTTTATTTGTGTTCCTCCTCTTGTTTTTTCTCGTTGTTCTCCTCTTCTTCTTCTCGACCGAGGTAGATGCACGCGGCAGTTCCAGCCGCCTTTTCCAGAGATTTTTGTTCGAACAGCTTTTGTTTTGATAGGGTTCTGTCTCTGGGGGCCGTCGCTGGGCCCCGGGACTTTCAAAGCCGGACGGACGTGGGGCGAGAAATCGCATCAGTGGACCCGGGGAGAGGTTCGGTTCGGGCAACGATCTTATAGCCCGTCGGACTCGGGAGGCTTGTCGTGGTTGGGGGGGGTCCTGGCCCTTCCCCTGTCGCCGCGGCTGGATGCATTTGGGAAAGCACTTGCGAGTGGATTCCGGGAAGGGCCCAGGGGGGCCCATGGTGAACGATTTCTGCGCTGGGAAAGAAAAGAATGTTCTTGCTGAGCCTGAGTATTTTCAGTTTTTTCGTGGTTTTCGTCGTCGACGGGCCGCGTCCAGGCCCCGGGGTCATTCGGGGGCATTGTGGATCCCCGTCAAGGCCTTCTGGATGCAGTCAGGCGCCCTTTCATGTCTTCTCGGGGCGAAGTGCTGGAATTCACCGATTGGGTTTCTCTTCTTGCTCTCCTCTGGGGGCCGTCCTGGGGCTCTCTCTGGGGGCTTCGGGGGCCCTGTTGGGACTCGTTTGTGCCGTCCGGGAGCTTTCTTAGGGGCATGCGGGGGGTTTTGGGTTGATTTTTGGAGCTTTCTCGGCTGCCGTGGGACTCGTGATAGCTCAAGAAACGAATGTGTTAAACTTAGACTCTTCCCTTCGGGAAGGGACCGAAATTCGGTTCTGCCCGGCCTCTCAGGACGCGTCCTGGTGGCGTGTTAGGGCGTCTAGGGTGCCTCAGGGGTCAGCTGGAGGCAAAGGCGGGCGTCTGGAACGATCTCCTCACGAGTCGTAGCCCGCGCTCTGGTGCCGTCGGGGGGGCCTTGTGTGGCCCGTTGGGGTTTTTTGGGGGGAACCGTCCTGGGGCCGTCCTGGTGGCTTCTGGGGCCTCTTGGCGCCCATTTGAGACCGTCCTGCGGCTCTCCAGGGCCGTTGCTATAGTTTCTGGGGCCTTCGTGGGGCGCCCGGAGGCCGTTTTGGAACCCTCTTGAAAGCTTCTGGGGCTGTAGGGGATCGATGTTGGATGCTTCTTGGGCCGTTGTAGATAGACCTCGTGGAAGCCCAAGAGGCGAATTGTGTTGAAAATGTATGTTTTACCTCGGGAATGGGACGAGATGGGCTTCGGGAGGCCTTCGTGGAGCGCCTCGTAGTAGCTTGTTCAAACGTGTCGGGGGCCTATGGAGAATCGTCTGCAGGCAAGCCTGCGGAAAAGAGTTTGGATTCACTCGATTAGCGCGACAACGCTTGACCCAGAAACAGAGAATTAGAAAAGTGGAACAGTGACATATTTTGAAAATGACGCGGAAGGGAACGGACACATGGAAAAGCGACGCAAAAAGTGGAACGTTGAAAGTGGAAAGACAGGCAAGGAATTGGAACATTGGAACAAATGAAACATCGGAAACGTAGAGAAGCAAATGGAAAAGTGGAACAGTGGAACAGCGGGAAAAGGAATTTGAGAAAGTGGAAAAGTGGAAAGGTAGAAAAACAAATGGAACATCGGAATTATGGCAAAGTTGATGGACAACGGAAAAAGTGAACAAGTGGACAAGTAGAAAAATTGAAACATGAAACACCCTCAGTTTTTTCTAAGCTTTGATTTGTCAAGTTGTTTTTGCACTTGCTGTTTCTTTCCCTGCTCCTCCTCCTCGCTCTCCCTCCAGCCCCCTCCTCCATCTCCTCTTCCCTCGCCTCCCCCTCCTCCTCGTCGTCCTCCTCCTCGCATTCCTACTCCTACCCCATACTGCGCTACATCCTCTACTCTTTTGTTTTTGCCCTCCTCCTGCTCCTGCTCCCCCTCCCTCGTCCAACTCTCCTTCGTTCTCCCACGAAAATCGTTTATGTCTCCTCTTCCCCTTTCGCCTCGAGTTCCAGCCTAACTTTCCAAACCGCGCGCCCACAAACTTGATGTATTCCAAGCAACCTCTTTGCACCCAAAGGGTTGGTTAACATACATGGCCTTTTTGGCCCCGCCTCATCCGCCGCCTCTTCCAAGTCCTCCTTGTCGTCAGCCTCCTCTTCCCCTCCCCCTCCTCCTCCTCCTCCTCCTCCTCCTCCTCCTCCTCCTCCTCCTCCTCATCCTCCTTGGTGGCCCCCCCACGGGGCGGCGAAAGGGGCTCCGAGGGCCCCGGCGCAAGGCGTCGTGGAGCACCTGGCTGGCGCCGGGCGCAGTCGGGACTGCGGTAAGCTTCTGGAGGTTCGGGCCGGGCGAAAGGGGGGGATTGGGAAAGGGGGGGTTACGAAATTTGCTGCATGCAGCTGGTTTCGGCCTCACCGAGGGGCCCGTTCCTCGATACATGGCCGCCTCCGGCGCCTGGAGGCGCCGGGAAAATCAGCTACGTGAGCTGATTCTCGAACCCCCCCTTTGCTATCCCCCCCTTTCGCCCGACCCGAGAGGTCCCGAAGCAGGCCCCAGGGGTTCCCCCGAAGGGCCCTAACAGGGCTCGAAGGACCCCAAAGGAGGCATAAAGTATATCCATGATTCTGTTTCTTTTGGGGGCCTCTGGGGGCCCGCTTGTGAACCTTCGGGGGGCCTATTGGACGCTCGGGGGTCCTCTTCGGGACTGCGGTAAGCCTCGGGAGGTCCCCGGAGAGAGCCCCAGAGGGCCCCGGAAGGGCCCCAACAGGGCCCGCAAAAATGACGGCCGTGACACCCTCTCGCGAACCGAAAAAGGCCAATTCGCTAATCGACGTATCAGGGTAGGAGGTCTATCGACCTCCGATTCATATTAGTATCCTCCAGCCCTCCCTCCAGCCCTCCCTCCATTCTTCCCTCCCTCCCTCCCTCCGGTGGTGCCCTCAAGCTTTTGCGGGCGCTTCCGACAATTCTGTGGTGTCCGCAAGCGCAACTGTGGTCATTCGCACTGCGGTGCTCATAGGTCTTGTGGTGCTCAAATAGTCACGGAGCGGGCAATATGCACCTAATTAACCTACTTGGTCACGCTGTCCGGGCTACTCTTAAGTCCATCAGGGCCTCCAACCTCGTGAATGTACTGGAGAGAAGTAGTATAGGGCAGGAGAGAGAAAGCGATGATTGGGGAGGAGGAATCGGAATAGGCGGTGGAGGAAGGGAGGGCCAAAAAGGGCATTATGTGTTTGGCTCAGGCCGTTCTGGATCAAGCTGTTTTGGTTCTTCTGATTTCCGTGAGAGCTCGCACGACCAGATCGCGCTAGCAATTTGTGAACGTGCGGACCCCGCAGGTCAGCAGACGATGTCGCTTCTGAAGCATACGCAGGCGTGCCTCCGCTTCGACACGCGCGGTGTGTCAGCGCGGAACGTCGGTGGCGAGGGACAGCGGAAGCCTATGAGGGTGGAGCTCCCCCCGCGCGAGGACGAGATCCCGTGGCCCATGCGGCTAGTCCACATGGAAGGTTTAGTGGCGGACGCCAGTTCGGTGGAGCGGGATCACTGGCCGATCACGCGCACG
>CAUYUJ010003880.1:165000-245000 GCA_963575745.1 Prorocentrum cordatum
GGCCGCCAAAACGTCCCCAGAGGCCTCCGAAACGACCAATATGAGCCCAAGACGGCCCAAGCGGCCGCCAAGACGCTCCAAGAAGTCCCCAAGTGGTCGCCCCGGAGGACCCCGAGGAGGGAGAATTGTTTATTTTCCATAGTGTGTTTCTGTGTTGTTGGCCTTCTCGGCCTTTCGCCTTTCCGACGCTCCAAGACGGCCCAAGAGGACCGCCAGGACACCTCAAGACGGCCCAAGAGACCCCGAAAACGCTCCCCGGACGGCCCAAGAGACACCCAAGACAGTCCAAGAGGGCTGCAAGGCGGCCCCAAGAGGGGCCCTAGAGGACGATCAAACATTCAAACATCTAATTTTCCGCCCCGAGAGGGCCCCAGGAGGCTCCAAGAGAGCCTGAAGAGGTGCCCAGAGGCTCTCAAGAGTCCCCAAGAAGATCCGAAGAGACCCCAAGAGGCCTCCAAAAGACTCCAAGAGACGACACATACAGGCCCCGGATGACCCCCAAGAGACCCCCAAGAGCCCCCATGGAGCCTTCAGGCCAACATTAGCCGAGGAAGCCCCGCCCCATCCGCGCCAAGGCTTTTTTCGCCCCCATGTTCCGGACAAGGCTTTTCGGAACATGGGAAAGGAAGCATGCGCCGCCGACATCGACGACGACGATCGCGCAAGGTACAGAGGGCAGGGGTCCATGGTCCAGGGTGCGAGCGAGTAGGGCGCAGGAGCGCAGGAGAATGATCAGACCCCCCCGTGTTCTGGAAGCGCGCTTCCGGAACATGGGGTGGGAGAAGACCCCGCAGCCCTTGTGGCAGAATCCCCCCCCTTCAGCGCCCAGGCCGCGCCCGCACCTGGAACCTCACCGCGTGTGAAGGTTTTAGTGTATGTGTGTGTACATATATATATATATGTATGGTCCAGGGCTTGGCCCCCCCCCCCCCTCCCAATGCTGATGCCATTGCCCCCCCCCCCCCGCGTGATGGTCCCCCCGCCCCCCCTGTGGGCGTGGCGTGTTGTTGCGCTGCGGTGCCCCCCTCTCCCCCTTGTGGATGTGGTGTGGTGCTGTGGTAGTTCAGAGGTGGGCGTGGCGTGGTGCTCCGCTGCGGTGTCCCCCTCCCCTCCCTGTGGATGCGGTGTGGTGCTGCGGTGGTTCAGAGGTCGTCGTCCTCGTCGTCGTCGTCCTCGTCGTCCTCGTCGTCGTCGTCGTCGTCGTTGTCGTCGTCATCGTCGTCGTCGCCGTCGTCATCGTCGTCATCGTCGTCGTCGCCGCCGCCGCCGGCGTCGTCGCCGCCGCAGCCGTGGTCGTCGTCGTGGTCGTCGTCATCGTCGTCGTCGCCGTCGTCGTAGTCGTCGCCGTCGTCGTCGTCGTCGTCTCTGGGACCATACCATCTGGGAGGGGGGGGGGCGAGGAGTCCTGGGACCATACCATCTGGGGGGGAGGGGGGCGGGGGCCGTGGGCCCGCAGCCCAGGATCATATATATGTATATATAAATATATATGTATGTATATATGTGTATATATATATATGTATGTATGTATGTATGTATGTATGTATGTATGTATGTATGTATGTATGTATGTATGTATGTATGTATGTATGTATGTATGTATGTATGTATGTATGTATGTGTATATACATATATATATATATATATATATATATATATATATATATACCGGGGGGCGTGGTCCGGGGGTCCCGCCCAGGGACCTCGGCGGGGCATGGCCGGACCGGGGCCTCATTTTCCCTGTGTTTTTACCGGGTTTCCGCGTCCTGGGCCTCAGAGGCCGCCGCTTCCGACCCCCCATGGGAGGACGGGGCGGCCGGGGAGGTCGAAAATAGTCCAGGAGGGCCTCCAGAGGCTCCCAAGACGGCCCAAGCAGGCCCCGAGTCGCCGAAAGACCGCTCCAGGACGCCCAAGATAGGCCCAAGACGGCCCGAGAGGCCCCCCAAGGCACTCCACGACGCTTCAAGACGCCTCTCCAGAGCGCTTCAAGAGGCCGAAATCGTAATTTTTACTAAAAGTTCTTTGGAACGATTGTGACCTTCCAGCCTTTTCGGCTGTCCGACGTTCCAAGACGGCTCAATAGGCCCCCAAGAGCGCCCCAAGACAGCCCAAGAGGGCCCCAAGACGGCCCAAGAGTCGCCCAAGACAGCCCAACAGAGCCCCAAGATGGCCCCAAGTTGCGCCCAAGAGGGGGACCACGACTCCAAAATTCTACCCTCCCGCTTGAAGAGTGCCCCAAGGAGCCCCCAAGAGGCCCCAGGAGGCCCCCAAGAGGCACCCAGGAGGCCCAAGCGATGCCTAAAGAGTCCACACAACAGCCCCGAGGAGGCCCCACAACGGTCCCAAAACGGCTGACGAGAAGCTGCGAAACTGCCTTCACGACGCCCCCGACAGGCCAACCACGAGATCCAAACCAACACCCATGAGGCCTCTGACCCACCACCCAGGGCACGGTGGCGGGAGCAGTGACAGCACTTGTGCACAGCATGCTCCGGCGGGAGCCTTCCGGAACACGCTGCAGGAGAAGGAGGAAGATCAGGAGTAGAGAGAGCTGGAGTGGGAGGAGGAGGAGGAGGGGGACGAGGAGGAGGAAGAGGCCTCCAAGACAGCTCCAAGATAGCCGAAGAGGTTTCCAAGAGGGCCCTGGGCGGCCCACGAGGGCTCCGAGTCGGTGCCTGAGGCGCCCAAGACGGCCCGAGAGGGCCCCAAGACGGCCCCAAGAGAGGCCCAAGAAGGGAAGCACGAAGCGAGAATCCGAGCTTTCTACCCCGAGAGGTTCTCGGGAAGTCCCAAGAGGCCCCCGATCGGATCCAAGAGGCCCCCAAGAAGCTCCCAATAGGGCCGACGAGGTTCCAAGAGATCTCCCAAGGTGGCCCCAAGAGGCACAACTCGTTGTTTTACGATTGGGCTCTGACGGGTTTAAAATTTTTCTGCCTTTTGGCATCCCGATGCTCCAAGACGGCCCAAGAGGCTTCCAATACCGCTCCCATATAGAGGAAGAGGCATCCCAGAGGGCTCCCAAGACGGCCCGCGAGGGCTCCAAGACGGTGCTTGAGGCGCGGCGCCCAAGACGGCCCGAGAGGGCCCCAAGAGCCCCAAGAGAGGCCCAAGAAGGGGAACGCGACCCAACAGCAGAGCGTCCCCAACAGGCCCACAGGAGGCCGCAAGAGGCCCCCAAGTGGTCCGACGAGGATACCAAAAGCTTCCCGAGGGCCTAAAAGGCCCCGAGGAGACGTCCAAGAGGCTTTAAAATAGCCTAAGAGTGCCCTCGATGCGTCAAAACTGCTTCCAGGAGGCCCCCGGGAGGCAACCGGATTGCCTCAATCTGGCCGCAGGTGGCCCCATGTCGGGCCTCCACGCAGCCAAGGCGGCCAATGACGGCAAATGGGGGGAGCCGGGATGGGGCCCTCGACATTGCATGGGAGGTCCAGGGGCTCTGGGGGCTGGGCCGGGGCGCTGGGAGCTTTGTTAAATCGACCGAAGACGGCCCCGGATCGCCAGAAATGGCGCTCCCAGATTGCGAAAACGACCAAGGACGGCCCGAGATTCCCCCATAATTAGGCCGTGACTGTCCAAGAGGCCCCCAAGACGCCCCAGGAGGCCTCCAAGATGCCTCCCGTGGAGCCCCAGGAGGCAACAATTATTGACTTTCAATTGTTTTTGAAGGATTTTCGAGGTCTCGCCTTTTCAGTTTCCCGACACTCCACGACAGCCCAAGAGGCCCCCATGTCCGCTCCAAGACAGCCCCAGAGGCCTCGAAGACTGCAACGTAACAGCCCAAGTGGGCCCCAAGACGGCGCCAGAGGCTTCCAAGACGGCCCGAGAGGGCCCCAAGACGGCCCCAAGAGGGGGCCGAGAAGGGTAACCCGAACCGAAAATCCGAGCTTTCCACCCCGAGAGGCCCTCAGGAGGCCCCGAGAAGCCCCCAAGAGGCCCCAAGAGGGCCCAAGAAGCTCACCACGGGACCGAAGAGGTTCTAAGAGGCCCCCCACGAAGGCCCCAAGAGGCAAAAGTCATTGTCTTGCCAACGGTTTTTGATTGGTTTTCGAGGTTTCAGCCTTTGGGCATCCCGACGCTCCAAGACGGCCCCAGAGGCCTTCAAGATCGCTCCAAGATGGCCGAATAGGCTTCCAACAGGGCCCCAAGACGGCCCACGAGGGCCCCAAGACGGTACCTGAGGCGCACAAGGCGGCCCGACAGGGCACCAAGACGGCCCAAAGAGGGGTCCCAGAGGGGTAAGACGAATTGAAAATCCGAGCCTTCCACCCAGATTGGCTCTCAGGAAGTCCCCGGAGGCTCCCAATAGGATCCAAGAGGCCCTCAGGAAGCTCCCCGGAGGGCCGAAGAGGTTCCAAGAGGCCTCCCAAGAAGGCCCGAAGAGGCACAACTCGTTGTTTTTTCTACAGAGAGCCCCACAACGAAGGTTTTTGCATTCGTTGTGGGGCGGGGGGTCGTCCTTGCGAGGTGGGGGGTGGCTTCGGAGGCCTCCACGAGTTTCCAGGAGTCTCCAGGGGGGCCCTTGGAGCCTCCTCCACAAATAGATTTCTTCTTTGGGGGAGGGGGGGGGGGCCTGAGGTCCTCCACAACTGGATTTCTTCTGTATGTGTTGGGGGGGGGGGGCTGGGAGCCTCCACATATAGATTTCTTATTCGAGGGCCCCCTGGGAGTCTCCACAAATGGATTTCTTCTATGGGAGGGGGGGTCCCGTCCCAGGGAGGAAGAGTTCAAAGAAAAAGGATTTCAAGATAAACTCAATCCCGACTGTTTTTACATGGTTTGGTGCCCCTCGAGGCTAGGAAACATTGATTTTTACATGGTTTCGTGCACCTCATCATTTTACTTATGTTTTTCAAGGTTTTCGGGCCTCGAGGGGCACCAAACCTTGTAAAAACACAGTCGGGATTAGATTATCTTGAAATCCTTTTTTGGGGAGGGGAATTCTTCCTCCCTGGGATGGAAGCCCCCCCCCCTCCATAGAAGAATTCCATTTGTGGAGGGTTCAGGGGGCCCTCCCACAGAAGAAATCTATTTGTGGAGGCTCTCAGGGGGTCCTCCGATCTCAGTATGTCTCCTCATGCGTTTTCACACTTCAATCCCTCCGTCCACTCTGTATCATACCGTACCCCCGCCTCCCCCCCTCCATACTTCCTCGGCCTCGTCGGTTTCCATCTCCCTCCCCCCCCCGTCCCCCCCTCCCCTCATTTGGCCCCTCGCCACCTACCTATATCGGCCTCCTCCCTTTGCCCCTCGATCCCTTTAGATTTTTGTGAATCCTCCATTCGATCTCTCGGCTCCCTTCGGTTACCCTCCTCGGTCCCCCATTCATCCCCTTCTCATTCCTCTGTCCTCTCTCCTTCCTCCCTCCTTCCGCCCTCCGTCCTCCCTCCTTCCTCCCCCCCATGCTCCCTCTTTCGAGTGAGTCTGGCTCAAGATACAGGCCAACTAGGTTTAACCAACTGTTTGTTGGCATCAGTGTTAACCACCGCCCGGTGTAAGCTTATTGTTGACGCTCGGCAGCGTTTGTCGCCATGGCGCAACAGCAGGGGACGAAGCGGAAAAACTCCTCGCAGGGAATAGAGAGTGCGTTCGAACATTCTGGAGTAACTTCGTTTTCCATATCTTTTGATAACGATGAGGTTACGATTCCTGAGCCCATCCATGATGCAACGAAAGCGTTTCGCGAAAGGACTCTAAAAGGCTATACCCGAATGGACGAGCCATTGACCAAAAAGGAACACCAGGATGGAACGCTGATTATCGCATTATACGTCGATCTTGACGTAGCATGGGATTCCAAGCATGATTTCTTGTTGGCGCGTTTGCTCGGTCTCATTTTCGGGCGTGAGCTGCGTGCTCACCCGAATTCAGTGTACGCTTATAATAACGGTGGTTGGGTAGAGACGGTGCAGCTGTCATGTCGAGCTGACTCTCAACATTGCTCGTTATCTGTGTTCTTTTCTGATATCAGAACAGGTGCCGCGTGCATTCGAGGATGCAATGAACTTTTGCAAGAGCTTTAAGACATGGGGTGAGTTCAAACCAGTCGAAGATTTCGAATCGAACGAGGACCACTGGGCACTGTCGCCCTTCAAGGTGCTGAAATACATACCATGGAGGATGGCCAAGGCAGGGGGTGCCAAACAAGCTGGAGCCTTAGAGTGTTATGCTCAATTGTTTCAGTTGCCCATGCCAGACCCCTTCTCCCACTGTGGCTTTCTCCAACGCGTGCCTGGGGCATAGGGGCCGCGCAGAAGGCGAAATCCTGGCGGTCAAGCGAAAAGCAGAAACGAATGATTCTTACGTTTACATTCCCGCCGGGCTCGACTATAAGGTAAACGAAGACTGTTGCGCCATAGTGAAAAAGGCGTTGGATGCCACGTATGCTGGAAACCCGCGGGCCCGTGGAAAAAATATGTTGAGCGAGGCCTTGGGTCTATTTGGCCTATACGAAGTACAGCGTTGTAATTTCATCACTGGCATCGCTGCGAACTCGAAGTCGATGCTGTCTGATATGCGGGCAAACTTCTTTCAGGAAAACCACATCTTCAGCAGTGCAACGGTCTTCGAGATTGATGAGAAATTTCGCAAACAAGCGCGTGGGTTCGCATATGCTCGATGCCTCACAGTGCAGGGGGTTGGTCATGCTATCAAATTGAAGACTGATATCTTTAAAAAGGTATGTTCCGGTGAGAAACTGGCCGCCCGATGTAATTATGTGAAGGAGACGTGCATGTTCGATTGGAAGCGCTGCGCGTTCTTCTGGGAAGTAAACAAGGAGGTGCCGCATGAAAAAAGTGCAAGACCCAGAAAATGAGGAAACATGGAAGTCATTCTTACGTAGAATCATTATCATCAAGCTCCTATCTGTCTTCACATCGAACGAGGACGACGTGGGCGAAGAGAAGAAAATCTTCTTGGAGGATCCAAGCCTCAGGCCTTTCTTCACGTCTCCCGATGGGCGATTCACTTACATGTTTGATCACATCCTTCCACTGGCCCGAAAGTTTGGTCTGGATGCGGCACTGGACTTGCTCAGCAATCCAAACGAACAAGAGAGAGAGGACGCGAAGATTTTTGCGCGCTCCATGGTGCGCGCCGAACACGGTGATAAGATCGGCCAGCGAGGCCCGGAATATTGGGAACATGTACTTCTTCTCGCGCGCGAAAAATACAGCCCACAAGGACAGTTTTTGCGACAGCCTATCTGATTCAGAAGTTGGACGTGGTTCCCGGGGAGTGCCGCGCCCACGAGCACGGACAAGAAGCCATGTCGATTGGCATGTTTCAGGAAAGCAGTACGGGAGAATCCTCTACTGTTCGCGTTCGACATGTAAGAAAAAGGGTACAACAGGTTCCAGCTCGATGTGAGGCGGCTCAACGATATAATGACTCGTCATGGCCAGCAGTATTTCGGCGGCCTCGTGCAGCAGTTACCAAGCGTTTTTGACAGTAAAAGGAAATTGGTTAACTCCGCAATGAAGTCCATGGTGGCGGAGATATTCGGCGCGAGCCAATGCGCGGGTGGAAAGCCCTATGTGGCTACGCAGATGGCCGACGATGAGGAGATGCACCGTCTCTGGGAACGGGCATGCAACGTTGATGAGGTGAGGCGGCTAACGGTCGGTCGGAAATCAGATTTCGGATTGCAATTGTTGCGATCGTGTCTGCGTAGATTGAGTTCTGCGGGCTGCGCAGACGAGCGGACCCCAGGGGCTACTCTTCTTCAAGTAACCTGTGCCAAGAAGCACGGCCGGTATTTTGCAGTCGGGCCGTCGATGCAATATCTCACGCAAAGATGTAGGGCCGCTTTATGCAAGGGTGATGGGGTAGACGTGGACATGGCCTGCAGCTGTCCGAGTATATTAGTGATACTTGCGGACAGGTGGGGTCTAGGGAGTCATCTGAACATCTTCCGCCACTACGCCGCGCATTCCAAAACTTGGCGATCCTTCTTCCAAGAGTATGACCATGACATGAACGAAGCCGACGCCAAGACTCTGCCGCTGAAGTGCATGCTTGATTTCAAGCCTTGGGGCGATAACCCACTCTTGTGGAGCATCAAAGCAGAAGTATTGGAATTCTTGACGGACGCTCTGCGACTCCCCCAGAATTCTGAGTTGGCGCCCATGTACAATGACCAGCACAATCCTCTCATGTCCAAACTCGCCCATATTCTCTTCGATCACGAGGCGAAGTATCTTGGCGAATTCCTTGTATTCCTTAAGGATGCTGACCGCGAGTTGCACATTTCATGCGCGATATTCGACGGCGCTATCATCGTGCCATCCGCTCCCGAAAAGGCCCAGATTCTCCATAGCAAAATTGATGAGTGGAATCGTCGAATGCCCGTGAGGGTTGCAATCGTAGACAGGGGGGTGCCTTGGAAGTAAGTTAGTATCACTCGGCATTTATCGATATTTGTTTAGCGCTGAGACCCACAGACAGAGAGAGCTTTAGGAAGCGAGTGAGCTCCTCGACAAACGCGTGAATGGTGTCTGATCGACATGCACTCGGCTCTCGCGCGCGAGCCGTTGACCGCTCGTCTGTTGGGCCCTCGCGTTGACTGATTGTCATTCGAATGTCCAGTAGCCCTTTCCAAGTTGATTGCATCTGATCTGCGCGTGATGACTGATTGTCCTCGTAGTTTGCCAGAAGGAGTCTGATAGTCTACAGCAGCAAATAATCGAATGATGACTGATCGTCATTGGTTCAGGATTCGGCTCGCGCGCCTTCGTGCGAAAAAGAAACCTTGTTGGTGCTCGCGCCATCTCGATATCGACGCGGGAACGTCTCTCTCCCAAATTGCGAAGATAGAAGAGAAATAAGCAACCTTCACAGCTCCCGTTCGGAGTGCACCTCCAAACAATCACCTTTCTCGCTTGGCTCGCCATGGTAGACACATTATTCGTGCGAGTCCATTGTCCCTCGCCCGGTGCGTAAAGTCAGTATGCGCGGTGATTACCGGTGTTGCCCGAGCATTTTAGATTGCGGCTTCTGATTCGAAGTCAAATCAACGCCCCTTTTGAACAGTATACTTGAGAGAATCTGACCGGGATGGCGGAGCGTCGTGGCCTCGTTGCGCATCTCGAGTGGGCTACGTTAATTATCAGACAAAATGAGCCGAAGACTTTCGAACTTCGTAATCGCCGTTGCAAGTTGGCCAGGGGCACCCCAGTCGATCTCATTGCGCGCGGTGCGGGGCGGCGCTATGGGGGCCGGGCTTCCTTTACTGTTTTGGGCGGTGCCCAGTTTGAAGAAAACGTCGTCTTGGCGACGCGTGGCGACATCATAGCTGCCTTCGAGCACCACCGCGTACCAATCAACAGGGCCATGCAGATGGTAAATAAATGGAAGCAGAAAATTGCAATCGCATGGAGATTTCCTCATGCCGTGCCACTGGCCCATCCATCTGACATATTTGCCAGGAAGGGAAGCGGCGTCGCGTGGTGCATCTGGTCAGACCCACGCGATCGAGCCGGGCCTCTTGCTCTTCTTGACGGGCAGGAGTTGCCCGACAACGATGCGACGGACATCTCGGCAGTCGACGATGGCCCTTTTGACAATGACGTTCCAGGCGGCGGAGCACGCGGTGATGAATCTGACGGCGACGACGCTCGCGCAGACGACAACGACATGCCGGAAAATGGCGACGAAGGTCTGGGTGGCAGTGCACACGCCCGAAGTGATGGCGCAATGGTCGTGCAAGAGTGAACGAGCACGGCGCGCTATTGCATAATGATTTCGCACGTGTGCCGTGAGATCATGATGACTGGTTGTCATTGTTTGGTGCATGTGCTTCAGCGGGTGCTCTTGCAGTTCGACTGCGCCGTCGGTTTATGACGACTGCTTATCCTTATCTGACGGCTACTATTGAGTTCGTATGTAGAAGGCAGGCTTTGCGCGATGACTTATTGTCATCAGCCTCCGAACTTCATCATTGCGCCATAAAAAAACAACTTAGGTATCTTATCATGGGAACCTCGTCTACCTCAATTGGCTTAGCTTTTTGCAGGGTTCGTGTCCCATCTTGAGGCATCGGATGGCCATCGGAAACGAAAAGGCGAGAAGCCGAAACACATGTGTTTTCTTTATGTTTTTGAAGGATGCTGGCTTCTTGGAGGCCTCCTTGGAGAGCGATTTAGCCTCTTGGAGCCGTCTTGGAGCGTTCTTGGAGCGTCTTGGAGCATCTTCGGAGCCATCTTGAGGCATCTTAGGCCATATTGAGCCATCTTGGAGCTCATCTTGGGCTCTCCGAGCCGCTCTTGGAGCCATCTTGGGCCATCTTGGACGCTCCAACTATCAGCAACATCTCCCGTCCAGGTCCAGGGGGGGGGTAGGTGGAGGGGCACAACTCGAACTCCGCGCAAAACAGGTTCCCGGACCCTTCCCGGGTTCCAAACGTATGGAAGTGCCGATCGGTCCCTGAAGGCATCGCGTCTTCACCCGTCTTGTCACCGTTCTCCGCGGTCTCTTTAGAGGGGCGATGTGCTGTTCGTTCTCTCCGTGGTACGTGCGCCTTAGATTGCATCGCGGTCCATCTCTCTCATCAGAGCTGCATCGTCTTGCATTGTCTTGCTCTGCTGCGAGGCGGTCATCGCAAAGAGGGATATGGATTCTCGATTGGTTGATTGGCGCCCCGTTTATGACCGTTTATGCACCGCAAGTTGCGGCGACAGCATTCTCGCGACCCCCCCCCCCCCCCGCCCCCTCGCGTTTGCTGCGCCCCCTCCTGCTGAAGAAGGGTGGGGGTGTAGCAAAAAAGGGGGGGGGGGGGTCTGGCGAAAGGGGGGATTTTGCGAATTTTGCGAAAAGGGGGGGCGCGGCAAAAAAAAAAGAGAGAGAGGAGGGGGTTTGCGAATCGAACGTGCACTCCGCTTTTCCGCCACCCCATCCTTTTCGCCTCACCCCCCCTTTTCGCAGCGCCCCCATTTTCGCAAGACCCCCCCCCCTCCCTTTTTTTGCCGCGCTCGCGGTGAAAAAGGGGGGCGCAGCAAAAAGGGGGGGGGTCTGCGAGCAGCGCAAGATACAATGACAACATGTGTAGCCCATTAGTGTCAAGCGCACAACTCAAGGCCCATCGATGAAATCATATATGACCTTTTCCGTTTGCGTTCCCTCGTGCAGCGCCATGCAAAATGGTCGCGTGGTTTTCTTACGGACGTTGATTATGTGGCTGAGTACTCAAGGGGTCCATCGGAATAAAATTTATATCCAGTGGAGCTGCCGCGGGATTCCGCCACCGCGCTCGGGCGGGCGCCGGGGGGGCGGGCGCCGGGGGGGGGGGTCCATGGAAGGGGTCCACCCGCAACTTCGTATTTGGGCACATGTTCTGTCCGGAAGGCCGAAAACGCTGGGACTTGGTCACAAAAATGAGCGCATCTTGGCTTCGATGCGTCGGAGGGCCTTAACTATTGCTTCGCAAGGAGCGAAAGGGCCCGACACACACCTACCGCTGCAAGCGCGGTGGCGGATTTTTGTCTCGGGGGCCCAAGGGAGGAAGTACGAGGCCGCAGATCTTCGCTGCAGCATCGTCGCGGGCGAAGACGGTCTGGTCCCGCAGAGACACTTCATCGAGCAGTTCTTTTTCGAAAAACATGGGGTTTGACACTTGGTATTCTCATTTAACGACGATGTAATCGGCATTGAGAGGAGCAGCAAAGAGACGAGAGAGTACAATGGGGGGCCCGTGCCAGTGGGGGCAATACCTCTCCCAGACAATGGCTTCCAGCAGCTGGTGGACAGGGCCCGGCGTGACTGCGAACGCACTGGAGCTCGCCTGTGGGGCATGCCGACGTCCACCAATCACTTGTGCTTGTCCTTGCGCGGTGCGGGGCCGCCCCGTCGGCTGGGCCTCGTCATTGGCGGCTGCTGAGGATTCGTAACCGCTGGTGATATCGAGGCGCGGCTGAAGCGCACCGCGCGGAATTCTGTCTCAGAGGACTTTGAAAGATCCCTCGTATATTTTGTGATATACGGTAGCATACTCCGCTACGGCGATTACAAAGTGTGTTATGGCGAGAGCCCATGGTGCGGGAACTCAGTTCTAACGTCCATTATTCTCTTGCACAGGGTGTCTAGAGCTCCGACCACTTTATTTCGGCACCGCACCCCCCCTCCCATCAAAATCACCATCATCATCATCATCCACATCATCATCATCATCATGCGCCCCCTCCGTCTCAGCGCCCTCCCGCGGCTCCAGCGCCCGCCCAGTGCCCCCTCCGCCCCGACCGCTTTATTTCGGCACCGCACCCCCCCCGCTCCGCCCCCTCCCCCGCGCCGTCTCAGCGCCCCCCCGCGGCCCCAGCGCCCGCCCAGTGCCCCCTCCGCCTCGACCACTTTATTTCGGCACCGCACCCCCCCCCGCTCCGCCCCCTCCCCCGCGCCGTCTCAGCGCCCCCCCGCGGCTCCAGCGCCCGCCCAGTGCCTCCTCCGCCCCGACCACTTTATTTCGGCACCGCACCCCCCCCCCCGCTCCGCCCCCTCCCCCGCGCGTCTCCAGCGCCCGCCCAGTGCCCCCTCCGCCACGACCACTTTATTTCGGCACCGCCTCCGCCCCCTCCCCCGCGCCGTCTCAGCGCCCCCGCGGCTCCAGCGCCCGCCCAGTGCCCCCTCCGCCCGACCACTTTATTTCGGCACCGCACCCCCCCCCGCTCCGCCCCCTCCCCCGCGCCGTCTCAGCGCCCCCGCGGCTCCAGCGCCCGCCCAGCGCCCCCTCCGCCCGACCACTTTATTTCGGCACCGCACCCCCCCCCCGCTCCGCCCCCTCCCCCGCGCCGTCTCAGCGCCCCCGCGGTTCCAGCGCCCGCCCAGCGCCCCTCCGCCCCGACCACTTTATTTCGGCACCGCGCCCCCCCCCCGCTCCGCCCCCTCCCCCGCGCCGTCTCAGCGCCCCCGCGGCTCCAGCGCCCGCCCAGTGCCCCTCCGCCCCGACCACTTTATTTCGGCACCGCACCCCCCCCCTCCGCCCCCTCCCCCGCGCCGTCTCAGCGCCCCCGCGGCTCCAGCGCCCGCCCAGCGCCCCCTCCGCCCCGACCACTTTATTTCGGCACCGCACCCCCCCCCCCCCGCTCCGCCCCTCCCCCGCGCCGTCTCAGCGCCCCCCCCGCGGCTCCAGCGCCCGCCCAGTGCCCCCTCCGCCCCGACCACTTTATTTCGGCACCGCACCCCCCCTCCCCGCTCCGCCCCCTCCCCCGCGCCGTCTCAGCGCCCCCCGCGGCTCCAGCGCCCGCCCAGTGCCCCCTCCGCCCCGACCACTTTATTTCGGCACCGCACCCCCCCCCCGCTCCGCCCCCTCCCCCGCGCCGTCTCAGCGCCCCCCCCCGCGGCTCCAGCGCCCGCCCAGTGCCCCCTCCGCCCCGACCACTTTATTTCGGCACCGCACCCCCCCCCCGCTCCGCCCCCTCCCCCGCGCCGTCTCAGCGCCCCCGCGGCTCCAGCGCCCGCCCAGTGCCCCCTCCGCCCCGACCACTTTATTTCGGCACCGCACCCCCCCTCCCCGCTCCGCCCCCTCCCCCGCGCCGTCTCAGCGCCCCCGCGGCTCCAGCGCCCGCCCAGTGCCCCCTCCGCCCCGACCACTTTATTTCGGCGCCGCCCCCCCCCCCCCTCCGCCGCCTCCCCCGCACCGTCTGAGCGCTCCCCCGCGGCTCGAGCGCCCGCCCAGTGCCCCCTCCGCCCCGACACCCCCCCCCATCCTCCGCCCCCTCCCCCACACGTCTCAGCGCCCCCCACGGCTCCAGCGCTCGCCCAGCGCCCCCTCCGCCCCGCCCACTTTATTTCGGCACCGCAGCCCCTCCCTGCTCCGCCCCTTCCCGGACACCGTCTCAGCGCCCCCACGGTTCCAGCGCCCGTCCAGTGCCCCGCGGCCCCAGTGCCCGGCCAATGTCTTTCCTGCCCCGGTGCGCCCCTTTCGCCCCTTCCCCCCAGTGTTCCCCGCGGCCTCAGCGGGGCCTTCTCCGTGCGGTTTCCTTTCGCCCCGCCCATCTTCTTTTCGCCCTCGCGAAGTAGCACACGAGCGCCACAAAACGCTTAGGACATCGGGGATCCGGGTCATTACGAAATTGCAATTCTGGTTGCAGCAGCAACAAGAAACTGGGGATCCGGGATTCGCCCTCTGGAGCCCCTCTTGCGGCCTTGTTTTGTTCACTCCTTCTGCGATGTCTGGCATCCTCAAAAACCATGGAGGAACATCCCAAATCAGATGCCTGCAGCCCCCTCGTGCATGTGTGGCGCGTGCTGTCTGTGCAGTCGGCGTGACGGGTGCCTTTCTCTGGATGATGCAATGGACAATTGGCCTCTTCCGGCGTGGTGCCGAGCTCGTCGCCAACGTCGATATCGGGAGCGTTTGCGCCAGACGTGCACTGGGAAGTGCTGCGTTGGAGCACGTTGTGTTTGTGACGGCCGCTGTTCCTGCAATAGGCCGTTGGATTGCCCTTTCGCGAAGAGGCGCAATAATCTCTAGGAGAACGGGGAGGAGTGCGCGAAAATGAGCTTGGCGAAGGACCCAACCATGCGCAGTTGTGAATACCGCAATTGTGAATACCATCTTCGCCCGCGTTCCCTATGTAGCCACGGCCCCCCGCCGGGGCCCGACGTGCTCAGGGGCGCGTTCGTGGCCGTCTTCGCGGGCGCCGACGACGACGAGGGCGGCGCCCCCCTGACCGAGGAGCAGAAGCAGGAGAGGGTTCTGAGAGCCATGAAGGATGCTGCCACGGGCGACATCTCTGGGGCTCCCATGGGGCCGCGATCCTCGTGAGGGGTGTGCCGAAATGGCCCAAGGCCGCCATGCGAACCCTGACACTGGGGCTCTCGGTGGAGCTCCCTATGGGGCCACGAAGCGTGTGAGGGGTGTGCAGACATGGGGCAACACCGACATGCCGAACCTGCCGCTGCGGCATTCGGTGGTGCCGCCTCAGACCACGAAACTTGCGAGGGGTGTGCCGAAATGGAGGGTGGAACCGCATGCGAACGCAGCCACTGGGGCCTTCGGTGGAATTCCCTGTGGGGCCACGAAACGTGTGAGGGGTGTGCCGACATGGGGGGGTGGAACCGCGTGCGAACGCAGCCACTGGGGCCTTCGGTGGAGTTCCCTATGGGGCCACGAAACGTTTGAGGGGTGTGCCGAAATGGGGGGGTGGAACCGCATGCGAACGCAGCCACTGGGGCCTTCCGTGGAGCTCCCTAGGGGCCACGAAACGTGCGAGGGGTGTGCCAAAATGGGGGGGGGTGGAAAGCGCATGCGCCGCAAAAGCGAACGCAGCCACTGGGACCTTTGGTGGAGCTCCCTATGGGGCCACGAAGCGTGCGAGGGGCGTGCCGAAATGGGGGGTGGAACCGCATGCGCCGCAGAAGCGAACGCAGCCGCTGGGGCCGTCGGTGGAGCTCCTATGGGGCCACGAAACGTGTGAGGGGTGTGCCGACACGGGGGGTGGAATTGCATGCGCCGCAAGAGCGAACGCAGCCACTATGACCTTTGGTGGAGAACGCAGCCACTGGGGCCTTCGGTGGAGCTCCCTATGGGGCCACGAAGCTTGCGAGGGGTGTGCCGACATGTGGGGTGGAACCGCATGCGCCGCAAAAGCGAACGCAGCCACTGGGGCCGTCGGTGGAGCTCCCTATGGGGCCACGAAGCGTGTGAGGGGTGTGCCGACATGGGGGGTGGAACTGCATGTGCCGCAAAAGCGAACGCAGCCGCTGGGACCTTCGGTGGAGCTCCCTATGGGGCCACGAAACGCGTGGGGAGTGCGCCGAAATGGGGGGTGGAACCGCATGCGCCGCAAACGCGAACGCAGCCACTGGGGCCTTCGGTGGAGCTCCCTGTGGGGCCACGAAACGCGTGGGGGGTGTGCCGACATGGGGGGGTGGAACCGCGTGCGCCGCAGAAGCGAGAGCGCAGCCACTGGGGCCGCCGGTGGAGCTCCTATGGGGCCATGAAACGTGTGAGGGGTGTGCCGACATGGGGGGGTGGAACCGCATGCGCCGCAAAAGCGAACGCAGCCATTGAGACCTTGGGTGGAGCTCCCTATGGGGCCATGAAGCGCGCGAGGGGCGTGCCGACATGGGGGTGGAACCGCGCGCGCCGCAAAAGCGAACGCAGCCACTTGGGCCTTCGGTGGAGCTCCCTATGGGGCCACGAATCGTGTGAGGGGTGTACCTCAATGGAGAGTGGAACCGCATGCGCCGCAAAAGCGAACGCAGCCATTTGGCCCTTCTGTGGAGCTCCCTAGGGGGCCACGAAACGTGTGAGGGGTGTGCCAAAAATGGGGGGGTGGAACCGCATGCGCCGCAAAAGCGAACGCAGCCGCCAGGGCCTTCGGTGGAGCTCCCTATGGGGCCACGAAGCGTGCGAGGGGTGTGCCGAAATGGGGAGTGGAACCGCATGCGCCGCAAAAGCGAACGCAGCCACTGGGGCCGTCGGTGGAGCTCCCAATGGGGCAACGAAACGTGTGAAGGGTGCACCGAAATGGGTGCGGGAGGGGGAGGAGGGGGGGGGGGGGGGGAAGGAGGCGGGAACGCGGGGCACCGTCTCTTCAAAACGCGGACCCAACACCACAGGATGGTTGGGAAAAAAACGTCGTCATCATCATCAGCAGCATCATCATAATCCTCTTCCGTTTTCCCTCGACATGTGGTCGTATGCATGGCCGCTGCATTTGGGCACAATCCGCAGTCGACCCAAACGGCCCGTTGCCAACGGCGCCGCACCAGCACGGAGACCGGGGCCGCCTTGCGCATGCTGGCGCAGCGCGTGATGCGCGCCAGCACCTCGTACGGCATGGAGGCGGACTGCCCCTGCATTGGACAAGGGCTAGTATTAAGCCTTTGCTTCCAGCACGGGACTCCGCGGAATCCTTGGAGCCCCTGGCCGAGAGGGCGCTCCAGCTCAAATGCTGGCCAGACCAGACGAGCGCTGTCGACAACGACCATGAGATCCTCGTCATCACCCAGCCCAACGTCGACACGATCACGTCCGAGGATGAGCACAAGAACGCCACGACCCTCTACAATGCCTTCGTCGAGCAATTGCAGGACAAGTACAGGGAATGTATGATCTTGACCACACCCACAGACAAGGACGTCACCGTAGAAATTACCGCCGAGGGACACTACATGTTTGATCTCGACACAGACAAGCAGCGTTTCGGAATGAAACGAACTCTGCGGCCAACCACGAAAGCGTCCACGTCGAGAACAACGGGATTGCAGCCGCAGAAGAAGCGGATGCCGCGGCTTAACAACCAGAACAACACGTCGGCGGCGATCGCGCCGACAAAAAGCCCGCGGCCGCCCGCGGGCCCGCCTCCGGGCCCGCGGCCGCCAAAGGGCCCGCCACCGCCACCGCGCGTCAGGATCAATATCCCCAAACCGCCGCCGCCGCCGGCCTTTCCCCAAGCCGCCGAGGAGCACCCAAGGTAGTGCAAGAGGCGCTGCGCAATTTACCCTCCAGAAGGGGGTCCTCGGGTTCGGCTTGCTCCGTTTAGTGAGGTTAAGGCTAGGACAATGCGTCCAGGTGCTCTATCCTCTATCCTTTCGGAGCGCGGCAGTGTCCGCCACTCGCTTAGTTTGAAACAGAATCAGCGCCAAGCCATGTGATGCCCCGCTATGTCATGCAACTACGATGTGATATGAGAGGATATGCTAGTCAGCGGGGCCCCTCTTGGCTTCCATTTTGGCCCTCGCCTTTCTGGAGCCCGAGCGCCTCGCCTTAGCCCCCGCCCATCAAGGCGCCTCACTTGGGAGCTCACCTTGGGGGCCCAACGATATGTTATGTCATGTTCTGCTATGCTGCCCAATGAGTATTCGCGGTTGCAATATCGGCCGTTCATAACATAGGACATCTCTATTTTATAATCATACAATAATACGTATTTTTATGTTAATGCACCATTGCTGCTGTTGAGAGGGGGGTATGGGTTCCATCCCCATCCTTCCCTCCCGGAGGACAAGGAGGGCCCATCCAGGTTTCTTTTTTGATTTTGGGTTTTTTCGATCCCGGAGGCCTTTCAGAGGCCCCCACGTGGGTGGTTGGCTGGGGATCGTGGTTGTCTTTTTGGGCGTGCGGCCTCTGGAGGCTGCATTCCCAAGCATTGTTTGTGAATTTTAAACTCCACCTTGTGACGCGCCACCAAGGCGCGCCCCAGACGGCGCTTCGATGCTAGACGCGTCATCCTGCCGAGCCGATCCGATCCGACCCTTTTCCCCCCACCCCTCACGACCAGACAACCCCTCCACCTCGGAACCACGCAGGTTGTGGTTCTCCCGGAAACGTGGATGAGGGCCCGGAGGTGGGCGATGATCACCACCTCCTTCCTCCCCTTTTCTTTTCTCATTTGTTTCCGTTTCTTCTTCCTCTATTCTCCGATTTGCCGTTCCTCCTCTTCCGTCGTTCCCTATTATCCCTTCATCCCCTTCTCATCCCTGTGTCCTCATTCCTCATTCCTCCCTCCTTTCCCGCCCCCCGTCCCTTCATTCTGCCTCCCTCCATCATTCTGTCTGCCTCCCTCCGTCCTCCTGCTTCCGTCCTCCACTGCCTCCGTTCTCCCTCCGTCCTCCCTCCCTTCAGTCGTAGTAGTAGTAGTAGTAGTGGTAGTAGTAGTAGTAGTAGTAGTAGTAGTAGTAGTAGTGGTAGTAGTAGTGGTAGTAGTAGTATTAGTAGTAATAGTAGTAGTAGTAGTAGTAGTAGTAGTAGTAGTAGTAGTAGTAGTAGTGGTAGTGGTAGCACTAGTGGTAATAGCAGTAGTAGTAGTAGTAGTAGTAGTAGTCGTAGTCGTAGTCGTAGTAGTAGTAGTAGTAGTAGTAGTAGTAGTAGTAATAGTAGTAGTAGTAGTCGTAGTTGTAGAAGTAGTAGTAGTAGTAGTAGTAGAAGTAGTAGTACTAGTAGTCGTAGTAGTAGTAGTAGTCGTAGTAGTAGTAGTAGTAGTAGTAGTAGTAGTAGTCGTAGTTGTAGAAGTAGTAGTAGTAGTAGTAGTAGTAGTCGTAGTAGTAGTAGTAGTCGTAGTAGTAGTAGTAATAGTAGTAGTAGCAGTAGCAGTAGCAGTAGTAGTATAGTAGTAGTAGTAGTAGTAGTAGTAGTAGTGGTAGTAGTAGTAGTAGTAGTAGTAGTAACAGTAGTAGTAGTAGTAGTAGTAGTAGTCGTAGTAGTAGTAGTAGTAGTAGTAGGTGTTGTAGTTGTAGTTGTAGTTGTAGTAGTAGTAGTAGTAGTAGTAGTAGTAGTAGTAGCAGCAGTAGTAGTAGTAGTAGTAGTAGTAGTAGTACTAGTAGCAGTAGTCGTAGTAGTAGTAGTAGTAGTAGTAGGAGTAGTAGTAGTAGTCGTAGTAGTAGTAGTAGTAGTAGTAGCAGTAGCGGTAGTGGTAGTAGTATTAGAAACAGTAGTAGTAGTAGTAGTAGTAGTAGTAGCAGTAACAGTAGTAGTAGTAGTAGTAGTAGTAGTAGTAGTAGTAGTAGTAGTTCTGGTAGTAGTAGTAGTAGTAGTAGTAGTAGTGGTGGTGGTAGGATTATTGTTAGTAGTAGAGAGACAGAAGAGATATACAGAGAGAAAGGCCACTGCCACCGTGCTCAAAGTTAATACTTTCGTTGTGGGTTTGTGTAATCAACATCGGCACACTGGTGTTCGTTCTGGTATGGCGATGTATTTGGAGATAGCGAGCCCAGCACCTGCGATGGAACAGAGCCGCATAGAGCTATCATTGCCATATAGCAAACTTATTATGTCCAACTTACACCAGCCGGTTTCCAGTGGTGATGAGAACGCAGCAGCGTTGGAAGCTCGATTGATGACAGCAACTTCGAATAATTTTCAATGGCTGAAGGCAGGTGGTGCTCGTGGGCCGCTTTTCAACATCACGGGCTTCGATATTGAAGGAGCTGGTCACAGTCCGTATACGACGTACACGCAGATGCCAGAGCTTCAAGGAGTGACGTTGGGGTTGGTCATGTGGGGTTCCCCTCGTTGGTCAGATTCGCCAGATGGTACTACGCAGCATTTCAGAGACTCCAGCACATTCAAAACGAACGCGTTCGAGTCGATGCCATCATCGAGACATTCCCCAGTAGATACGGACCCGAGTTCTGGCACCTTGCGTATAGCAAGAAAGGTGTTGCGGATACTCGTTTCAAACGCAGTTTTCTTGTGACAGAGGGCTTCTTTCGTGAGTACAAACCTCTTGGGGCAGGGGCGGAGTTTCGATTCCTTCAAGATGAGAGCGAAGCAACCATGGTTGCAATGTTGGTGCCGCAGAGATTCTCTCAGTGCGTGATTTGGAAGGGTCACCAAGTCGACGTAGGGATGACGTGACTCAACATTACGAATGATCTGCAAGATCAAGAGCGCGCGCTTGAACTTGGCGGGCAACATTATGGCTTGTCTTACGAGATGTACCTTGCGTGGCAAGAACTGTCGGTTGTTGGCAAGATGTCGTCAACGTCTGTTTCCGCTGTAGTTATTGCATCCTCAAGGTAGCTGCTAGCTACCGCGCGTTTAGATTGCACCTCCCATCATCGAACATGCTATCTTGCAATGAGCGAGCATGGTGTCTTTTTGTCACCTACCGCATGCCTTTTTTTATCGTGACCTGGCGTTCGCTAACGGTGTCTGCTTGTCACCGGGCGATATTTTGGCACAGAAATGCAGGCCGTAGCGCAGCGCAGCGCAGCATCGCATAGAAAATGTTGACCCAATCGTCAAACGATCGTCCCGGCCATTCGGCGCACATGATCCTATCCGTCTCCGTGCATCCCTTTCTTCGCGCTCTAGACACTGGAGAACTCCCGCGCGTGGGGCGCATTAGCGTGGTACTGCGCATGCCGGCGCAGTGATCGAGTCGCAAGCAACACGTGCGCCCATCCATACGCGTTGGATGTTCTCAAGCAGCCCCAGGATTACATACTCCTTCCATTGTCTTCACTCAAGGGCGGGGGGCATCGCAGTGTCTCCAGCAATGGCTGCGCGCGTGGGCACGACCCAGGATCTTCTTGACGCTTTACCAGAACGCCCGCCTGCAGCCTCGAAGACGACGTGGAGCGCCTTTGGCGATGCGTTGGCGAAGGACATCAACCTGGGCCAAATCTTCAACCGGCGTCCGCTCCTGCGCCGCGAGGTAAAGCGGCGGGGGGGCATTGCGAAGATTTGGCGAGAGATGCATCCGACCGCGGCGGCCGTCTTCGACGCCAGAGTTGCGCGGCGCGCGCGCGATCAGCGCGCCCGCGGCCCAGGAGTTGCTCAATGTGCCCATCATGAGCGCGTCGGCTTTGTCCAGAATGCCCAGTGCGAGTATCGCCAGCGCCGGCGCGCGCAGATCTACTGGCCGAGGTTGCTTCCCGTGTTCGAAGAGACAAACCCGCGCGCTCACTATCACAGCGCGCCGTTGGCCCCGCGTAATCAGCGCGCTTACAGTCGCGCCCGCCAGCCCGACCATCTGCGCGCGCTTCAGGCCCCCGTTGGACGCCTGTGCGTTCCGACAGCTCCTGGGGGGGGTCCCGAATCGGATCGCGCGGGGGGGGGCAGGCGCGGTCGCTCCTCTTCTTGCCGCAGCTCTTGCAGAAGGGAGGTCAGGCAACGCGGCCGGGCGCCTCGGCCCCCTTCTTCTTCTTCGAGCTCGACCGCCGCGTCGATCGCCCCCTCACCGAAGGCCATCCCCGGCGCCGCGCGCGCTGCTTCTGAGCGCGGCCCCGGGCGGAGCAGTGGCGACTTCTCGCCGAAGGCCGTCGCAGGCATCGCGCGCGCTGCCTCTGCGGGCGGCCCCGAGCGGAGCAGGCGGTTGCCAACCCCCCCGCCGCCTCCGCGCGGTGCTCCGACGCCGCCGGCGCCCCCGCGTCGCCCGCGCTCCGCGGTGGATGATAGCGACCTGTAATTATCATTCCTTGCTTCATGGTGTCTGATTGTCACCGCTCGCATTTGAGTTTATGAGGACTGATTGTCAGTGTTAGGCGATTGAAGTAGCGTATACTTTCCGAACGTGCCGCGCACGATGTCTCATCGTCATCTCACCTTGAAGTCCCGTGGCGCCCCTGAGAATCGAAACAACGTTAGATAGAATATTCGCCATGCAACCATGCTCAACGATTCAGTATATCATCGTCATCTGGAGGGGCCTATCGCCCGTGCAAGGGTTCCGGAACTCTTCTGTGATATATATATATATATGGGTTCAGACTGCCTACTATGATTCTGGTTGAAACTCGCAGCGCTATCCATCATATACTAGGCTTCGAAGTCGCCGCATTACTTATCATATGGTCGATGACATGCTATAGCTAGACCTGAGTATATTGCACCGGATTACATGAATACGGGGACGGCGAAGACTAATCTGTTTTTTTGTTATATATATACACGCGTGCGGCTTTTTTGCGCAATAGAAAGAAGGTCGAAGAAGCACATAATGCATTTGCATGTGAAGACGGGCAAATGAGATCAAACGCAGTTGAACATAGTTTCCATCGCCCTCTGCGGTTCAAGCGCGCGTCCGCATCAGAACGCGCAGCCTTTGCGAGATGCAGTTCTTTTGCCGATGCGGATCCCCAGCTGTCCGCCCCGTCTGTTCTATCATCGGGGCGGGCGCTGATGCCCGCGAAGCGCTGGCGATGGTAGAGTGCACAACTCCGCCGCCAGCTCGCCGGCCCGTCGACCCACCCCCGCCACCTGCGCCGCGGGTCGCGCCCGTCGCGCGCGCCGGCGATTCGCCGCGGAGAACGTTGTTCGGCAATGCAACTTGGGAAGACACTGGCGATGATATCGAAGCAAAGATTGTATATCCGCTCGTCTTTCGGCCTCCACCATTCCCAATGATTTGAATATTCAACTGGCATCGCGCCAGTGCGACGTTGAGATTGGTTGAATGAAAACGTCGCTGGGTTGTGTCTGCTCGGCCGTTGCAGTGCAGACGTAGCCATGATGACTGAACGTCGTCTCGCGTTCGTTTCAATATGATCGGGCTTCTCACTATGCACCCGTAAATGCCTACGTTGGAAGTCTGATTGATGCCATAGCGGTAGCGATGACTGTTCGTCATCGAATCCCCTAATGGCAACACAGGAAGCGCCCCTGAAACATCCTTCCTCTCTTCTCTCGATTTCCCCCTGGGGGTGTTTCAGAGGCGGGCTCGAATGCCCCCCCCTGTCCGAATTGCCGACCTCGTCCGCGTGTTTTTTTTTTGTTTTCGCACGGGCCGCCCCTGAAACATCCCACCGCGTGTCTCTTTCGTGGGAATGGCCACGCTCATCGGCCAGAAGGGTTCTTGACCTCTCCCGCGACCTCTGGGTGCGTAGACTACAGGCGGCTCAAAGCATTGCTACCTGCTCGTTAGTTCAGTATGCCCTCGGTCCGCCGTGCCCAGTCAAATGGAGATTTCTCTGATATATGCCACGGCAGTCTTTCTAGGTCCATCTCGTGTGACAACATGAATGAGTTAGACGAGATCCCACCGATCATGCTCACGAGCGACGCATTATTGTGGCATCCCCCCACATTGTTGCAATACGATGTCTACACCGCTATATCCGAGAAGTTTTGGTTTAGGATTGCATTGGGCATCGAACATCAGGTTCGTGAAGTGGAGTTTTTCCTTGAACAACAGGTGCAGCTTGCCGTGTCCGTAGTTCACCCATGGCGCCCCGCTCCTCGTTGGATGCAGAGAGTTCCGACGATCTGCGCGCGCGCAGGCGTGCAGGCAATCGGCGTGGTGGTATCCAGATACCGTTGCCCGCGCTGTCGTCAACTGGTGGATTGATTGCGCGTGCGCTGATAGTCGACCAGACCGCGCACCATGAGTCTTCGGCCATTCGTCAGCATGATGGTGTCTGATCGTCACCATACCTTGATTGTCGACAATGGGCTCTGTGGTAGGCATTGCGTAACTGGCCCTTCTTCCGGAGGTTATGGTGTCTGATTGTCACCGGCACTGACTAACTGCGTGCGACGTCGTATATGGTTGAATCATAACGGCATTCGACGCGTGAAGACGCCTCGAATCCACGAGGTCGCGTGAAAGAAATCATTGCGGCTGGCCGCGCGCAGGGATTATCATTATCTTGCGATGCCACATCATCCGTTTGTGGGCGAGCGTGCGTTGAGATTTTTTGTGCCAAATCTGCGAGTATTATGTTTGATCTATGCTTGCGCAGTGCGATTACATCTCGCCCAATCACTTACATTCACGTAGACTTCGCGCACACGTTCGGCGATGTGGAACATGCCGTGAGCATGCACATGAACATCAGGACTACTGTCGTGTATCCATCACACCAGTCAACAAGAAGCCTGGTGGCCACCACATGTTTCCGGGCCAACACGTCGGATATTCAAGGGGTAGTGCATGATGAACCGCACTGGGTGTTTCGAATGCGCCTGTGAAGCAAGGGCAGCGGCTATGACTCGCCAAGATATATGCTTGATGTCTGGTGTCATGCTCCCTCATGAATATACCTTTCCTGTATATCATAAGGTATATGTTTGATTCCGCTGCAGGTATCTGATTGTCACTAGGAATAGCCTCGAATATCATAACGCGTGTGATTGATGCGCGCGAGGGATCCATCGACTGCACTTTCCACGCGCGACGGCCATCGAAAACCATAGAAAAAGAGACGCACATACACGCACCTCTGCATTCTAGAGGATGCGCATCTCTGCAAAAGGATGCGTGAGCGATATTTGTTAGCACTTTTGGGGTTTCCGTGATGGCCGTCGCTCCCTTTCGGTTGCTGAAGGAAAATCCGCGCGTGATTTTTTCTCCATTGATCATCTGAGTATTCGTCGTCCTCGTAGTCATATAGCTGCCCCTGCACGTACCTCCCTGTTTCCGTCACTAGATGTTTGAGCTTCAAGTTCGGAGTGACGTGCTGCGCTGTATTTTTTCTCAGTGGATTCATCTGAGCATGGGCAGTTGGAAGAACATGATTCCGGATTGGCCTCGGTCACTGTCGGAGGATAACATTACGTTCAATGACGTTTTATGGAACGTTTCCCTCACTCGATACGCGTCTACCATGCGGCGATGCACATCTTGTATACCTTGTCCGTTTTGGACCCGCGTTGATGATGCTGCGGACGCATTCCAGGATAATCGCATATATGGGGTGAGACGAGTACGTGTACTACAGCGCAATTCTTCCGCGTATACACGTGGGGGCATATCTCGAACACACCAGATATGCAATGGCATCCAATTGTTTGAACTTGACAGTGCGCAATAGAATCTCGTCCAGTGAGTTGACGAAGGTGTTTTTTGATTTCTTGCACGCCTTCCAGGATGGTGAATATGCACTGAGTAGGCATATGAACAACAAAGTAACAGTTTTATACCCGACGCACGCAAATAACATATGCCTTCTCGCCACGACTTGTTACATGACAATCGCGAAAGAGCTGCATGTAGTGCTGCAGCACGATCCCAACTGGATGTCCCGCCGATTGCTCTGATACAGAGAAAGCTATGTACTGTCATGATGACATCTGCTTGATGCCGACTGTCTATGGCCACTGAACCAGCATTACATAGAGCATGTGCTTGATGGTCGCTTTGCACACACAGATACACTGAACTCAGTAGTAGGACATCTGTTCGGTGCCAAAGACTTTTTGCATCCGCATTTTCTGTTTCCATTAGGACACCATAAAAGGCATATGGTCGATGTTGTTTGTGTCATACACATCGCTTGTGATATGAGAAAAGTGAGCGCCTCCTCCTCCTCCCCCTCCTCCCCCCCCCCTGTTCCCCCCTCGACCGCCGGCGCGTTTCGGTCGGAAGAGGCACGTGTTACGCCCCGAGGGCCAGCGCCAGCTATCTCCTCCTGTTCCCGTGCTCCCCCGGGTCTTCCTGCTCCTCCTGCTCCCCTTGACCCCCCCCGCCTTCCCCTTTTTTGTTCGCCTCGTTCCCCTCGGCCTCCTCCTCCTACCGCAAGCCATTAACTCGAGCTGCACATGCTGCCTACTTGGCACCCTGCAGCTGCAGTTAATGACGGCCCAGGAGAGCGATGCGTTGTGGCCCGAATTTGATCTTTCATACAATACTGATGGGACCACGAGAAAAAAGCATGGGCATTGCTGGGCGCGCGATGCCACTGCGTGGAACGGTGCCGAATGGAAATCCATCCGACACTTTACCAAATTGCGCACGAACGGGAAATGCAATTTACGTTATAAGTTGAATTGTATCGCAAGGACTGGCTCGAAGGAAAATACGGTAACGAATGCAGAGAATAAGCCATTCGTGTTGATCCATGCGCAGCTCGGATTCACTTACAATTATCTGGTTCAGATGCGGCATCGCATGCGCCGTGCAGGAGTGTCGGCAGGCGCGGAGGCCGCAGTTATATCGTCGTCGTATCCCGATGCTGCCACCGGTTCAGGCAAGTCTTGGTCCGCTGGGAAGGGCCGCAAGAGATTGGGCGTTGATTTTCTACAAGCAACATGTTTTATCTTGCGCTTGCAGGAAGGAGGGTGCGACCGCGACGTAAACGATCCCGCGCCGGATGGCGACAACGTGTTCGACGTTGACAATGCCGACCTCCATGTAATTTTCAACGCCGCGACGGGCGACGCGCTATACGAACACCCTCGGGGCAAGTTGGATTTCGTGACCGATGGAACTTTCTAATGCAATCGCGAGCTTGCGGAGAAAGAGAAAAGTATGACAAAAAGAATATCCTGGGTCGCCCCAATGCGAAAAAGATTGAGCGGATACTAAGGAAACTGCGCGCCGACGCCAGGGCCAAGGCGAAGCCTAAATCGCGCTGCAAGGCCGTCGCGCAGATTGAGGACATCAAGATTGCACGCGCGCAGACTGGAGGAATTATGCAACTTTGAACATGAAGAATCGCAGCGGAGGCGGCATCGAAATTCTCCATATGGGAGAGATGTTTAATGGTGAAAGCACAGCATACAAGAAAGATTGCTTAGTTGACATGAAGAAAACTAAGATGCTCGCCGGCAAGTGCGCATGCGATTGCGGATGCGTGGTCGCCAAGCATTTCGAAGGATCTTTGCGTGGCAAATGCTACCTGGATGGCTACCGCAGCAAGAAACACAAATGTAAGACACCCGCCATTATTCATATGAAGACATTGAACTCCCAAGCGGCGGAGCAGTTGTGGTCGCGCCTGGGCAAATTGACATGGATATCCAAGATGAAGCGCGCCCGATACCGATGCTTCTTGTATCATTACTGCTTGTGGCGCAACGCATTCACTGCGCAGAAATTCAGAAACTATTGCCCAGGCCCATGCATGTCGATCAGGAAGATTAAGATGCGCATGCCGAAACGCAAGCAAAGAGATGGTACGCGGTAATATAACTTGTTAACAGCCTGCGCCGTGGAACTATAAATGTCGACTGATCGTCGACTGTCACAACCAGTTAACTATATGTATACTAACTGCGCCGTAGCGCATGCAAACGTCGACTGATCGTCGACAGCATCGACGCCTGGGAGAACGCTGGCATTTAAACAGTTTGTGCTTCGCCAAAAATGGCTCTGCCATTCCTCCTCCTCCTCCTCCTCCTCCTCCTCCTCATTGTATGATCAGATAGACGGGCCAATCCCCGTTGCTTCCCTGTTCTGCGACTGGGAGGAGGAAAGGAAGAGGAGGAGAGGGAGAGGAACGAGAAAAATGAGGGGAATGAGGGGGGAAGAGGGGGAAGGGGGGCGAGAAGGATGGAACAAAAAATGATGAGAGGAAGGAGGGGAGGGGAGGGTGAGGAAGAACGAGGGGGGTGGGTGGGGTGTGGTGTGCGTGTTGCGTGTGCGTGTGCGTGTGTGTGTGTGTGTGTGTATGTGTGTGTGTGTGCGTGGGGTGTGTGTGTGTGGTGTGTGTGTGTGTGTGTGTGTGTGTGTGTGTGTGTGTGTGTGTGTGTGTGTGTGTGTGTGTGTGTGTGTGTGTGTGTGGGGGGGGGGGGCGGGGTGGGGGGGGGGGCGGTGGGGGGCGGGCGGGTGGGTGGGCGGCCGGGGTCGGGGGGGGGGGGGGGGGGGGGGCGCGAGGGGGCGAGGGGAGAGGGAAGGATGGCGGGGGGGGGGGAATTCTTATTATTTGTATTATCTTCATTATTACTATTTGAAAAAAGGGGGGAGAGAGGGAGAGAGGAGAGAGAGAGAGAGAGAGAGAGAGAGAGAGAGAGAGAGAGGAGAGAGAGAGAGAGAGAGAGAGAGAGAGAGAGAGAGAGAGAGAGAGAGAGAGAGAGAGAGAGAGAGAGAGAGAGACCGGACAAGTAGGCGGACCAGGGCCCGTCCGCGAGGCGCACTGCGGTGCGACAACCCGCAAAACACTATTAGCGGCGGTGCAGCCTTAAGATGCGAGGGCGGGCAACAGACCCCCTCCCCCAGCGCATTGCGTCTGAAGCTGCGGACGGCGGACAGACTGTGAAGATCTCACGTGTCAGACCGCGTGACGAAGAAGGCCCCAACAAGAAAGGCGACGTGCGGACACGTGGCTAGGCGGCTTGGCAGACCGCCAGTTGGGCGCCTGGCCGCAGCGCGGCGCGCAGGGACGGGGCACCCCCCGCCCCCGCGCCCTGACACCGTGGACGCGGGGCCACGCGTGCACACGGGCAGGCAGAATGGTGGAGATTTGCGCGGGGCTCCAGGCAGAGCGCCGCGGAGCGATGACAGCATAGCATGGAGGGTGAGTGGCGGCGCAGCACCATCGGGCGGGGGTGTAAGCAGCTCGGCGAAGGCACGACCGGCGCGGTGGAGGCGCTGGAGCAAAGGGCCTTGACGGGCTTGGGCAGCGGCAAGGTCGGCGGCGAGAGCTGCGCACCTCTGCTGGAGAGCGGCCGTAGACTGGGACAGCTCGGCTTCGCGGTCGGTGCGGGGCGGCTGCTCTGTGCCCGCGGCCGCGGGCCTCGCGGCGGGGACGAGGTCATCGGTGCGCCTGGCCAGGTGGTGGACCAGCGCGGTGCGGCGGTCCGTGCGCTGGCGGCCGTCGCCGTGGCGAGGCGACTGGAGGGTGCGAGGCGAGGAGAGAGAGAGGAGGAGAGAGAGAGAGAGAGAGAGGAGAGAGAGAGAGAGAGAGAGAGAGAGAGAGAGAAGAGAGAGAGAGAGAGAGAGAGAGAGAGAGAGAGAGAGAGAGAGAGAGAGAGAGAGACTGGAGACAGAAAAGGGGGGGCGACCCCCCGCCCCACAACGAATCTTTCCAGATTCGTTGTGGGCCTCCCTCTTTTTCCATCGGTTCGTTGCTGGTTTTAGAATTTTCAGCTTTTTGGCATCCCGACGCTCCAAGTCTGCTCAAGAGCTCCCAAGACCGCTCCAAGACAGCCGATATTGCGGCCTAAGAAGGGGGGCGCAAACCCAACGAGGGGGCCCACCGGAGGCCCACAGAGTCCCCAAGTGTTCCCAAACGCCTCCCAAGAGGCCCCAAGAGGCCCCGAGGAGACGTACAAGGGGCCCCAAGGCAGCCCAACAGCGCCCTCGATGCATCAAAGCTGCCTGCAGGAGGCCCCTGGGAGGCTTCGGAATCCCTCAATGTGGCCCCAGGCGGCCTCGAGTCAGGTCTCCACGCAGACAAGACGGCCAATGACGGCTTCATATTGCAGAAAACTACCTTCCGGTTGCCCAGAGAATCCCGACGACGCCCCCAAGTGGCCCCGAGAAGCTCCAACACGCCACCCCAAGACGCATCCAAGAGGCGCCTCCAACAGACAATCGGGCGGCGAAACAAAAGGGGTCCAACTTCGCCGACGCTGGCGCGCAAGCTGCCCGCGTAAGGTCGCGCGCAAGCGCCCTCGTCTCCAAATTGGCGTGCCGCGCGGGCGGCCCGTCTAAGCCGCCGCTTAAGGTCGCTGTGCCATTTCGCGTAAGACCCCTTTTATCGTCGCTCGAGTGAGGAAGCACGGCCCAAGTCCAGGTCCGCCCCTGGCAACCAGATCAAGAAGTCCAGGTTCACCCCTGGCATCCACATCCCATGGTCCGCGCCGGGCATCCTGTGCTCACCGCGAATGGCGGCTCATAGCGGAGCTGCTGCTGCTGGTCGCCCTTCTGCCCCTCTCCAACCCGCTGGCGCTGGCGCGAGTGGCGCTGGCGACCAACGACCAGATGCAATCCATCAGCGCGACCCCTGGAGAGAGTCGGCCGCTCTATCCCGTGCTGCTGCTGAAGGAGCCAAGAGGCCTCGTGCTGATGCCTCCAACGCCTCTGCCTCTAATGCCTCAACCTCCTCCGAGCTCGTGGACCCCGTGGGCGCCGTCAACGCTGCCATCAACGCGTCGCAGGACTTCCTCGCAGCGCAGTTCGACGCGAAGCTGGCCACAGTCAAGCAGGAGGTCATCGCAGTGTTCGCCGCGCAGATCAGAGGACCGCTGGGAGCGGTCGTTGGACAGCAACAGAAGCAAACCGATCAGTTCTCAGGGCAGATCCAGTCGCTCCAAGCTGTCTCGTCCAAGCTGGAAGCTGATCAACGAGAGCAACGCGCCCAGCTCGCAGAAATGCGACAGGAGCTGCACATGCAAGAGGCGCAGATCCCCACCAAAGATTCCGAAAACTTCGTGGAGTGGGACAGGGTGGCAGACGCCGGCCTCGTCGTCGCCACTGCCGCGGAGAACTACGCGGCGGACCAGCTCAAGCACGCCATCATGCCGATCATGGACAGGTGCGACCTCAACGAGTCCGATTGGGAGGTGGTCGGGAAGAGCCCTGCGAGGCGCCTCCTCATACAGTTCAGCGGGGGCGCCAATGCGTTTGCGCGGAAGCTCAGAGGCTTCTACAGCAAGCTCAAGGGCCTTGATGGTGAATGGCTCAACACAGAAGTACAAAGTATCCACGGACAGTCTACCAGCCTCTTCCTCGGCCTCGACCGCTCGGGGAAGACGGCGCGGAGGGAGTTCCAGACCAAGAAGCTCGCCCAGTTCTGCAAAGCCCAGGGCCCCGCGAAGCGTTGGCGAAGTGACCGTCAACAGGGCATCATCTACTGCAACAACATGCCAGTGCTGTCCATCGTGGTCGGATCCACAAAGGACGAACCCACTCGTCTGCTCTTCAATTGCAGCGGATGCCTACAGCATGGCCTCAACCGAGAGGAGATCCGAACCCAGTTCGAACAGTTCTTCCAGACCTCGCTCGCTGCTCAGAATGCACCGTGGCAGTCTTAACAGGACCCTTGCCCCGCGGCGGGGCCCGAGCTCGACGAAGCCGATTTCCTTCGCGACATGGAACACGAGGGCGCTCTTGTGCGGGGGCCCCCTCAAGAGGAAGAAAAAAAGCCGCGTGCATGTCGCAGGTGCTGAACTCCACTGCTCTGCTCGCGACGCAGGAGGTCCATGGCTCTGAAGCGGAGCTCAATCATAAGGTTTTCACTTGGCGCACGAGACAGTGGCTTGCTTCGCCTCAATTCCTGATCGTGGCGTTGGTGGGGTTGCGCTTATTCTGCCTGGGGTTTCGTCGTCTGAAGCTGCGGACCCTGACCGATTCCGCCACTCGGAACCCATACCTGGCCGCGTCCAGCGCCTACAAATCGAATCGGACGCCACAGAGACCACGGTGGGCTCGCTCCCCGGCATGATCGCGATCTACAACATCCACAACTTCCAGCTCTCTGCGGACCAGGTCCAGCGCACAAGGGGGGCGATTCGTGCCGAGCTCAGTATTGCTGAGCAACAACCAGAGAGGATCACCGTGCTCGTCATGGGTGACTTCAACTTCACGGATGAGACCCCGCTCGAGATGGCGGCGCCGCTGGTCAACAAAGGGCCCCCTCGCCGTCGAAATCACAATCCAGAACATCAGTTGCTATGGAAACAAGCCCTGGGAGACATGGTGGAGGTCGACCCCGAGCTGCCGCCCCACTACGCTGAGCAGTCGCAGCAGTGCTCGAGGATTGACAAAATCTACATCAGCTCGCCGCCGTGGATGCTGATTCAGTGGCGCGCGAAGGTGGGCATCCCCACTGGGCCTGACACGCTCTTCGACAGAGGAATCTCTGACCACGCTCCAGTTCGCCATCGGCTGGCCGCCCGTTCAATGGAGGATAGCGAACAGTAGCCAATGCCGCAGTTCATCTTCGAGAGCCCTCTCTTCACTAAATACTTTGACATGCTGCGGATCGCGGCTGACATGGGCAGCTACCCGCCCCTCATACGCCTCAAGGAACATAAGCGCCTCAGCAGGGAGGCGGCCAGGCTGACGCGCAATGACATGACGGATGTTCACGCTCCATGCTCGGCGGCGGCCCTAACGACATGCAGAGCGATCTCGAGGGCCGCGTGGAGGAACGACTGGAAGAGCGCCCGCGCATTACATGCGAGAGCTGAGCTTGGTGCGAAGTTCCTGGGCACCCCGGATTGCAATGCCATCGCGCTCATCGAGCCTGGGACCTTCCGGCGTACTTTCGAGAGGCTACAGCAGGAGTGCTTGGATCAGCGCTCGGAGGCCTTGCAGCAGGAGGAGCAGGCAAGGGATGCCCACTTCCTCAGGAGGCAGCGCCTCCGCAAGATGCAGAGGGCGATCCAGAGGCGCGGCAAGCTCTGGGCCCCCACTGGCAAGGTGCTGAAGCTCAAGGCCATTGAGGTCCCCCACGATCACAGCACCACCGAGAAGCCTGAGGACATGATTGCTGAGCTCCGACGCCAATGGTCCCCTGTGTTCCAGGCGAAGCCGAGCCACGCCCAGCACGTCAGGCTCTACCTAGACAAACGCATCATACCCTACGATTGCTCCCAGATGGACATTCCGACGCTGGGCAAAATGAAGAATCGAATGCGCAGGGTCAACAAGTCGGCTCCTGGCCCTGATGGCATACCCTGCACGGCTTGGAAGCGCACCCTCTCTGCGGCGCAGCTTCTCCTGGAAGTTGCGATCGAGACAATGAAAGTTCCCCCGGTGCCGCTGGACTTCAACGACCCGCTTATGATTTTCACGCCCGAGGGTCCGGAACCTGATGATGGAGTAGCTGCTACTAGGCTGGCGAAGGCCACTAGACCCCTGTTCCTGAAGAACACGGACTGCAAGATCGCAGCCGCCATGGGCAACGAGTTAATGAAGCCAATCGCGGCGAAAGGATCTCACGGGGCGCAGAAGGGCTTCTTGCCGAAGCGGCGCTTCATCGAACACGTGGTGGCCATGGGCGCGCAGTCCCGCATCGTTGCCATGCAGGATGACGCGACGTGCAAGGGCCCGTTGATGGTCCTATACGACTTCGATGACGCGTTCCCCTCGGTGCACAGAACCTGGCTGGACATAGTCCTGGAGAAGGCGGACTTCCCTGAGGGCATCCGCAACATGATCGGCGCGATCTACCTCCTGCCCGCCGCCATCGCCAACCTCGCGGGTGCCAGCGAGTTATTCTGTCCCTTGGCGTCTGGCATTCTTCAGGGACGCCCGTGGTCTGGCACGCTGTGGGCGGCGGGCGTGGACCCGCTGATCAGAGACATGCATTCGGGAACGGCGCGCTTCAAGGGCGCGGTCATCGGCGTCTGCGCCGACGACGCGGGCACAGTCCCCCCCCCTCATACAAGGGGCTTCGCCCCATGGGCAGGGTCTTCTACGCGGCGGAGATCCTAGCGCGGCCAGTGCTAAAGACGGCGAAATGTAATATCATTCCTCTGGCGGAGGCAGCTTCCCCTACGGTGGAGGACAGAATCCGAGCCAAGATTGCTGAGCTGGTTCCACGTTGGTGCGACATGGCGGTTACCGACAGAGCGGAGTACTTGGGCGCGCTAATGGGCCCAAGTGTGGAGGACGGACACAGGTGGGAGAAGGTGGTCTTCGGCTGGCAGCGCTCCACTGTCATGATCGCTGATGGCGGGGCGCCGACCAGCACCTCACTAATGCTCTATAACCAGCGCGCGGCGGGCAAGACTTCCTGCCCCAGCCAGCTCTTCGCGCGGCCGCAGATGATAAAGAAGGCAGAGAGTTGGGCTCTGCACCGCATCTGGCACCTTCCCCCACAAGCTCCCCCACGTGATGCCCTCCTGGCGGTGGGGCGCTGGACCTCGGTAAAGGCGGTCTCCATCGAGCTCAGCAACCGTATGGCACTGATGCGCAGCGCCGCCGACTCCATCCTGAACTGGCAGTTCTGGGCCAGACGGCTGCGCGATGCTGCGGAGATTGGCCTCTCGTTCCATGCCCGATCGCACGGCCCGTTCGCCCCCGTCCACTGGAAGTCAAAGCCGATCGCCCACGCCCTCGAGGATGCATCGCAGGGGTTCCCCAATGACAAGAACCGCCTACTGGCCGCGGCCTGCACTACGGCGATGAGTGAGTGGAAGGATGAGAAGGCCCGCCTCAAGGCCGAATGTTCTACTGCTCGCTTGCGCATGCAGAAATTTATATACTCCAGCCTCGTCACCTCCCTCCTCTCTGACGCCTGCCTGTCACTGTTCTCGCCCGTCTCAAGTCCTGGGCAAAACTAGACGAGTCTTTTTCATCATCACAGATCGAATGGGAGCCCCTCAAAGAGCCCCTCGTCACGAGTTCTTCGCCAGCCGCGCATTCGGCACTTCTCAAGACGTGGGTCGGAGGCTGGACGACGAGCCGTCGCCTCCACTCGTCCGATGTTTGCAGCCCTTGCATTTTGGCTGCCGCCAGGCCGAGGGCGATTGCGCCACCGACGCCATGGCCCATTACATTCGCTGCCCACCTCTTTGGCAGGCAATCCGTGCGATATGGCACGGGCAGGTGTGCGTCCAGCAATCCAGTCTGAATCGCCTGGGCCTCTGCAGCGGGGAGCTTGACGAATGTCCACAGAACGTGTCGCTTGAGCGCACGGTCATTGCTTTTCATACATACAACATTCAGGCGAAGTTACCTACCATGAAGAGGTCGCTACCCAATGCGACCGTGGACAGTGCCCGCGCTGCCAGGGCGCTTTTCTTATCAACTCACAAGGCTGTACAGTGATCGACTGGACACTGTTCGCCGCGGAAGCAAAGACTGCAGTGGCGCTTCGCGCCATGCACCTTGGTCCTTGAAGTTTGGTACGCATGCGGAATAGCAAAAAGGTTAAACCGACACTTTAGCGATAACTCTTTATTGCCTTTGTCTGGCGTCGCCGCTATGATAATCTGAATTATTCATTATCCTTCCTCCATGTTTATTATTTTTCATTTGCGCCATACCCTGCGCATTCTCCCCATCCTTTTCAGCTCTTTTTTGCGGAGGCTCCTCCTGGGAGAGCCTATGGGGACCTCACAACAGTCGTTTCCGGCTTTCTTAAGGCGTTATGGAGGCCTCCTGGGCGTATTTTGGGGGCCTGTGGGGGTGCCCTCGGGACACCCTGCCTCCAATCGCGGTCTCCCGGAACGACCGGGTCACGATTTGGATTGCTTCGGAGCGCGTGTTGGTGCCATTTTGGGCCGCCATGGGGCTGTCTGAGGGCCATCATGGACCCGTGTTGTGCCGTTTTGGGGCTCTCTTGGACTGCCTGGAAGCCCTTTCGGATGGTTGTGGGGCGATTTGGGAGCCTCCCAGGCGTCTTCGGACGCCGAGAAGACCGCCGTCTTGGAGCGTCGGGAAGCCGAAAAGAAGAAAACCCCCAAATTCACCAAAAACCAACAAAACATCCCTGAGTTTTGCCTCTTGGGGCCTTCTTGGGAGTGCTCTTGGAGGCCTCTTTGGGGCCGTCCTGGAGGCCTCTTGGGCCATCTCGAGGTTACGTCGGTCACTGTTGGAGCGCTCTTGCGCTGTCTTGGGGGTTTCTGAGACGTCTCCGATGACCCACCTGATCGCCCTAGGTGTGGTGGGACCGCTTCGAGGCCCGTCCAGAGGGTCCCAAAGCCCCAGATCCCGGGAGTCCTGTTTTGTTGGGGGAGGTTCCCCCTGCCCGGGCTTGCAAAAATATAGGAAGAGGAATGTACACATAAGTGCTGGGGTATACGTATATGTATGTGTATATGTATATGTATATGTATATGTGTATGTAAATGTAAATGTATATGCATATGTATATGTATATGTATGTGTGTATGTATATGTATATGTTTACATATGTATATATATACAGAGAGAGAGAGAGAGAGAGAGAGAGAGAGAGAGAGAGAGAAAGAGAGAGAGAGAGAGAGATATATACACACGCATCTGGACGCTGGCGCCCCCAGGGCCCCCTTCGAGGCGCCCAACCCACTGCGAGTGTCGTGAAGCATCATGGGCGGCCCAGGCCAAAAAGGTTTCCCCAGGGGCAGCGTGCAGGTGTGGCTTGGCTGTCTTCGTTGCTCGTGCCTCCCCAGACTGTTTGGGTGCCTGTTTTACAAGGCTTCTGAGGTTTCTGTGCATGGCTTGTGCCATTTTGCACCACTTTCGGTGGCTGCCCAGCAGCATCTGGTTGCCATTCAAACCACAGCTATGAGGCTGCTGCGTGGGTCCTCTCCCCCATAGTCTGTTATAGACGGCTTCTGAGACTTTGTGCATGGCTTGTGCCACTTTGCACCACTTTCAGTGGCTGTGCGGCAGCATCTTGTTGCCATTCAAGCCACAGCCTGGAGGCTGCTGCGTGGGTCCTTTCCCCCAGCATGTCTGGAGTCTGTTTTACAGGGCTCCTGAGACGTCAGTGCACATCAGCGCCCACCCTTTACAGTATTCGTGAAGGCCGCTACGAGAGACCTTGTGCAAGATATGCCTCGGCTCCTCCGCATTCGAAGACCCTGCTGGGGTACCAGGGGCCCTGGGGCCCAGGCCCAGACACCCTCCTGGATCCCCCCTCCTGGCCCACGTCATCGTTGACCCGTACGGGGCCTCCTGGGCCTCCTTGGCATTTTTCCCGCCGCCAAAACAGCTCCAGAGGCTAGAAGCGACCAGAGCAGACTGACAACTGAGATGGCCACCCCGCTTGCGGAGGGGATAGGGGGAGTTATATCTAGTTACGCGCACGTCATAAGTAAGTTATAACCAATATATATATATATATATGATATAATTGGAGGAAGCAGGATGTACATGGCATAAGCGGCTGCCAACTCAGAGACACAACATAAGGGTAGTTAGGGCTAACATCATCTATGTTACTTCCTTGTTATAACAAGTTATGCCTAAGTGGTATAAGTGGTTCGCCCTCTTAGCCCTAACCAGGATAGACGTGGTTGCGGCAGTTAGCTAACCAGGATAGCTGAGGTTAGCTAAGTGGGTTAGCCGGATAGGGCTAAATAGGTTAGCAGGAGAGGGCTAACTAGGTTAGCGTCGGCGGCCTTCGGTGGCACGCGTGGCGTTCAGCGGCGCTCGGCGGCGGCCGTCAGCGGCCTTCGTCGGCCCTCGGCAGCCCTACTGGAGTCGTCGGAATGTTTTGAGAGGGCCCCCAGAGGGGCCCCAAGATGGCCCCAAGGGCTCCAAGAGGGCCCCGAGAGGGCCTCGAGGGCCCGAGAGGGGTCCAATATTGCCTCAGAGGAGCTCCAAGAGGACCCCAAGAGGGCTCCGCCAGGGCTCGTTTTGAAAGGCTTTCCTCTTGGAGCTGCTTGGGGCCCCCATGGGCACCTCTTGGACCCCTCTTGGAACCTTCCTGGACTCCTCTTTGGGCCCTCCCCCTGGCACCCAAGAAGGCCCAAACCCAGCAGCTGGGTTGGGGCCTTGGCGGGGCCCTCTTGGAACCCTCCTGGGCCCCTCTTGGGCATCCCTGGGGCCCTATTGGGGCCCTCTTGGGCCCGTCTGGAGCCCTCTGGGGCCGTCTTGGGGCCCCTACGGGGGGCTTCCATTTTGTCGCTCCGCAGCCGTTTGGCGCAATTGTGGCAAGGGAGTGCACTTCAACGAACGACTGCACACACGTTCTACTACTGGCGATGGCGAGCCTTGCCACCTCCATCGACAAGGCCAAGGGGACGATCCAGCCCATGTTAGATACGCTGAACAGCGGCCATGGGATCGAGCAGCTCCGCGTGGCCATGCAGCAGATCATTTCCACCTTGAGGACTCACGACCTTGCACTAGATCAGCAGATCCTTGTCAAGCGGTGCGGTGTGCACTCGACGAACAGATTTGGAGAGGGCCTTGACTTAGCCGTGATGATCAGGAACATGAAGTCAATCATTCGGACAGGCTTTGTATTCGAGGAGTTCAAGTGCATCTGCTTCGAGGTGCCCTCGGACCCTGCCACGCGCGACGCAGAATACGAGTTCAACCGCAGGCTTGCGGTTGCATCCCATGGGCATCTCCCTTCCATCGAGAAGCACGACCTGCAGTACTTGGCCATCGCTGGTTCGCATTCGACGGCGGCCATGCGAGCAATCCAGCAGGGCTGCTACTCCGACTACGCCGACGTCTGCGATGAGAACAACAAGATATGCACGGCCAAGGTGTACGCCAAGTGTCCGTCTTACAAGGAACCCATCGAAAACGGTGCACCCGCCCTCGTCATCCGCAGCGAGGTCCTGACAGTTTTCCCAGGCTTGCCTGACTTATTGCAAGACGCAGCCAATGATACTCATGAGTCAATCGGGAGACAGACGAAGGTGGCGACACTTCTCCAGATCTACAAGCAGTCGCGCGCGAACCAGAAGAAGTCGCAGGACGCGAATTGGACTCAGATCGCAAACAAGATCGAGCGATCCAAGGGCCACTTGAAGGGCCAGGTCGCTGACATGTGTGCGTTTGTGCAGAACTACGGCGGTGCCGGCGGCGAGTACATCCACGACTTGTGCGATTGCGCAACGACTATCGGGGAGCAACGCCGTGACATCGCAGGCGTCACCTTTGGCGTCATGTCCAAGCTTTGCTTCCAGCAGGGGCCTCGGTTTGTGATTGCACTGGCAAAGGCATGCCTCGTCGCCCCCGCGGGCAAGGATCCCACCGCCAAGCTGTTCACCTCGACCGATTTGGCCTCGCTCGGACAGACGGGCAGCCCCCTTCGCGTCGCAGCCATCGAGCTCCAGACAACCTCCGAGGCGCTCAGGAAGTTCTTGCAGGCCGTGCCCAATATGGAGAAGGGGCACATGGCGAAGTACATTGGGGATCTCGAGGTGAGGATGGTGCTGCTCGCCTTGAAAAAGGTTCCAAGGGTGAACAGAGCTGCACCCTTCAAAACAACTGAAGACATCGCCAAGCTGTTCTTCGATGAGGTCCTGGCCACTTACGACTACTCCGAGGAGATCGCGATGCCGTACATGCCATCGGGACTGATCACGTCTGCAGAGTCTCCTTCATCGAAGGCGGACTCGTCTTCTTCACCGTTTGCGGACTCATCTCCTCTCTACAACAAGATGCTCCTGAAGAACGGGTCCCAGAAGGGCGTCATCATCAAGACTATGACTGGTGACCACAACGACCATTACATCTTCAAAGACACCTCGGACGGCAATGTCACAATCGAGCTCGCGACCAAGTGCGACGAGCCTACCGGGCGCCTCTCCGAGAAGAAGGCTGCGACGACCACCGTGCTGCCCTTCAAGATGGTGATCGATGACTATCAGGTCGCTAGCCCTGCAAAAAAACATCCTGCCCGTCCTCCTCCCTCCTCCTCCTCCTCCTCCTCCTCCTCGCTCCTCCTCCTCTTCCTCTCCCTCCTCCTCCTCCTCCTCCTGCTCCTGCTCACCCCCGCCCTCCCCCACCTCCTCCTCCTCCTTCCCCCCCTCCTCCTTCGCGCGCGCGGTGCGTTCCCCCCCAGGTTGCGCCCACGTCGGACGAGGTGGGGGTGCTCGTGGACGAGACTTTCGACGGGCTCGACCACGACGAGGTGGCGACTGAGCTGCTGAAGGCTCAGGCCACGTCGGCCATCGAACCCGATGCCCTCCCACCGCCCCGCTCTGGGATATGCGAGGGGGGATGGAGGGGGAGGGGGAGGAGGAGGAGGAGGGGAGGAGGAGGAGGAGGACGAGGATCGGGGGCAGAACGCACCACCTGTGGAAAATCAATGTTTTTGTTTGTGGGCGGTGCAACAACAGAAAACGGCCACTGGACCTCCTGGGCCCCTCCTGGACACCGCCCTGATCAGGAATCCGAGCCGAGTCCAGCCCAGCATAAATCATCGTCCGAGGTCACCCCCCAGCCCTGAATAAATCTTCGTCCGGGGCTTTGGTGTGGGTTCAAACGAGTTTGGGAGCCAAAACGCAAGCCCATCGCCCCGTCGCCGCCCGTCCTGTCGTCGGCCCCCCAGGTGCGGATGGCAGTGTGCACGGCCTACAAGTCCTACCAGAAGGACATCAAGGTTGAGATCACCGTCAAAAAGGGGAGCAAGGGGGTAGTGGCCTCTAAGGACTACCCCAAGGGGGCCCTGCGTCTGGTACCCCTGACGCCCAACCTAGGGTGCGGCACAAAAATCCCCTCGTCTGCCATTGACGTTCCTTGGGCGCGCCCGAAGCACAACCCCTCGCTGCGCATCTACTTGAGCCCCAAGCTGGAGCCAGCCCCGAACAAGTTCAAAGTCCCCCTCTGGTACGTTGCTGGTAGCCCAGACAGCGACGTATGCAACGTGGTTTGGTCTCATGATGTGGTGGTTCTCACAGACTCGATTGGTGCGACCCCGAGCTCGGCTGAGTACAAGGTCCCCGTTCTGGTGAATCGCAAAGCGATCGCCGCTGGCTTCGAGCTGATTTACAAAGTAGCAGATCCCAATGCCAATAAGAGGGTCACTGGCTCGAGCCCCCGATCGGGCAAGAGAGCCAAGCAGCACTAGGTAATCGCCGCTCTTTAGTTCTGGTGGCCTGATGAAGGCTTACACGGGGGATGGGGGGATATGTCACAGGGGCGATGAGGGGGGGGGGGCGGTAAGGGTCCGCAGGCGCGATCCAGAGTGAGTTTACAGGAATCGCTGCGGAGCCATTTACAGTGGTTAGCAGCGCGTCCGAGCCAAGGTCAGCTCGGGACTAGTAGCGAGAGGAAAAGTGTAGGTGAAAACGAAAACAACAACACAACGACTGCCCTCCTCCTCCTCCTCCTCCTTCTCCTCCTCCTCCTCGCCTTCTTACCTTCTTCATCATCCTCACGTCTCGCATCATTTAAACAACAGTGTGAGCAACGGTGGCGCATGCACCTCCTCCTCCTCCCTCCTCCTCCTCCCCTCCCCCCCCCCCCCCCTCCTCCCTCCCCCCCCCCCCCCAGAGGGCAAGAGAGCCAATCAGCACTAGGTGATCTCAGCTCTTTAGTTCTGGTGGCCTGATGGGGACTTACGCGGGGGGTGGTGAGATATGTCAGAGGGGCGATAAGGGTAAGGGTCCGCAGGCGCGATCCAGAGTGAGCTTTCAGGAATAGCTGCGGAGCCAGGTACAGTGGTTAGCAGCGCGTCCGAGTCATTAGGGTCAGCTCGGGGCTAGTAGCGAGAGGAAAAGTGCTGGTGAACACGAAAAGACAATCAAAACGACTGCCCTCCTCCTCCTCCTCCCCCCCTCCTCCTGCTCCTCCTCCCCCTCTTCCTTCTCCTCCTCCCTCCTCCCCCTCCTCCTCCTCCTCCTCCGCCTCCTCCCTCCTCCTCCTCCTCCTCCTCCTCATCCTCCTCCTCCTCGTCCTCCTCCTCCTCCTCCTCCTCCTCCTCCCCCCCCTCCTCCTGTCACCTTCTTACTCGTCATCATGGCCGTCTCGCCCCATTAAAACAGCAGTGTGAGCAACGGCGGCGCATGCGCATCCTTTTCCTCCTCCTTCTCCGCCGCCTCCTCCTCCTCCTCCCATTGCAGCTGGTACCGGCCCCGAGCTATGCGCCACGAAACCAAGTAAACTGGCATTGGATGCGTAGCTCATTTTGGCTCAAGTGGTGTCGGGCTCTAATTGCGCTAGACCCCCGTTGGCTGCTCAACAGTTCGGCAGCAATGGCGACGATTGACATGGGGCTCGTTTCGGTCTGGCTGGGGAGCGTTGACCCAAACATCGCTACGCACTGGGTCACCAAACCGACCGAGGTCAACGGCGAGCTGTTCGTGGAGTGTAACCAGCAGGACCCACGGTTCATCAAGATGCTGTCGAAAAGGCTCGAGATGGTCGATGCCATAGCGTCGGCGAGGAACGCTGCCGTGGATGGCATCATGAAGGAGGCCCAAGCTAAGGGGCAGGAGGTTCACCTCGCCGAGCAGGGGCCCCTCGTCAAGCGCTTTCGCAAGGAGGTATTCGACGAGATTGCGAGGGCAGTTGACCTCAATATGGAGATCGAGGGCGGCGAGACCGAATACGTCAGAGTACTCGCCAGCGTCAACGGCAGAGACAAGCTGTGGATCAAACTCGAGTCGGTGGCCATCCTCGGCAAGACCCCCAAGGCCGCGGCCCATGACCATTGGGAGCCGACGGCATCGCAGCCCCACGTGAAGTGGTCTCGTGCAAGGCACGCCCTCATGACCTCATACTTTAGCAAGGAGAAGAGCAAGACAGTCCACGCAGTCAGGTCCATGCAGAGAACCGAGTCCAAGGACGAGCTCCAGAACAAGGTGGACATCGTTGCTCAGCAGTTGCAGGAGCTTCGCAATCACGAGACACAGGAGTGAGAAGGGGCTGCGCGCGTGGCGCGTGGTCCGTGACTCGGCTTGGCGCCGAGTGTTGCTTTGCAGCTGTCTGCAGAAGTTTACAATAATGCGAGATGGTGCAATGACATGGGGTGGTGGCCACCTCGCCGAGCAGTGCGCGCGTCTTGTGTGGGGCGGGATTGCCCACGCAGCTCCGATGCATCTAGAGCAGTGGAGCGGGGGTTACACGCGCGCGACTGGCGGTGAAAAACAACAAAACAACAGGGTGAGCCAAACAAAACACAAGGCCGCTGGAGCTCAGATCAGACGCCGGTGAGCCTCCGTGCGAGGACGTTTGGGAGCGCCCCCCCCCCGACTCCGGAGGCCCTGAAAAGTTCGAGTTGCTAGGTAGAGGTTCGAACTTTTGTTCCAGTTGCTAGGTAGAGATTCGAACTTTTGTTCCAGTTGCTAGGTAGAGGTTCGAACTTTCAGCAATATTAAAGTGTTGAGGAAATCGTACCATAGAAAGTTCCAGTTGCTAGGTAGAGGTTCGAACTAAAGTTCCAGTTGCTAGGTAGAGGTTCGAACTTTTGTTCCAGTTGCTAGGTAGAGGTTCGAACTTTTGGGCTCGTTTGGATGTCGTCAGCCCCCGCCGATGATAATCGCGCTTCGCGCCTCCCGATATCGGCTGGAAAGCTGCGCTCCTCGGGGGGGGGTTCGCGAGGGCGCGAAGACAACAACGCGACGTTTGGCGTCCTAGATGCCCTACTGACCCTCGCTGGCATCGGCGTACACGACGTCGACATAGACGTCGTTTCACCACCCATGCTGCTCATGCTGATGCTGACCGTAGCTGTTTTGGCTCGTTTCAGTCCCTCGGCCCTGAGTCTGACCTGTGCCCAACTGTCCTGTCGCAAGAATGGCAGTCGATCCCATGGCGGACCGCCTGATCAGCATGATTGACCAGCGGCTTGCTCTGGTGGACGCGCAGTCGAACGCTGGCCTCAGCAGGGAGGCGCTGATGAGGAACCAGACCACCGCGCTCATCCAGGCGATTTCCACTGGAGGCAAAATTAGCGACGACTGCTGTACGATAATCACTCGACACGTAGCCCAGGGCCCATGGAGTGTCGAGCAGAAACAAGCGACCGCATCAGCTTTGAATGAAGCAGCTGTGCTGGCGGACAGCAAGACCAGCGGGGCCCGAGCCACGCAGAGCCTTGATTTCTTGGCCGAATGGGAAAGCATCAGGTCGCCTGAGCTGTCGACGTCCGCCAAACTTGAAGTGGTCGCTGCCCGCCTCAACATGATCGGAGTGACGTGCCCCGAGGAGACACTCCTCAAGAAGGGCGTCGCCATCGTCGTTTTGTCTAGCCCCGAGCTCCTGACCCAGGAGTTGAGTGGCACCTGGAAGAAGAGCCAGAAGGACAGGCTCCAGCAGTTCGTGAAGGTCCTGGACAAGTCCAAGCCTTGGAAGTTCCAGCACATGACCAAGTACCCTCTGAGGCCGAGTTTGCTCCACGAGACGATCTTCAACCACGCGCGCCCTGGTGGCCGCGCTCCAGTGGGGGACCCCGACGTCGACGGCCTCGATGTAGCGTGCCAGGAGATGTGCTGCAGGCAGGGACTCGTCAAGCCAGGTCAAGAAAGCCAGGTTCTCGCAAGGTGCGGATGCGGCTGCGCCGCAGACGCGCCCGCGCCAACAGGCGCAAGTACCGTCGGCGATGCAGCAGGGGATGGGCGACATGCAGATGCAGTTCATGACGGCCATGGCCATGGCGGCTATGCAGAATTTTCCTCAAACCGCTGGGCCACTGGTCCAGTGCATGGCGCAGATGATGGGGAACGCCGAGCAGAAGACCCAGCCCGCTAGCATCAACATCGATTACACTGGCCTGAAGCCGAGGGGCGGGGGTGCGCCACCACAAGGAGTGCCTTCCTCGGACAACCTTGGTGACGCTGCGGGGTCAGCCCCAACCGACAGCCCCCTGGCACTCACGGACGCCCCAGCGCATCCAGCAGGCGCAGCGGCAGCTGCACCAGCCACTGCGCCAGACGCTGGAGCCCTTGTGCCGCATGGCGCGGCCTGTCCTGTTGACGAGACGGCCGAGCTAGAGCGGAAGATGAGGGAGGCTGCCATGGCCGCCAAGGCGCGCCCCAAGGAGGCGAAGGAGGCAGCGACGGAGGGAGCGCCGCCCAATGGCGACGCCACGGCAGGCAGCACCGTGGACAAGAGCACGACAAAGGGGGCGGGCAAGGGCGCGAAGGGCAGAGGCCGTGGACGCGGCGTGGGGAAGCGGCCTGCTGCTGCTCCCACAGGTGCCAGGGGTGGGGGCATTCCTCTTTCCCCCTCATCCCTCCTCCTCTCTCCTCCTCATCCTCCTCCTCCTCCTCGTCGTCGTCGTCGTCCTCCTCCTCCTTCTCCTCCTCCTCCTCTTCCCCCTCCTCCTCCTGCTCCTCCTTCCCCTCCTCCTCCTCCTCCCCCCTCATCCTCTTCATGTTTCTTTTCCCCCCTGCCCAGCCTTGCCCGCCTCCTCCCACCCTCCTCGTCCTTGCCCTCCCCATTTCCTTCCCTCAACCCCAACTCGACCCGCTCCGAAAACTGTGCGGGGGGAGGGGAGGTGCCCTCAACGTGGACTTCACCGCCCTGCTCAAGCCCGAGGACTGCGTGTTGCGGAGCCGCAGCGCCTTTACCTCCAGGGCGTACACGGGGGTCAAAACGATTGCTAAGGGCCAGGGGATTACCGACAAAGGCGAGCTGAACCGCCTCGCGAAGGTTGCCTATGCCGCAGCCTCTGACGTCTACACACTTTGGGAGGCCAAGGACAAGACACGCAAGTGATAGCTGCGTGTTTGTTTGATTTCGTTTCGGGTGCGCTGTGGCTCACGGTCCGTTCGAGTGTGCGCACTCTCTTACTCTTCAGTGCAGTGCTGTACAGAGCAGTGGGTGAAGGCTCTACTTTGCAGGGGTGACCTGCCAATCAGCGCACGCTTGGAAACAGTAAAAACGCCCGTGTGAAGGGTGGGGGGCCAGGCGACAGCTCGAGCCCCCCCCCCCCCCCCCCCTCCCCCCCCCCCCAAAAAAAAAAAAAAAAAAAAAAAAAAAAAAAAAAAAAAAAAAAAAAAAAAAAAAAAAAAAAAAAAAAAAAAAAAAGCACCAGCCATCCCAACGTGCACGGCATAGCCCCGAGAAGGGCGGGTGACATCTCATTTCCCCTCCCTCCTCCTCCTCCTCCTCCTCATCTTCCTCCTCCTCCTCCTCATCCTTATCCTCCTCATCCCCCTCCTCCTCTCCCCTTCCTCCTCCTGCTCCTCCTCCTCCTCCTCCTCCCCCTCCTCGCGTCCCTTGCGCACCATGGCCATTTCGCCCCAAGCTGCGTGGTGTCGCGACGGTCGCCAGCACGACAAAGAAGCCTAGAATAATCGACCTTGGACGGAGGTCTCATGTCACAGGTTTTGCATTGTGTAAGCTTTTGGCCGGGCTGAGACGCCAGCCCACCATGCCCGATGCTATATCTAGATCAACGCAGAGACGGCAGAGGGAGTCCATCAGTTACCAGATGTCCTACAACCACGGCCCCCTGATGTTTCCGAGGGTTGCCCAGGACGAGGATGGGGCACCTCTGACTGGAAGGAGGAACACACTACAGATCCAGCTCTCCTGGTTCTCCTCCTCCCCCCGCCGCCCCTCCTCCTCCCCTCCCTCCCTCCTGCCTCCCCTCCCCCCCCTCCCCCCCCCCCCCCCCCCCCCCCTCCTCCCCCTCTCGAGGAGGAATAGGGGGGGGAGGGCCAAGAGAGCTGGTTCTGCATTGTTGTCCTCCTCCAATAGACTTTGTACGTCGCGAACCCTTTCGCGTGGATCGAGATCGCCTGTAAGGACCCATGGGGGCTAAAGGGCACCACCGCCACTTAACACAACGAAGCTGTGTTCGACTCGAGTGCGCTTCAGCCCCCTCCCCTTCTCTCCCGCCCCCCTCCCTCTCCCGCCCCCCTCTCTCCTGCCACCTACCCCCGAGCGTGAGGAGGAGGAGGAGGAGGGAGAGGGACATGATTTCTTGTTGGAGACTGACTGGTGGTGTCCGTTCGCCCCGATAGGAATCTCCAACTTCCAGGTCGTTGGTCCAATCCGTGTTCGAGGCATCTAACAAGTACATGTCCGTCGTAGTTTACGGTGACGAAGTCACTCCTGGAGACAGCCTGAAAGGCCATAACAGTAGAAAGTTGATGAGTTTCTATTGGTCGTGGGCTGAGCTGGGCGTGGGAAACTTATCCAATGAACTTCTCTGGGCTACAGTTGTAGGCGTCAGGTCCGACACCATGGACGAATTACCTGGTGGCAACGCCGAGCTGTTCAAATACGTGCTAGAATGTTTTTTTCTTTTTTTTTTGGAAGTGCAGATCTCAGACAAGGGGTTGCGATACACATCCACGGTGAAAGGCACCCGAGGCTTGTCACTGGAAAGCAGTGGATGGTTATCCAGGACGAGAGGGCGCTCAAGTTTGGGCGCGGCACGATGGGGGCATCAGGGGTCAAAATGCGCGGCCTCTGCCAGAACTGCGTGGCCCACCGTTCGAAGTAGTTGCCCGATCCCTCTGGCTTCTTGGCGCCATCAACCGAATGCGACACATCTGCTTTCACGCCACACACCGATGCGAGCATCAGGGGCATACAACGTCGCCTCGCGGAAGTTGCGGGCGGCCCGGTAAAGGCCAGGCTGGACGAGTTGCAGACTTGGCTTGGTTTCAACTTCATACCTACTGGTGTGCTCCAGTCTGACGCTCTGGCACTCGACATGGTCACTACTTGGAGCTGGGACTGGATGCACTGCTACTGCGTCGGGGGCGTGCTGCGCAAAGAGCTCGACGCTTTGCTCGCGAGGCTGAAGGCGTTGAATCTTGGAGGCGACGTGTTGAATGCGTTTCTTTCGCGTTGGCAGTGGCCGAGGGCATATGCTGGAGCCCGCAATTTATGTAAGCATACTGACCACACGCCGAATGGTTCTGCATCGGAGTACCTTTTCCGCAGTTCCTGTCATCGGCAAGTGGTTGAGGGAGACTGTTGAACCTCATTGCCTGAAGGAGCGATCTTGCGTGCGAGAAGTTTCAAGTGCCATAGCCTTGCTCCGAGTTTTAGAACTGCTGCGCATAGTCAACACTGGTGACGTAACACCAGTGCAACTCGGCCAGGCCGTGGCAACCCACCTAGAGCTGCACAAGACAGCCTACGGCGACTCCATTTGGGTTCCGAAATTCCATTGGACGTTGCACCTGGCAGGCCAGTTGCTCAATTTTAAATGCTTGCTCTCGTGCTTTATGCACGAGAGGAAGCACCGCACCGTCAAGCGGTGGGCGAACCCACGACAGAATTTGCAGTCTTTTGACAAAGGGCTGCTCGAGGACTGCGTAGTGCAGCACTTGTACGAACTTAACAATGGGCCAATCGTTGGACGGGGCTCATCGAACCCAGGCCAGCCCCAGAGCCAATGACGATGGCCATGCATCGAGCGTTCAACATCGCCGATGGCGATATCCAGACTGCAAAGGCAGTCTCAGTCCTCAACAGGAGGGTGCAGATGGGGGATGTTTGCGCCTACGTCCTGGCTGACGGTCGGATCGGGTTCGGCCAAGTGTGGTTTCACTGTGCTATGTTTGGCGAAACTCTTACGTGCGTGTCCGCCTGGCAAGTGTATGAGTCCTTGCCAGGGTACGTGAAATGCTTGGCTCAGGATGCGCCCGAGTTGGTCCAGTCGAGTTCGTTGTTGGAGGCTTGCATTTTCACGCCTGCTCAGATAGGCAAGGTCGTGCAAGTCTTGCTGCCTCCCAGGCTCCAGCATCGGCTGGAGTGCGACGCGTAGCAAGGGAGGCGGGAGAGGGGGAGGAGGGAGAGGGGGGAGGGGGAGGAGGAGGAGGAGGAGGAGGAGGAGGAGGAGGAGGAGGAAGACGAGGACGAGGACGAGGAGGAGGAGGAGGAGGAGAAGGAGGAGGAGGAGGAGGAGGAGGAGCAGGAGGGGAAGGAGGAGGAGGAGGAGGAGGAGGAGGAGGAGGAGGAGGAAGAGGAGGAGAAGGAGGAGGAGGAGGAGGAGGAGGGAAAGGAGGAGGAGGAGGAGGAGGACAGAGGAGAAAAAGGAGGTAGGACGGAAAGGGGGGACGGGAAGGGAGGGTGACTTTTCGTCTGCGAGGGCAGGCAGTTCGCTGCTGGTGCACGACTGCGAGGCTCGAAAGTCTGAGCCTTGAAGCCAAAAAAAACTCCACTGGCACTACGAAAACGCACCAGACCCACGACCGGTCACCTGGTTAGCTTTGGGCCCCTAACCTAGTTAGCCGAACCCCCTAACCTATGTAGCCGAAGCCCCCGCCCAGCCCCTAACCTAGTTAGCCGAACCGCCTAACCTAGTTAGCCTAAGCCCCCTAACCAAGATACGCTAACCAAGTTACGCCGCTTAAGCTCAAGCAAGTTATAACCATTCACAACTGAGCCAAGTGCAAAACAACCACAGCGGCCACCTCAGAAGGCCGCAGACGCGCGAGTAAGACGGCTCAAGAGGCCACGAAGACGTCCCAGGAGGGCCCCGGCGCCCCAGGAGGGCCCCGGCGGGAGGCCAAACTGTCTTCGCTCAGGGCGCGGGTCTCTCTTCATACACTGCGCGCCGAGGGGCAATGCGGAAAGATGAATGCTGCGGAGCACGCGTGCACGGGTGCAGTGGACTCAGTGGCGATCCGGAGAATCAGGCTGGAGAGGTCCAATTCGGAAGTCGAATTCGGAAGTCGGAAATCTGAATTCGGATATCCGTGTTCCGGTTCCGGGTTCCAGGTTCCGGATTGGACCTCCGAGTTCGGATATCCGGATTCCAGGTTCCGGATTCCAGTCCGGATTGGACCTCCGAATTCGGATATCCAGAATCGGGGTTCCGGGTTCCGAGTTCGCGGTTTCGGATTGGACCTCCGACGGCGGATATCCGGTTTCCGGGTTTCCAGTTTCCAGGTTTCGGATTGGACCTCCGAGTTCGGATAGTTATCCGGATTCGGAGTTCTGGGTTCCAGGTTCCGGATTGGACTTCCGAGATCGGATATCCGGATTCCGGGTTCCGGGTTCCGGGTTCCAGGCTCCGGATTGGACCTCCGAGTTCGGATGTGCGGATTCGTGGTTTTGGGTTCCGGATTCCAGGTTTTGGGTTGGGCTTCCGAATTCGGATAATATCCGGATTCCAGTTTCCGGGTTTGGGGTTCCAGGTTCCGGATTGGACCTCCCAATTCGGATATGCGGATTCGTGGTTCCGGGTTCCGGATTCCCGGTTTTGGGTCGGGCTTCCGAATTCGGATCTCCAGAATCCGGGTCCAGGTTTAGGTTTTGGGTTCCAGGTTATGGGTTGGTCCTCCGAATTCGGATATGCGTATTCGGGGTTCCGGGTTCTGGATTCTGGGTTCCGGATTGGACCTCCGGATTCGGATATCAGGATTCGGGTTTCCGGGTTTTGGATTCGAGGTTCCAGATTAGACCTCCGAGTTCGGATATTCGGATCCCACGTTCCGGGTTCCGGGTCCAGGTTTCGGATTGGACCCCCGAGTTCGGATATGCGGATGCGTGGTTCCGGGTTCTGGGTTCCAGGTTCTCAGACATGGAGGCATCCTCGAAAAATGATTGTTCGCAACATCTTCTCAGTTTTGAGTGCCAAGGACAAGTCAGTAGGACCCCAACACGGCTCAAGATGCACCGAAGTTTGCCCAATACTTGTTCAAAGCAGCTGTCTAAGACGGCTCAGTATAGCTCTTCCTTTTTCCCGGAAAGGGCTCGAGCCCAGGGTTCTCTTTTAGTTGGTTTATTCCCCCCGGAAGAGGGCCGGCAGATTTCCGCTGGATAAAGAAACGAGGTAAAGTCCAATTCGGCGTGAAAAAATGCGTTTCGCGCGTGCCCGCTCGAGGAAAGTCGACCCCCCACCTCGGATCCTTGATTAATAACGGGGTCCGCCCAAATAATCCAAGAGACTCCCAAGAAGCCCCAAGAGGCCACAAAGGGGTTCCAAGAGGCCGACAAAACGGGCCCCGAGAGGCTTCGAAACTGCTTCCAAGAGGCAGGATGGGCCGAAGGCCCCTAGATAATTTGAGCGGCCGGGGGGAGGCCCCGGAAGGACCAGGCGGGGGTCCATCGGATGACGATATTTGTAACATCACCTGATTGCACCATTTTCCTGCTCTTCTTCTTCCCCTCGTTGTGTGCTCCTCCTCGTCCTCTTTGGTCTTTCACAGGTTTCCCGCCCAGTTTTTTAAAGGTACGCGGTAATCGGTGGCCGACGACGATGACGGAACGCCCCAACATGGGCGACGACGACGACGGAACGCCCCAAGCAGGCCCCCCAAGACATTCCCACAATTCATGTGCCCCACAGTCCTTGCGGGGACATGATTCATCGGGCTCCCAACATGGCTCCTCAATAGGCGACGCCGACGACGACGACGGACCGGCCCAAGCAGCTCCAAAAGACATTGCCAGCAAGTCCTTGTGGGAACATGATGCATCAGGCCCCAGGCATGGCCAACGCCAATGCAGCCCTCCAAGATTGGAGTACGCCCCAAAATCATGTTCCTAGAAGGCCTTCCAGGAACATGATTCATCAGGCCCCAAACATGTCTCCCAAGAGGCTATGATGAAGACGGAGCGCCCCATGCAGTCCTCCAAGGCACTTCCAACATTCATTTTGCCAACAAGCCTTCCGGGGACATCATTCCTTGCGCCTTCGAAAGGCCTCCACAAGAGGCGACGACAACGACGACGACGACGACGACGACGACGACGGAACGGCGCAAGCAGCCTCCAAGACATTCCCACCATTCTGGTTCCGGAAAGGGCCTCTGGGACATTCATGAGGCCCTCCCCACGGGCGACGACGACGACGGAACGTTTTTGGCCGTTCTTAGGCTTCACAATCTCATTGGTCTTCTGGAGCGAACTCACAGCTCAGGATAATAAAGCCGGATAGAGCTGATCCCGGGGAAGAGGTTCACAAATCCAGGGCCGCCTTTGGGAAAAAGTCGCGACGTCGGGGGTGGCGGGGGGAGGGTAGGGAAATCGGCGGAGGTGATTCAGTATCGGCTAACCGACCCCAACCCCCATTGAGCCTCCTACCAACCTACCCTTCCCCCCGCCGCCGAGGTAAAGATCTTCAGGCTTCCGCCACATCCGCCGACCCCTTGGATTTTCCCCGGGATCGTTCACCACAGCTTCCTTGCAAACCGTGGGAAAATGAGGTTGTTCAGGGCCCGTCGCAGCGAGAAGGGGAGCCGACATGGGTCGCAAACTGGCCCAGAGGGCTTCCAGACGGCCCAAGCGAACCCCAAGACGGCACAGGGAGGTTTTTTGGGTTGTGTTTGGGGCCTTGCACGGGTGCCGGAGCCAGGGAAGTATGTTACACCCCGGAGACATCTTACGGTTGTCGGCGGTTTCCAAGCGGGATGTCCCGCTAACTGTTAATGTTCGGAGATGTTTGGGCTGACCTTGTCGATGGCAATGACGTCGTTGATGATCACGACACTGATGACGATGATCGGCTCCCTCTCCTCCTCTCCTCCTCCCCCTGCTCCTCCCTCCTGCTCCTCTTTCTGCCTCTCCTCCTCTTCCTTCTCCTGCCCTTCCTCCTCCTCCTCCTCGTCCACGTCCTTCTTCCCTTCCCTTCCCCGCCTTCTTCTCCTCCTCCTTCTTGTCCTTCTCCTGCTGTTCCTCCTCCCGCCCTTCGTCCCTCTCCTCCTCCTCCTCCTCCTCCTCCTCCTCCTCCTCCTCCTCCTCCTCCTCCTCCTCCTCCCCCGCCTTCTCCTCCTCCTTATCCCCCTTCCCTTCCCGGCCTTCTCCTCCTCTTCCTCCCCCTCCTTGTCCTCTTCCTCCTCCTCCTTCTCCTCCTCCTGCTCCTCCTCCCCCCCCCTCCTTCTCCTGTCGCGGGGCCCTCGTGGAGGCTTCTTGGACCGTCTTGGTGCGGTCTTGGGGGGCTCTCGGGCCGCCCGGGAGCGCCCCAGAAGGCGCACGTACGAAAAATACACGTTTTACGAAGAGAACGGGCGATTTTATACAGCGAGAGGCCCTCCAGGGGCGCATAGTGAAAGCCTCGTGGGGCGTCTTGGGGGGCCTCTGCAGCCGTCGGGCGGCCGTCGTCAGCGTTTTGGATCGCTCTTGGACCGTCGAGGACCATGTGGAGCTCTCGTCGAGGCCGCTCGGACCGCTCCTGGAGCGCTCTCGGGGCCGTTTTCGGAGCCCTTTTGGGCCGTCTTGGACGTGTGTTTGCGCGTCTTGGGGCCCTCGAGAGCTCTGTGGGAACCCTCTCGGGGGCGTCTTGGGCCGTCTGGGAGCGGGTTTGGGTGGCTCTGGGGCCGTCCAGGAGCGGGGGACACCCCAAAAGGCGCACGTGTGAAACAATATACGTTTGACGAAGGAAACGGAGGATTTTTTGCGTCTAGAGGCCCTCTGTGGGCGCATCGTGGATGCTTCTTGGGGCGTCTTGGGGGCTTCTTCAGCCGTTTGGAGGCCGTCGTCAGCGTTTTTGATCGCCCTTGGACGGTCGAGGACCATTTGGAGCTCTCTTCGAGGCCACTCGGACCGCTCCTGGAGCGCTCTCGGAGCCGTTTTCGGAGCCCTTTTTGGGCCGTCTTGGACGTGTGTTGGCGCGTCTTGGGGCCCTCGAGGGCTATGTACGGACCCTCTTGGAGGCGTCTTGGACCGTCTGGGAGCGGGTTTGGGGGGCTCTGGGGCCGTGCAGGAGCGGGGGTCACCCTCAAAGGCGCACGTGTGAAACAATATACGTTTTACGAAGGAAACAAACGATTTTTTGCGTCTAGAGGGCCTCTTGGGGGGAATCTTGGATGCCTGTGGGGGCGTCTGGGGAGGCCTCGTGAGCCGTCGGGAGGTCGTCGTCGATGTTTCTGATCGCTCTTGGACCGTCTGGGACCATGTGGAGCTTCGGGGAGGCAACTCGGAGCGCTCCTGGAACGCTCTTGGGGCCGTTTTCGGAGCCCTCTTGGGCCGTCTTGGACGCCTGTTGGCCCATCTTGGGCCCTCTAGGGGTCTGTGGGGGACCCTCTGCGAGGCTTCTGGGGCCGTCTGGGAGCGGGTTTGGGAGCCTCTTGGGCCGACGGGGAACATCGGAAAGATCCAAAGCTGAATTTTTTAAAATCAGCATTTCACAATGGGAATGGCCCAATTTTGGCGTCTAGGGACCCTTGTGGAACGCATCTCGGAGGCCCTCGGGGGAGCTCGTGGGGACCTCTCCTGCCGTCGAGGACGCCTCGTGGCCCGTCTTCGGCAAACTTGGACGTCTTGGAGCGCTCGTGGGGCGTCCCAAATCCATTTCGAAGCCACCAGACGCGTCCCTACACGAATTTCACGTGTTTTTTTTTTTCCACGTTTTTCGTCACCCCCAAAAGCGCACGTGTGAACAAATTTACGTTTTACGAAGGAAACAAACGATTTTTTGCGTCTAGAGGGCCTCTTGGGGGGAATCTTGGATGCCTGTGGGGGCGTCTGGGGAGGCCTCGTGAGCCGTCGGGAGGTCGTCGTCGATGTTTCTGATCGCTCTTGGACCGTCTGGGACCATGTGGAGCTTCGGGGAAGCAACTCGGAGCGCTCCTGGAACGCTTTTGGGGCCGTTTTCGGAGCCCTCTTGGGCCGTCTTGGACGCCTGTTGGCCCATCTTGGGCCCTCTAGGGGTCTGTGGGGGACCCTCTGCGAGGCTTCTGGGGCCGTCTGGGAGCGGGTTTGGGAGCCTCTTGGGCCGTCGGGGAGCATCGGAAAGATCCAAAGCTGAATTTTTTAAAATGTACATTTCACGAAGGGAATGGCCCAATTTTGGCGTCTAGGGACCCTTGTGGAACGCATCTCGGAGGCCCTCGGGGGAGCTCGTGGGGACCTCTTCTGCCGTCGAGGACGCCTCGTGGCCCGTCTTCGGGCAAACTTGGACGTCTTGGAGCGCTCGTGGGGCGTCCCAAACCCATTTCGAGGCCACCAGACGCGTCCCTACACGAATTTCACGTGTTTTTCCACGTTTTTCGGGAGCGGATGAGACCTCCGGGGGGTTCCGGCCCGTCCGGCCGGACCCCCCCCCCCCCTCCAAATGGACCGGACCGGGCTCCCGGGGGAGGGGTTTGGGGAGGGGGAACATCTCACACGCCGATGAACCCCAAAGGGTCGGCGGATTTACCCCCTGAAACCCGAGGGAGACGGCATACATTCCACCGTGTGGGGGGGGGGGTAGATCGCTCAGTGGGACGAGGGCCACGCCAGTGGGGATGATGGTCGGTCAAACGATATCCAGTTTTGAGGTCAGCTGCGCGCAGTTGATCTTAGCGGCCCGACGGGCGGCTGAGAAAGTTTCCCGGTCACACCAGGGCTCTGAGAGAAGCCCAACGGGGCCTCGAGAGTAGACCAGAGGGGTCCCAAGAGGACCCCAGGAGGGCCCCCCAAAGGCCACCAGGCTGGCACCCAAGAGGGGCTCGTGGGTGCCATTGTCGGGGTGCCATGTTCGGGTCCGCTTGGAGTGTTGTTGGGTCCCTCCCGGGCTACTCTTGGGCTTCTTCTGGACACGGATGGGGTCTTTGAGAGGGCTGCAAGACGCCTCGAAGATGGTTCCAAGAGGGCCAACAAGCTGCTCTTGGGCTTCTTTGGGGCTCCTCAGAAGATTCCGAAAGGCAGAGAAGTCCAAGAGCGCCTCAAGAGCGCCTTCTGACAGTGGCACCCACAGGGCCCTCTTGGGTGCCACTGCTGGGGTGCTCTCTGGTAGCTTTCTTGGAGCCCTCCCGAGACGTCTGGGAGTCCAGCACGATCGTGACGTTACCTGTGGGTGGGGGCGGCCGAGGCCGGTAACGGCCGCTCCCGCGAAGCATGACAATTAGCCTGACGAATGACCCAACCGTATGCATTTGTGAGTACCGCAATTGTGAATCTCGCATTCGGTGGTGTTGCCTATGGGGCCACGAAGCGGGTGAGAGGTGTGCCGAAATGGGGCGGCGGTGTGCTGCAACATTTCCCACTGTGGGCTTAGGTGGAGCTCACTATGGGACCACGAAAAGTGTGAGGGCTGTGCCGAAGTTGGGCGGCGGTGCCATGCGAACTTTCTCACTGTGGCCTCAGGTGGATCGCGCATCGTGTGAGGGGTGTGCCGAAATGTGGTGGCGGTGCCATACGATCTTTTCCATTGTTGCCTCCGATGGAGCTCCCGATGGGGCCACAAAACGTCTGAGGGGTGTGCCGACATGGTAGACTGATGCGGGGGGCAGAGGCAAGGAGGGGGAGGAGGAGGGAGGAGGGGGAGGAAGGCGGGAGGAGGTGAGAGGACGCGCGGCGCTGTTTCTTCATGACGAGGACCCAACACCACAGGGTGGTTGGGAAAAAAGGCTCTGGTATGGGTCGCCGCACGGTTTTGGGACTCGGGTCGTTTTCCGAGGACGTCTCGAGCGGCCTGAGCCTCAGGGTCCCAAGACCGTGCGGTGACGGACCGCGCGGTGAGGTCGCCGGGGTTTCCGAGGTCACCACGCGGTCCGTCACCACACGGCGCTGGGCGCTGGGCCTCCCAATTCTCGGCCCCTTCTTCTCGGCAGTTCATTTATTGGCTTCTCCTCCTCCTCTTTCTCCTCCTCCTCCTCCTCCTTCTCCTCCTCCTCCTCCTCCTCCTCCCGCCGGCGGTTCATCTATTGGGGCCCGAGGTTTGGGGCCCTACGGATGGGATGGGATCCCAGGTCGACTGCCGCTCTGGGTCGGGACTCTTTTGGCGCTCCTCGCTCCCCGTCCCCTTTCCTTTCCTCCCTTCCTTTGGAGTCGGCTGGGGGTCTGGGGTGGCCTAGCATTGTTCCTGGCGAGCAGGAAGGGGGGAATCGAGGTTCAAGGTCCTGGGTTCGAGACGGTTTTTGCCTTCTCCGGCTTCTGGGAGCCGTTTTCGGGTCCCGAGACCGTCAAACACAGATCCGGGATGACAATTTGCACCAGATGGACCCGGGGAGGAGTCTGGGAACAGTTTTTGTGCGGATTTGCCCTTACCCCTTCTTGACACATTCTCTGGGGGTCCATCAAGTTCAGACCTCCTGGCGGTCTCCAACCCTTCCCTTCCTTTGCTCTTCTCCTTCTCCCCTTCGCTTGAATCTGCAAGGGTTCAAAACGATTTCACTAGGCCTTGCGGCGGTGCCTGACTGACCTACAGAGGCCTCCGTCGGAAATTCAAGTTCACCAGGTCCGTCTTGCGGACATTGAACGCTTGGTGCCATGAGGCCCCGCCAGTGAGAGGAGGGGGCTGGGGCGAGGGTGGGGGCATCTGTTCACTGGCCTCTGCATTCAGCCTTATGGCGTGTAGTCTCTTGACAGGGGACCCTGGATCACCACTTGTTGTCATGCGACAGTGGTGCTAGGCCCCCCCGTCACTAGACTTTTTAGTTTTTGGAGCCTGCGCGCGACCCGTAACCCAGCGGTGGATGTCCGCCAGGCCCCGACAATGCCGTCTGGCACTCGAATCATCTTTGATTTGGTTGAGCCAGTTCGAGCTCCAGCAACCTTGAAGCTGGGATGCCTCCGGCGTGAATGCGACGTGGTGTGATAGGGAATCGCACGAAAGCGCAACCATGCGCGAACATCACGTAGCACGTACCGCAGGATCAATTGCACACGTCATTTGCAAGTTTTGTGTTGTTCGGTAGCCTGCGTGGCATCTATATAGATGTGTATATATACACATGTATATTCGCATATACATATGTGCATATGTACACACACATATATCTATATATATATATATATATATATTTATAAATACATACTGAGCAGGGGGTCCTGGGGCCCCCAAAGTGCACTGATTGTAGTGGCCTTCGGCCAGTGCCGCCGATCCGGGTCGCTCGGGGTTATTCTCCAGACGCAGAAATTATGGGCGCACACTCAAACGCACACACACAGTCACACCACTTAACCTGCGCCGCAGACATGCGCACACAGCATCACCCACACACACATACTAGTTGGGAAACGCTCCTGTAGTACTAGTAGTAGTATTAGTAGTAGTAGTAGTAGTAGTAGTAGTAGCAGTAGTAGTAGTAGTAGTAGTAGTAGTAGTAGTGGTAGTAGTAGTAGTAGTAGTGGTTGTGGTAGTAGTGGTAGTAGTAGTAGAGGCCTCGTTCCGCGGCTTCTCTCGACTTCCCGCGGTCTCTCTCAAGTTTCGAGCACGCGGTGAGTTTCACGATATATGTGTGTGTATGTACGCGTGCATGCATGTATGCATGCATTGATCATGTGTGCCTGTGTGTAGGTACGTATGTATGTATGTATGCTTGTGCGCGTATGTATGTATTTAGTTTGTATGTATGTTTGTATGTGTGTATGATAATATGTGTGTATGTGTGTGAATGTAAGTATGTATGTCTGGAAGATTGTTTTTCTATGTATGCAAATGTGTTTAAATGTAGGTATGTATGCATGTGTGTATGGATGTGCGTTTGAAGAGCGAGGATGTTTCAAAGAAGAGGCACTCGGTGACGCGATCGTTGAGGGATAGGAGTGAGGTCGCAGAGGAGGAGGAGGAGAATGAGGAAGAGGCGATAACTTGAAGGAAAACGATGAGACGGAGGACATCCTGCCGGTGGCGCCCTGGGCGGTGCCGCGGAAGAAACCGGGGGCCTGCCGGAGGCAGTCTGGAGGCCTCTGGGGAGCTGTTTTGGGGCCTCTTGGAACCTCTTTTGGGCCTCTTGTGGGCTTCTTGGGGCCCCTTGGGGGTCTCTTGGGGCCTCCTGGGGGCCTCTTGGGGCGGAAAGCTCGGTTCTTTCGGTTCGTGGTCCCCCTCTTGGGCCCCTCTTGGGGCTCTCTTGGGGCCTTCTTGGGCTGTCCAGAGGCCCTCTTGGGCCGTCTTGGGGCCCTCTTGGGCCGTCTTGGGGCTCTCTTGGGCCGTGTTGGAAGCATCGTGGGCCGTCTTGGGACGGACTTGGGGGCCTCTTGGGCCGTCTTCGAGCGTCGGACGCCCGAAAAGGCAAGAACGCTAAAAACCCTGAGAAAACCAATGAAAATCAACGATTCTGGCCTCTTGGGGCCCTCTTGGGAGGCCTCTTGGAAGCTTCTTGGGGCGTCTTGGAGACACCTTGGGCCGTCTGGAGGCCATCTCGGGCGTCTTGGAGCGATTTTTCGGCGACTCGGGGCCCTCTTGGAACCCCTTGGGGGTCTCTTGGGCCCCCCCCCTCCTCCAAAGCGCCGGAAAAAGCGGAGCATGGCGCCCCCCCCCCCCCTATCTTCCACTCCCCCGGAGCGGCCCCGGGGTTCGCCGGAAACTCGCACCCCCCCCCCCCCCCCCACCCCCCCTTCCCCGGCAGAGCCACCCCGGCGACCCCCCCAGAGGCTGAAGCTCAGCCTCGAGGCTGTAGCTGAGACTCCTTGAAACTCACACGCCGGACAGGGGGTCCTGGGGCCCCCAAAGTGCACTGATTTGCCTTCCGGCCGTTTCGGGCCCAGCGAGGGGCGCCAAACACCGTCAAAAGGGGGCCGAGAGACGTCCAAGAAGGCACCAAGATGGCCCAAGAGCGCCCCAAGAGAGCCCAAGACCGCACAAGAGCGTTGTACCCAAGAGGGTTTCAAGTCGGCCCAGATGCCCTCAAAAGGACTTCCACGAGGCATTCAAGAGGCGAACAAGTATGTTGTTCTTGCTGACTGGGTTTAAGGTTGTTCGTGTTCTCGAGGTTTCGTGCTTCCCACGGTCCACGAGGCCCCAGCAATCAGCTCAAGATGGCCTGATAGGCAACCGAAGAGTGCGCCACAACGGCGCAAGAGAGTCCCAAGACGGCCCAAGAGTGCCCCAAGCCGGCCCAAGAGGCGCCCACGATCGCCCAAGAGGGCCCCAAGACGGTTTTAAGACGGCCCCAGGAGGGGCCCAAGAGGGGGAACACGAACCGACAATTCGAGCCTTCCACCCCAAGACGCTGCCAGGAGGCCCCAAGAGGCCCCAAACAGAGCCCAAGAGGCCCCCTAGATGCCCCCTAGAGGCCCAACGAGGCCCCAAAGGGGGCCCGAAAGACGCTCCACGAGTATCCGTAGCCATTTTGGCTCAAGGTGGCTCTGATTGCAGCGCGCAAGCGCTCATCATAGTTGCCCACCATCACCATACAGACCCTGCGACCAGGCCTCTGGGACAGGAGGCGACCCACTTTTCCAAAACTCCCCCCTCCCCCCGCGGTGCCCACTGTGTCCCTCGGGGTCCGGGACTCATTGCGGGCCTTCGGGGGGCTTTCGGAGGACCCGAAGGCGCTGAGATAACCCCAAGATCGCCGCAAGACATCCCCAAAAAGCGTCCAAATCGGCCCAAGAAGCCCGCAGGATCGCCCCAAGACGTCCCACAGAGCCCTCCAAGACGGCCTCAGTAGGCGCCTGTGGATCCCAGTGCGCTCTGAGACAGTCCAAGAGGCCCACAAGACACTCCACTCCGCACCCCTGCCCGCTCCTCCCAGATCGTTCCCATTCCAGGCAAGTTTGCGCGAGGCGGTCGCGTCTCTGGCCGCGAAATCCTGCCAGTTAATACCTACATGTACGACCACCCTTCGGGTGATACGGAGGTGTGTGGTGAAGGGGGCAGGAAGGGGGGGCCAACTGGAGCTACAACATAGCATTGCATCGCACAGCAGAGCATGGCATTGCATAGCATCGCACAGCGCAGCATATAATAGCATGGCGTAGCATAGCGTAGCATAGCATAGCATAGCATCGCATATAATAGCGTACCATCGCATCACACAGTATGGCGTAGCATAGCATAGCGTAGCGTAGCATAGCATCGTATCGCATATACATAGAACGGCGCACCGGGCCCGGTGGCCAAGGGCCGGAACCTCGACCGCAAATGTGGACCCCAGGGCCCGGCCGGGCCCGTCTCTGGGAAGCCTAAAATCGCCCCGGGGAGCCCTCAGACGGCAATCCCGGCGGCCCCAGACGGTCTCGAGACACCCCCAAGACGCCGTCCAGGGGTCTTTGGCGACACACGATGCCTTTTAAACTGCCCCGGAGGCCCCCTAGACAACCCAAGAGGCCTTCAAGATGCCGCCCAAGAACGCCCCGAGAGGGCAAATCGTTGATTTTCATTGTTTTTGTTCAATGTTATGTTTGCATTCTCGCTGTTTCGTGTTTCCAGCGCTGAAGCACCGCCCAAGAGGCTCCCAAAACCGCTCCAAGACGGCCCAAGAGGCCCCCAAGAGGGCCCCAAGACGGCCCAAGAGGGCCCCGAGACGGCTCCAGAGCCGCCCAAGACGGCGCAAGAGGGTCCCAAGAAGGCCCCAAGAGGGGCCCAAGAGAGGGAACGCGAACTGAAAAATCAAGCTTTCCTCCCCAACATGCCCCCAAGAGGCCCCAAGAGGCCCCCAGGAAGTCCCCAAGAGGCCCCAAGAGGCCCCCAAGAGGCCCCAAGAGGCCCCCAAGAAACCCAAAACAGGCTCGAAGAGAGCCCCGAGACGGCCCAAGAGCCGCATCGCGCTATCCTTCAAGCTAGCTAGAACTTGAGCGCGCGCGAAGCGCGAGCGATGGTTCTTTATACGGCACCCAATACGGCCTCGGCCCTCTTCACAGAACTATGTATCCGCGCCCCCCAGCCCACGACGCCTCGTCTCAAAACGCATCTGCGCTCCAGGGTCCACGATCATGTGTAAAGCACCATGGGTCCGCGCTTCCGAAGCCACGATCCCTAGCCTAAGAAATAATACATTATACAACGCCACTGATGCCACGTTTCCGAATAACGAACCATGGATCCGCGCTTCTGAGGCCACGAGCACTTGTAACAACCCACATGTCCACCACTTCCGTAAGTTCCTGGGATGCCCAGCGGAGTGACGCCCCTCGGGGACCCGAAAGGGACCCCGCCAGGTCCGCAGATGTCGCCGCTTTTGTAAGCTCCTGGGAGGTCCAGCCGAGTGACGTCCCACGCGAGCCCAGAAAAGGGACCTCGCCCTCCCTGGGGGCTGCCAACTGCGCAACTGCACTGCCTGGGTGCTGCCACCTGCGCAGCTGATCGCCACTTTCGTGAGCTCCTGAGGGGCCGAGCGCTGTGACGTCCTACGGAGCCCCACGTGGGACCCCGCCCTGCCTGGGTGCTGCCAACTGCGCAACAGGCACCACTTTCGTGAGCTACTCGGAGCCTCATCGGAGCGACGTCTTAGCAGGACCTAAATGAGACACCTGCCTGCTTGGGCTCTGCCCACTGCGCAACTGTCACCACTTTCGTCAGCTGCTGGGAGATCCAGCGGAACACTGGCAACCGCGCAACTGTCACTATTTTCTTGAGCCCCTGGAAGACATGGTCGAAGTACGCCCCACGCGGAGGCAAGTGAGCCTCGCCTCGGGCCAAAACGATCGCCCCAACACGGCCCAAGAGACCCCCCAGAGGGCGCCAAGACGGTCCCAAGGCAGTCCTAGAGGCAGCGGAGAAGGCCCGAACGGCCTCCCAAATTCCAGAGTGCTGGAGCCCGGGCCCATGGCCGGCACACCCTCCAGGATTCAGCTTTTTTTGTTCTCTCTGTTGCCCCCCCCCCCCCCCCCTCCGGCCCTCCTTCTCCCCCACCTTCCAGAGCCTCCTGGGCCTCCCCCCGGCCACCCTGGCCGCCCAAAATAAGCTTCCATGGGGATATGAATAGGTGACGTAAGCGACGAAAGCGGCGCAATACGGCCCAAGACGCCCCGAGATGGCTTCAAGCTGGCCGAAGAGATTCCAAGAGGCCTCCGAGACGCCCCAGGAAGGCTCTAAGATGCTCCCCAAGAGGGCACCGGATGGCCAAAACTAACAAATTCCCATTGGAAAGTTTATATATTCAGCATATTTGGTTGCCAGGTCATCACAGCCCCCAGGATGGCTCAAGAGGCCACGAAGATCACCCTAAGACAGCTCAAAATGCACCAAGGAGAGCTCCAAGACGGCCCAAGAGAGCCCCAAGACGGTCGAAGAGGCGCCCAGGACGGCCCAAGATGGCCCCACGAGGGGCCAAAGAAAGGGAACTCCAGCTCACATGTCGAGCCCTCCGGCCCAAATTGACTTCCAAGACCGCCAGCAGGCTCCCAAGAGGTCCGAAGGAGGTTTCAAGAGGCCCCCAAACAGCCCTCAAGAGGCCCCAAGAGGCTCCAAAACTGGCTCCAGGGGTCGCCCGAGAGTCATGCCAGGAGACCCGAACGGGTATCCAAGAAGCCTCTGACCCACAACCCAGGCACGGTGGCAGTACGAGCCGCGAGCGGACAGCACGCCACCCTGCAGTCTGGTCGGGTTTGCTTCTCCTTCACGGGCGCTCGGCGTCACGCTAGCTTGGGGGGACGAGGACCGAGGAACTTGGTTTTGGCCGGCGGGCCATTTTCATGGCCTGTCGCCCGGCAGCGGGGCGGGCCATTTGTAGCCCGCCCGGTCGCCCACGACATATCGCCCGCGGTCAAGTGGGGGAGGCCTGGGGGCGCTCAAGATTGAAGCTTTGGTGTCCCGAGGCGCACACCCCCGCCGCGAGACGCGGTCAAGGTTGGGTCCTGGGGGGGTTCAATGTTGAAGCCACAGTGTCCCAAGGCGCCCCCGCGCGATCTGTGTGAGGGGCGTGCCGAGATTGACGGGGCGATGCTATGTGATCCGCGTGGTTGGTATTTTTCACCTCGAGTTCAAATCATGTACGGGTCATTACTTCCGTCAAGGGCTGCGGCTTGCTGGAGCCTGGGGTGCGCTTCTTGCCGCCGCCACCGTCGCGGTGCCTCCGCTGCCTCCGTTTCGCCGCGGGCGTCCAGTGCGAGCTTGGTGCCGCGCGCGCCAGGCTCCACCCCTGCCAGGCCAACAAGAGGCTTCTTGTTGTCCGCTTCGGGATTTCCGTGCGGCACCCTTGACGCCATTCTTGGGGCTGCTCGTGAGCCTTCACGTCTTGCATTTCGGGCTGAGGGGGCGTTGCTTTGGGTCCTCTCGTTCTGACGCCATCGTCTGGCTTTCTTGGAGCGCATCTTGGATCCCTCCTGTGCCCCGCTTGGGCCCCCCTTGGAGGCCCTTGGAGCCTCTCTCGGAGAGCTCACTCACTGTTCTTGGGTGCCCTTGGGCCCTGTCTTGGGCTCCCCTTGGGGTGCTCTAGGCCTTTTTCTAGGGCGGCTCGTCCCTGGGATACCTGAGTTCCTGGAATCAGGTTCGGTCGTCTGCACGATTTTGCATGATGTTGCATTGTGCTCTGCGTGAGCATTGCTCTACGTTGCTTTTCTTTGCCTTGCGTTGTATGTCATTGTATTGCTGTGCATGTGTTCTGATAAATTGTGTTTGTAACGATTCGGGCCGCACTAGACCCGCATATGATTTGATTCCATTCCAATGCATTGCGCTGCCCTGCCGTTTTGGTCACCATTGCTGTCAATGGTGTGCATATCTTCGCATTGAATATTATGGAAAAAGGTCCTTGTTGGCAATGCGTATCCGTTGTGCCCGCGTTACAGATGCGGTACCCCATGATCCACCCATGTATAGGTAACTACTTCAGTGACTACGTGAACTTGCCAAGGGCTCGGGCTGACTAGAACCTAAGCGCGCGCGAAGCGCGCGCGCGTGGTTCTAGTATATATATATATATATATATGTATGTGTGTGTGTGTGTACAAGATGCTTTGTGGGTTTGCGTGGGCCCCCGGTCCCCGGAGCCCTCAGAGAACCCCGAAACGGCTCCGGAGGGCCCCCAGAAGGGCCCGAAACGGCACCAGATCTCCCCAGAAGAGCCCCGAGACGGCCCATAGAGACCCGAGACGACCCGAGACGACCTCAGGTGGCCCAAGATGCTCTCCAGACGGCCCCATGAGCCCCAAAGCCGCCCCAGGACGGTTCCAGGCGGGTCCAAGGGGTCCCCCGAAAGGGTTCCTTCAAGCTAAAGATGCCACATTCCATTTGGATTATCCCGGCAAAGGAACCTAACAGCGATGTGTAGGAGCATATCTGGAAGCATTCCCCTTAAGATTCAGATGAGAATCCAAATGTAGAATTGTGCTGTTCTCGCAGTCGTAGTCGCATTCGCGATGACAGTCGCAGTGGCAACGGCAGTCACAGACACAGCCTCAGCCTCAGCCTGCCTCAGCCTCAGCCTCAGCCTGCCTCAGCCTCAGCCTGCCTCAGCCTCAGCCTCAGCCTGCTTCAGCCTCAGCCTCAGTCTGCCTTCAGCCTCGGCGTCAGCCTCAGGCTGCCTCAGCCTCAGCCTGCATCAGCCTCAGCCTCAGCCTCAGCCTGCCTCAGCATCAGCCTGCCTCAGCCTCAGCCTCAGCCTGCCTCAGCATTCAAAATGTGGCCCGGGAATGTAGTTCTGGGAACTCGAAGAACACGAAGTGGCCTACAGTTGGCTCCGGGCATTCAAATTCATGCCCAGGAATGGAGTTCTGGGAACTCGAAGACCACGAAGTGGCCTACAGTTGGCTCCGGGCATTCAAAATCTGGCCCGGGAATGGAGTTCTGGGAACTCGAAGACCACGAAGTGGCCTACAGTTGGCTCCGGGCATTCAAAATGTGGCCCGGGAATGGAGTTCTGGGAACTCGAAGAACACGGCTCTGGCCTACAGTTGGCTCCGGGCATTCAAAATGTGGCCCGGGAATGGAGTTCTGGGAAGTCGAAGAGCACGAAGTGGCCTACAGTTGGCTCCGGGCATTCAGAATGTGGCCCGGGAATGGAGTTCTGGGAGGTCGAAGAGCACGAAGTGTGTGACTGTATGCGAAAAACGATCCCCCCCGGCAAACCCCAACACCTCCCCAACGGCTGCCCAGACCCCCCTGTGGAGTCATCTGCTGCTCTCTTTTGAGACCACTAGAAACCTATCAGTCTTCGCTGTTAATTAGGTAAATTATCCCGGCAAAGCAACCTAACAGCGATGTGTAGGAGCATATCTGGAAGCATTCCCCTTAAGATTCAGATAAGAATCCTGTTGTAGAATTCTGCTGTTCTCGCAGTCGTGGTCGCATTCGCGATGGCAGTCGCAGTGGCAACAGCAGTCGCAGTCACAGCCTCAGCCTCAGCCTGCCTCAGCCTCAGCCTCAGCCTGCCTCAGCCTCAGCCTGCCTCAGCCTCGCCCTCAGCCTGCTTCAGCCTCAACATCAGTCTGCCTTCAGCCTCGGCCTCAGCCTGCCTCAGCCCTCAGCCTGCATCAGCCTCAGCCTGCCTCAGCCTCGCCCTCAGCCTGCTTCAGCCTCAACATCAGTCTGCCTTCAGCCTCGGCCTCAGCCTGCCTCAGCCTCACCCTGCATCAGCCTCAGCCTCAGCCTCAGCCTGCCTCAGCATCAGCCTGCCTCAGCCTCAGCCTCAGCCTGCCTGCCTCAGCCTCAGCCTGCTTCAGCCTCAGCCTCAGTCTGCCGTCGGCCTCGGCCTCAGCCTCAGCCTGCCTCAGCCTCAGCCTGCATCAGCCTCAGCCTCAGCCTCAGCCTGCCTCAGCATCAGCCTGCCTCAGCCTCAGCCTCAGCCTCAGCCTGCCTCAGCCTCAGCCTCAGCCTGCTTCAGCCTCAGCCTGAGTTTGCCTGCAGCCTCGGCCTCAGCCTCAGCCTGCCTCAGCCTCAGCCTGCCTCAGCCTCAGCCTCAGCCTCAGCCTGCCTCAGCCTCAACCTGCCTCAGCCTCAGCCTCAGCCTGCCTCAGCCTCAGCCTCAGCCTGCTTCAGCCTCAGCCTCAGTCTGCCTTCAGCCTCGGCCTCAGCCTCAGCCTGCCTCAGCCTCAGCCTGCATCAGCCTCAGCCTCAGCCTCAGCCTGCCTCAGCATCAGCCTGCCTCAGCCTCAGCCTCAGCCTGCCTCAGCCTCAGCCTCAGCCTGCTTCAGCCTCAGCCTCAGTCTGCCTTCAGCCTCGGCCTCAGCCTCAGCCTGCCTCAGCCTCAGCCTGCATCAGCCTCAGCCTCAGCCTCAGCCTGCCTCAGCATCAGCCTGCCTCAGCCTCAGCCTCAGCCTGCCTCAGCCTCAGCCTCAGCCTGCTTCAGCCTCAGCCTCAGTCTGCCTTCAGCCTCGGCCTCAGCCTCAGCCTGCCTCAGCCTCAGCCTGCATCAGCCTCAGCCTCAGCCTGCCTCAGCCTCAGCCTGCCTCAGCCTCAGCCTCAGCCTGCCTCAGCCTCAGCCTCAGCCTGCTTCAGCCTCAGCCTCAGTCTGCCTTCAGCCTTGGCCTCAGCCTCAGCCTGCCTCAGCCTCAGCCTGCATCAGCCTCAGCCTCAGCCTCAGCCTGCCTCAGCATCAGCCTGCCTCAGCCTCAGCCTCAGCCTGCCTCAGCCTCAGCCTCAGCCTGCTTCAGCCTCAGCCTCAGTCTGCCTTCAGCCTCGGCCTCAGCCTCAGCCTGCCTCAGCCTCAGCCTGCATCAGCCTCAGCCTCAGCCTCAGCCTGCCTCAGCATCAGCCTGCCTCAGCCTCAGCCTCAGCCTGCCTCAGCCTCAGCCTCAGCCTGCTTCAGCCTCAGCCTCAGTCTGCCTTCAGCCTCGGCCTCAGCCTCAGCCTGCCTCAGCCTCAGCCTGCCTCAGCCTCAGCATCAGCCTGCCTCAGCATTCAAAGTGTGGCCCGGGAATGGAGTTCTGGGAACTCGAAGAACACGAAGTGGCCTACAGTTGGCTCCGGGCATTCAAAATCATGCCCAGGAATGGAGTTCTGGGAACTCGAAGACCACGAAGTGGCCTACAGTTGGCTCCGGGCATTCAAAATGTGGCCCGGGAATGGAGTTCTGGGAACTCGAAGAGCACGAAGTGGCGTACAGTGGAGTTCTGGGAACTCGAAGAGCACGAAGTGGCGTACAGTTGGCTCCGGGCATTCAGAATGTGGCCCGGGAATGGAGTTCTGGGAGGTCGAAGAGCACGAAGTGTGTGACTGTATGCGAAAAACGATCCCCCCCGGAAAACCCCAACGGCCCCCCAACGGCTGCCCAGACCCCCCTGTGGAGTAACATGCTGCTCTCTTTTTAGACCACTAGAAACCTATCAGTCTTCGCTGTTAGGTAAAATTGACATTTTCATCAGATTCGGCTTATTGTTTTTCGAAGCATCCACAGCGGCCCCAGAGGCTTCCAAGATCGCCCAAGACGGCCCCCAAGAGGGACCAAAGATGGTTCCAGACGGGCCCAGGACGGCCCAAGTGGCGCCCAAGACGACCGAAGAGGACCCCACGAGAGGCCCAAGAGGGGTTCAGGACAGCCCACGATGGCCCCAAGATGGCTCGATTGGCGCCCAAGATAGCCGAAGACGGCCCCAAGACGGCCCACGAGGCGCCCTGCCGGCCCAAGAGGGCTCGGCGAAGCCTCCGAGGAACCCAAAACAGCCCCCATAGAGCTCCCAAGCGTCTCCCAAGAAGCTTCAAAATTGCTTCCAAGAGAGGGGGGCGGACGAGAGGCGAGAGGCCCCTCGCAGGCGAACAAAAACACGTTTTGACGCTCCGGTGGCCCTGGGGCTGCCCCGCTGCGCTCCCTACTTTGCCGCGACGCCGTTCCGACGCCTCCGACGCCTCCGACGCGGCCCGAGACGGCGCCGCGCTTGCCCTAACCCGCTCCCGCGTCAGCCGCGATCCCGGCGCGAATCTTCCAACGTCGCTCAGGCCTGGATTTCTGAATTTCTGCCTCTTGCGAAGCTCGAGCACTTCGGCCCCCGTTTCGATGCATTGGGCGCCTTCGGTGGGGGAACAGCACTAGAACAAGATTCAAGGGATCTACGGCAGTAGCTGGCAGCGTCGCACCACCCAGCGCGCGCCACCATGCTTCGATCCGCCCAACTTCGTGCATTTACTCCACGGGTCCACATTAGTATGTATGTATATATATATATGTGTATATATGTATGTATATATATATATATATACACGTAAGGGCTTCGCCCCATGCCGCCGGCCCTTTGTCTCGGATAATGGGAGATGCAAGATCTAAATCAGTGTCGGGACCTGTTTGTTTTTCGACCCTGACCCTACGGATCTGCGTCACGGGTGCCACCGATTTTCAGAAATGTGGCAAATTCCATGTGTGTTTTTTTGCACCCTGACCCCGCAATCTGCATGAGGGGCGCCACCGAATGTCAGAAATGTGGCAAATCCAATATGTTTTTGGACCCTGACCCAGCCGATCTGCGTGAGGGGTGCCGCCCAATTTCAGAAATGTGGCAAACCCCATGTGTTTTGGCACCATGACCCCGTCGATCTACGTGAGGGGGGCCACCGAATGTCAGACATGTGGCAAATCCCATGTGTTTTTGTTTGGCCCTGGTGCTGATCTGCTTGAGGGGTGCCGCCGGATTTCAGACATGTAGCAAATCCTTTGTGTTGTTGCATCCTGACCCCGCCGATCTGCGTGAGAGGGGGCCGCCGAATGTCAGAAATGTGGCGCACCTCCTGTTTTGTTGGACCCTGACCAGCCGATGTGCGTGAGAGGCGCCAGCAAATTCAGAAATGTCGCAAATCCCATATGTTTTTGGACCCTGACCCCGCCGGTCTGCGTGACGGGTGCCACCGGATGTCAGAAATGTGGCAAATCCCCTGTGTTTGTTGACCGTGACCCCGCCGATCTGCGTGAGGGGTGCAAATTTTTACCCCGCCCCTGCAATTCTGAGCACACGCTCAGGGCGTGGTAGAACTGCCGGTTTTGGGCCTCCCCCCCCTCGCGCGGTCCATCAACAAGGAACAGCAAGCAGCAAGAAGTCAACATGGAACAGTAAGCAGCAAAAAGCAAAACTGTAATAGTGGAAATTGGAAGCTGCAACTGGCACAGGAACCTGCGAAGCATCGGCCTACAGCCCGGTGGCCCCACAAGGGGGCCGCGGATCTTAGTCAATCCATACTATCCCATCCAATCCAATCCACCCAACCCAATCCATCAATTCATGTTTGTCTGCGCCTGCGGCGGGTTTTCTTGTCCAATGCAATCCAGCTTATCCAGTCCATATTGTCCAATCCACACACAGCTTATCTTATCCAACTCACTTTGTTCCATCTTATCTTAACCCACCCAATCCACTCCATCCAACCCAATCCATCAATTCATTTGTTTACGCGCCTGCGGCGGGCCAAGCCAATCCAACTTATCTTTTCCAATCCACATATTCCAATCAAACCCATATTATCTTATCCAATCCATATAATCCTATCCAATCCAATCCACCCAACCCAATCCATCAATTCATTTCTGTCGGCGCATGGGCGCGATCGCGGCAGACTGCGAGGCTCGAGCGTTCGGCGCCCTTGCCTTTTCGAAAGCCGCCCCATGGCGTCCTTCCGTCCGCCTGCCATGGCGTCTCCCGCGGCGCGCATTCTCCTTGCGGCGCTCCCGGTGGGCATTTGATATCAATCTCCCCCCAAACCTCCTTATCGCCCGCAGGGCCGTCGTATAGGTATGCTGGCGTACTGGGGGCCCGGGGCCTGGGGCCCAGGGTGGGACACCCTCCCGGATTTACCCCGCGACGTGCGTGACCCTTCCCAGGGCCTCCTGGAGGCCGCCAAAAAGTGACCAGAGCGGCCTGACAGGGCGGAGCGCGCCCGAAAATTGTTTCAGAACGGCTCAAGCGGCCCCGAAGATTTCGAAGGCTCCAAGATGCGCCCCGAGAGCCCAGGAGGCCCGAATTGTTGCATCCCCTAACGGGGCGGCGCGTGTTTCGCATTTTCTTACTTTGGGTCTTCGCAGCATCCAGAACGGCCCAAGAGGCCCCACGTATCGCCCCGAGACGGCCCAACGGGCCTCCAAGCGAGCCCTAGGACGACCCGAGCGAGCCCCGAGACGGCCCGAGACGCGCCCAAGATGGCCCAATAGGGCCCCGAAGTGAGTCCAAGTGGGGTGGCTCCAACTAACATGTGGAGTCCCCCTCCACGAATGGGCCCCGAGGCCGCAGCGAGCGCCCAAGAGGCCCCAAAGGGCCCCGAAGGATGCCCCGAGCGACGTTTCAAGAGTGTTCCCAAAACGCACCCGGAGGCTCCAACAAAACAGACGTGGGCCCCAATGAGGCCCCAGCACGCGTGCTCACATGATGCCCGACGCGAGTTCCCAAAACATTATGCCACGGTTTAGAGGAACTCTCCGAATTGCCCAGGACAGTCCAATAGGCACCCGAGGATGCCCAACATTGTTACACAATGGTTCGTTTTTTTTTTTTTTTTTTTTTTTTTTTTTTTTTTTTTTTCTTCGTCGGCAAGCGAATGATAACATGAGGGGGGGGGGGGGGGAGGAGGGGCGGAGCAGGATGATGAGGAGGAGGCGGAGGCGGAGGCGAGGCGGAGGCGAGGCGGAGGCGGAGGCGCGGAGGCGGCGGAGGAGGAGGAGGAGGAGGAGGGGAGAGAGGAGGGGGGGAGGAGGAGGAGGAGGAGGAGGAGGAGGAGAGGAGGAGGAGGAGGAGGAGGAGGAGGAGGAGGAGGAGGAGGAGGGGGAGGAGTCCGACCATTCTGGGTGAATCCGTCCGAGCATCCTGGGTGCAGGTTCGAACGGTTCGAAGGGTGGGGTGCCCGACGGGGGCGGGCACGAGTTGCCGCAGACGTTTTTGATACCATCATCTTTTCTCGCTTTGCCTGCTGCTCCAACAAGTACTTCGGCGCTACCCTGCTCGCCGCGCGGCCTCCTGACTTGCGCCCTCCAACCCTCTCCCCCCCGCGCTAGCGGGGCCTCTTGGCCTAGACTGTTGCGGGGGTCTGGCCCCGACCGGGCGGTACAAGTGGCGTTTTTTCTTTCACTCGATTTGCACGTGCCGGCTCCTGGACACACGAGGAAGACGAGAGGTGTAGGGTCCCAGCGTCAAGGGAGGAACAACCACCCGGACCAGACACTTGGCGTTTACTAACGGCCCTGGGCGTTTATTGCAATTCCCTGCCCCGTTCGAGTCCTTATGGGCTCGTTTACTAAACGACTTCGCGTGTCGGTGTGGAATATTCCGGGGTGTATTTTTTGTTTTCTACAGCAATGGGGGCAGCGGAGGGCCGCGTGTTGAGCGCGGGGCGCCCTGCAGTCTCCATCAGCGCACCAGACCAACGCACCGCCCTCCAGTCAACTGCGGGCCCGCCCACAGTGCCCCACCAGCAACGGCGCGCTCTCCCATGTTCGCGCCGACGGCAGCCCGAAGGCCCGCGGCACCCGGGGGGCCCGCGGGCACCGCGGCAGACAGCTCAACCCACGAACCAGACTCGGTACCGCCAGCTTCAGGAAAACGTGGCGACTCAGCCCAGCCCTTCTCGCAGTTCGCCACACGGGTGCACCTGGGGGCAGGTTCTGGCAACGCGTTCGGCGACTGAGCCCAACCCCTCGCGCTGTTTACCTCCAGGGTGCACCTGGATTTTTTGTTGTTTCTTTTTATATATATATATATATACATATGCTGGTTCATGCTCCGTGACGGGAGGCACCTTGGCGAGAGCCGCTTCGGGATCAGCGGTTCGCGCGGGGTTAGGCCGATCCCCCTCGCGGTTCGACCCGCGGTCCCCACCGTCCATGCATGCACCGCTGGCCTCCGATGAGGTAGCTGTGCCCCGTCCAGAGGAGTGCGCTTTTCTGGCCACCTGGGTCGGTAGCTGTTTGCCAGTCCCGCGCGATGTGCCATCGAGACCCGATGCCTCAGCCTCCTCATCATCTTGCTGGGTTCGCTTCTCCGCTTCTGAACGAGAGCAATTTGGAGCCCCTGTCCAGGGGAATGCATCTCCCTGGCCACCTGGATGATAGCCGCCCAGAGGAAAGGGAGTTGGCAGTCCCATGCTCCCGCGTGCCCTGTCCAGGGGAATTCACATCCATGGCCACCTGGGTGCCTTGTCCAGAGGAAAGAACCTCTCTGGCCACCTGGGTTGGTAGCTGCACGCCTACGGATGCAGAAATGCCACAGCATCAGCTTCCTCAGCGTCACGCTGAGCATGCTACTCTGCCTCCATGCCCACGGCTTCTTGGGGCCCCAGTCCAGGGGAATGCACATCCCTGGCCACCTGGGGCAGTACCATCGCACCTGAACAGCCCCCCATCACAGCGTCCCGTCCACGGCGACGCGTAGCTTGGGAGAGGGAACGTCGCCCATCTCAGCTCTTCAGCATCGTCAAGAACTGGCGGCAGTGGGACCGACGGGGGCTCCCTAGGGGGGGGGTCCCTGTCCACAGTAGGGCTGTCCTCGAAGAGCTCACTATCACGGGCTGCCTGCCTGGCCTCCTCCTGCTCCCTGAGCTTGAGGCTGCGCTTGTAGCTCGGGCCCCTTGCCTTGGCAGGGGCTGGGAGGCGGCAAAACATGGCAGGCGTGGGAAGCACCATCGTGTTCGCCTTCGCAGGGACAGCGTCGTACTGGGCCACCAAGCCCATGTGTGTCCGCAAAGGAGCGAGACGGACGGAGCAAGCCAGGGCCGCCCGCCGCCGTGTAGTCCAACATTCGCCCTCCAGTGTACTGAATCAAGCTCGTGCTGTCTGGCTTCATGACATGACCACGGAGGTGCTGTACCCATCCGCTGGAGATGAGTTCATTTTGTGGGACATCCCAGCCCCCGAGAACAGTACAATCCTCTCATGCGGCCTGCAACCCCAGCCCCCAAGTGCTGGAGCTACGTGACGTTCACACCCTTGATGCCAAGGCCCGTCGTCAGGTGGATGGCCACCACCGTCAGGAAGCCCTTAGACATGGTCACCGTAAGGGCAGCAACATCAACACAGAAATCCACATGCCCTGCTCGAAGTTCAGGCTCAGGCTTGCGATGTCGAAGCTGGCCGCGCGTCTTGTCTCGGTGCATGGCCAAGTGGCCCACAGAGACAGGCTGAAGGTTCCGACCAGCCGCCGCGATGGCCCCCCCAAAGTTGTCGATGTCTTTGAAGCGGCGCGCTGGGTTACCTGTGGCCTTCCACGCACATCCATCAAAATCGCGCAACATTCCGCAAACTTGGCGCCTCTGGCATCACTCTCCAACGAGCCAAGCACATCGGCTCCATAGGGGGGTCTTTCACCAACTCACGGGCCTTGGGCCCCCATTCCGTCATGTTCCTCACGTGGATCGTCCTGGCCGACGTTGCTGCTGTCAGGCAACTCCTCGCCGACGATGCACCCGGGCCCCCGCGCTCCTTGGAATCACCGCGCCCAGTCGCACCGAGCGCAGAGCAGGTCCGATGGGCAGCAGCCCCCCGCCCAGAGGAATGCACCTTTCTGGCGACCTGGGTCCTTAGTCCAGGGGAGTGCACGCCCCTGCTGGCCACCTGGGAAGGGACCTGCACCGAAGAGGAGGCCGATCCCGTCGACCTCGGCCCCGAGGCGCTTCGCCGAGGCCGTCCGCAGGCTGGTGGCACCGAGCCAAGCTCAGGCCACTTCAAGTCGTCAAACTCGCTGCGACGGTGTAGCGCGCGCCCGCTTGACGCCCAGCCGAGCTGCCGCTTCTCGGTGCTTGCGCTTGGCCTTGTCCTGTTGTTCCTGAGGCCCCTTGGCTGCTTTGCGCAACTCCTCACCAGCCTTGACGAAGGCTGCCTGGCGCTCGCCGAAATCTTCCCTTTCGAACACTTCGAGGTCGATCCCGTCGTCATCGACGGCCATGTCAGAACCGTCCTCACCATCCCCATCAGGAGCGTCGTCGCCCGGATGCACAGGAGCGGGGCGGCCCGCCTAAGCACCTTGGGGCAACGTTTCCTTAGGCTTGCCGTTGGTCATTTTCTCGAGCTTTTTCCACCCCGCGTCCTCCACGCTCGCGTCCTCCCCTCCCGGGAAAGCCTGCAGGCCCACGTCCTCCACGCCTTGGGGCGCAAGCGGCTCTTGGGAAGCGGCATCCGTGGTATCCGCAACGAGAAGGGCCGCGCGCTTGTACTCCGTGTCGAGCGCCAGCACATCGTGCCCCTTGGCCTCCAGGAGCCCCTGCTGAGCCTCCAGGGCCTTCTGCAGCTCCTCGATCCGCTGGGTCTTATCCTGCACCTCAAGCTCCAGCTTGTCACGCTGCTGCTTCGCCCGAAATGGGCACTGGGCAGTCCGCCTGTCAGCAATCGCTGCCGTGAGAAGTGCTTTCTGCTGCTCACAAATCTGCTTGATCTTCTCAATTGTGGCCTCGCGGATTGGGTCCCCTTCGCCTCCAGGAAGTGTCTTGCGGACCGTCTCATACGGGCTGAGCTGCGCCGCCAGCTTCTCCCGCTTGACCTTGTCGTCATCAGCCTCCGCGATGGGAGATAGGTTGGCAGCCGCTCGCTTTTCCTTCCATGGCGGCGGCTTCGTCTTAGAGTCTGGCTCCCCAGCCGACGGAGCTTGGGACGCGCCGCCGCTGTCGAAGTGGTCCTTGATGAGTTTCTCCATCGCAGCCAAGCGCTTTGCAGTGTCGTCCTGGCGCGAGGCCTTGGTCTGGATGTTGCCCCCGCCGCCGCCCTTGAGAATCTCGGAATGGGAAGCCCATGCAGCATTCTTGGCATTCTTGACCCGAGCTGGCGCTTTGTTCTCGCATTCACAACGGACTCGCGACACCCAGTTCGCCACAGCAGCGCATCTGCCGCAGCTCCATGTAGGCCGCCGAGGCCCGCGAAGGACCGCTGGCGTCGGCGGAGGCGGCGCCATGGCGGCGGCGCCTCTAGGCAAGCCCTTCCCCATGCCGATTTGTTGAGTCCCGTTGGCACTAACGAGCCCCTGCTCCTGCGCAGCACTCTCCACTGGATCAGTCCCCTCCCCAAGCTGATTCCAATACCTGCTTGGTGCTAGACGTGCCCCTCCCCCTGCACAGGCCCCTCTGCTACTCAACATCCTCTATTAGACGAGGTCCCTCTCCGAGCTGATGCTAAAAAGATCGGCGGTGTGCCGCACGTGCGTTTATGCTGTGATTGGACAGCAGCCAGTTCACGACACGTGTGTATATGCTGTGATTGGACAGCAGCCACTTCACGACTTATCTTGTTCATCTCACGACTGGTTGGGCTTAATTCACGTCCCTGCGTCTGTATTCTAGCACATCGGGGACAGGCAGGGATAGGGCAACTGACGTTTCACCGTTCTGTCTTCTGCTCTCCTCGAGCTGACACACGGCGCCGCCGACAGTCAGCGAGTTGACAGGACGGAGCCAGTGTGCAGCGGGCTCGGGGGGATTTAGCGCGGCTTCTGGTGTGCAACGCAGAAAAGGAGGGGGTGTGGGAGACCACCGAGCGCGTCCCACAACTCGCAAAGTGCCTACTCGCAAACATCCGCAACAAAAACATGTCTGCATCGATGTAATTTATCGTAGATCCTCCAGGGGGGATCCAGGCCATTTGCGAGTATTTGCTTTGCGAGTAGTGGAACGCGCTCCTCTATGAGAGGGAAGGACGGGGAGTAGAAGGGGAGGAACAGAGCGGTGGAGGGAGGTGCTCTGGCCGCGACATCCCGCTCGGCAAAGTATTTTGAATGATGGGCCTGTTTTCCACCACCACCACCACCACCACCATAAGTTGGAGTGGGAGGGGTCCTCCTCCTCCTCCTCCTCGTCATCCTCCTCCTCGTCCTCCTCCTCCTCCTCCTCCTCGTCCTCGATCTCCTTCCCCCTCCAACTTACGGTGGTGGTGGTGGAAAGCAGGCCTTTAATGGAACCATTGTTCAGGGCTGAACACCCTTTCGGGGTTTGTGTCGGACCCCGGGACCTGCATAAACGAATTTTCTGCGCGAAGTCATCTCGGGAGCATGCAGTCGACAGCCTGCAGGACCTCTAGGAGCGGAGATCGTTCCAGCCTGAACGGTCCGCACTGTGTCGGAAACAACCGCCAACGTAGTCACGACGTGGACCGCCGTATGGGTTGCAAGCATATCCTCCGCTACACTCAGATGTTTCATTGAGCAGTTCAACCACATCTGATGCACCACATTGATTGCACAACGAGTATTGCACAACCGCATCTATTGCACCTCGTAGATAGCAACAACACACATTGCACTGTACATATATCGCACACCACATATTCTACAGCATATATTGCACAACCTATGGTCTATTGCGCTCGGGTCTGACGCCGACGCCATAGCCGACTCCCTGAGTAGTCGCAAACGGTAGTGAGAGGACTTGGTTGTTCCGCAGCGGCACGGGCTCAATGAGCTGATAGTTGTCATTGCTGCGAGCGCGACGCAAGCCTCTCATTGCACTCAGCAGTCGCTTAGCTGCGCAGCAGTGACCTCGCCCTCCGAAAAGATCCTGCTCAGCATTGCGACGTCCCTTCCCGAATCCGCTCTTCCAGGCCTCCCCGAAGCGCTGCGGACCCTTCGAGTCGGCAGTCTTGCGTTGCGGATGGGCCTGGTTGGCGCAGATGTCCAGGAGTTGGAGACCTTCCCCGTGCTAAGTTCTCGAGGACGTCGGGCACACGGAACCGCCCAAAGACGGCCCAAGAGGCGTCCAAGACGGCCCAGACAGGCCCCCAGAGGGCAGACCGGGGTCTTGATTTACGCTTTGTTTTTCACAGCTGATGTTCTGTCAAGGTTTGCATAGTACGTCGATGGCACGGGTGTGCACGTACATGTGGTAAACACTAATGTTCCAGGCTGTCGTTCGCCTTCTTGCCTTGTGCGCTTGGAACGGGATCCCTCAAGTGCTCAGCCTTGCAAATTACTTGCTGGGGCGTTATCGTTGGGAATACGGAGGCCCTATGACGAAACATAATCAAGCACGCCCGCACACATCATACATTCAGAATTGTGTTCACGTATGGGCCCTCGTGGTGCCGCTGTGGACCTAGGGCCCCGAGAGCTTACTCGATCGGGAAAACATTTCCATCTGCCCCAAGGTGGACCATCTTTTTTGGCGCGGAGGCCCATGAATTCACCATCAGGGGTTCGAGGGTAATGGCGCTTGGCGCGTCGTGGCCTCGGCAAAGCGGGCAGTGCGAAGGGGGGGTCTCCACTGGGGGGCTACCGCCTGGAACTCGAGGGTCGAGGCGGAGGAGGAGGAGGGATGAGGGAGGATCGAGGGTGCTGTGGACTCTTTTGGTAGTCTTCGGGGGGTTCATGGGGGTTTCATCTTCGTCCTCCTCGACCTCCCCCTGCTCGAATGGTCCGCCCGCAAGTGTCGTTTACCCTTACCTGTCTCTCTCTCGCTCTCTTCCTGTTTTGTTTCCCTCCTGTTCTCGTGTTCCTGTCCATCGCCTCCTTTTTGTTCCTTCCCCACCCTCATCCACACTCATCCTCTTGCTCTTCCTGCTCCGTTTTCTTCCTTGCCACTTAACTTTTCCGCCCCAGTCGTCCTTCTTATGTATCCTCTTCCTCTTCATCCTCTTCCCTCGTGTTGTTCCTTCTCCTAAGTGCTCATTACGATGTCCAGTTGTTCCTCATTCTCTCCCCTTGTCCATCCTTCCCCCGTTTTCCCCTTCCTCTGCTACCTCATGTTCATCCTCATCCTCGTTTCTTCCTCCCTGCTCCTCCCCATCCTCTTTCCTCCATCCTCCTCTCCTTCCTGCTCGTCCTCTTGCTCCCTACTCTTCTCTCCTTCTTTTCCTCCTCCTCCTCGTTCGCGGCTTTAGGGCAGCGAGTGGGAGCCCGATCACTGAGGGTGGACGGCAACAAGAGATGGGCGGGGAGTGAGAGCGGCGGCGGCAGCAGAGCCAGCAGCCAGCAGCAACAGAGAGACGCCTCGAGCCAAGTGCTGGCCCAAACAAGCAGCACCTGACTGAACAGAGGGCTATCAGGACAGTGGAGAAGCTGCAGGCGCGAGAGGCGGACCCATCCCTCTCCCTAGAGTGCCACTCCCCTTTTCCCGATCATGCAGTGCAGCACGGGTTACTGCCTTTGAAAGTGGGCGTACATTGTAAGAAGGATTGAGGACATAGGTAATACAAGGTGGGAAAGACGGCTTCACCCCCAGGGGCACGGCTACTGAAAAAGTCGAGCAGCATACCATAGTATATTGCACTGGGCAACTACTACATTTTAACGTGAGTGTACACTGGCTCGCGAAGCTTGCGTTGGTCCGAGCAGTCGGCCACCGAGCTCGCGAAGCGTGCGTTGGTCCTCTACGCCGCGCACTCGGCAAGTTGTGCCAGACGTCATGGGGGCACCGCCGACGCCGCAGAAGCACTCCTACAGTACGCACGCGAGGCGGCCGCTGGTCACCATGGCCTCCGTCGTGTACTGGCTGCCACGTGGACCCGGTAGCGCGCGGCTGCAGCCCGCGGGCGGCGCGTGAGATGCCAGGGAGGCGCCGCTGGCGGCGCCAGCGCCGCCCGTTTTCCCTTCTTCTGCTTTCTCCTCCTCTTCGTCCTCTCCTTCTCCTGCGGGCTTCCGCTGACAGTGCCTCCTTTTGGTGCCGGCCCATGCGTTTATTTTTTTTTCGGCCACGCTCGCAGGGCAGCCTGCGAGCGGACTGCCGCTCGAAGTTGTGCAAAATAGGTGGTGCATGCCCTTGCCCTGACGCTTGTGCACCACCCCACCCTTCCTTCGGTTTGCCGCCTCTGTGATGCATCGCGCCGCACGCGTGTAATATTTGCTTCCTGTGTGTTGCATACCACCGCACGTCGCTTCGGAGCAACGAAATTCGTGACATGTTCGTTGCGTCTTGCACTGGGGTGCGATTTATTTTCTCCGAGCGGATAGACTCGGTGACGTTAGTGCGAGGCAGCCTCTGTCCCGGCCGCGTGGCCGATAGTGCCACGGATGGGCCGGTACTCCCAAATCCCGCCAGTGTTTAGGAGAACGCCCTGTGAAACACTGTGTGGCGGTATCCTTGTTTCTGACACAGCTACTTTCAATGCGAGGCCCTCAGGCAGCCTCTGTCCTGGCCGCGTGGCCGATAGTGCCACGGATAGGCCGGTACACCCAAATTCCGCCAGTGCTTAGGAGAACGCCCTGTGGAACACTGTGTGGCGGTATCCTTGTTTCTGACACAGCTACTTTCAGTGCGAGGCAGCCTTTGTCCCGGCCGCGTGGCCGATAGTGCCACGGATAGGCCGGTACACCCAAATTCCGCCAGTGTTTAGGATCACGCTCTGTGAAACACTGTGTGGCGTTATCCTTGTTTCTGGCACAGTTAGTTTTCAATGCGAGGCAGTTCCCCCTCCTCCGCCTTGTCTTGTTTCTGTCGTCGTTGGTCTGGTCCTCTTGCCTCCCCCTCCTCCTCTTCTGGATTGTGGCCGTTTTTCTTTTATTTTCTCCCAGCTGTGGCTGGGCAGCCAAAGGGCTGCAGGTGAGGTATTCTTCGACTTCCGATGTGACTGCACACGCTCGTGCCTGGCCGCCATCTGGGACTGCGGACGGTTCCCGTGGGTGTTATGCGACTCATAACCCCTCGCTGCCATACTCCAACAGGTGCTCCTGTGCCGTCTCCCTCGTTTTCCTCTCTCCCTTCCCCCTCCCGGTTTCACCGATACGACTTGGAGTTCTACGTATCGTCCTAGGTCGGGTCCCTAGGAAGGGGCAGAACAACTTTGCTCCACCTGTTGGCTCCGCTGTGCAGCTTTAGTTCTTCCTTTTTCCTTCCGCCTCCTCCTGCTCCTCCTCCTTTTTCCAGCCCGGGTCCGGGGCGATCGTGTTTTTGTCTCCGCTGCGCTCTGCATTGCGGTCGGCTGCGATTGTGTGTCATTTAAGTGCGGTTGGGCGCCACAAGGGCTTCACACAATGCATGCTGTCCAATTTTGATAGCGCTGCGAGCGGTTTCGAATCCTGTCCGCTTCGATCCTCTCTGCTTTCCTCCTTCTTCTTCTCCCCCCCCAAAAAAAAAACGTGAGTGTACACTGGCGGCGCCTGGGGGGGGCGCGGCGTCTCCTTCATAATCCAGCCCTTCGCCCTACTCCTGGTCACTGCGCAGGCACTCGTGAGGCCCTTCCGAGGACTAAACACTGTTGTTTGGGACAGGCGGGACATCAGGAAAGAGATCAGGACGGAGGTGTGCAGTGCGGGGGAGGGAATGGTAATTAGGAGGAGGAGTAGGAGGAGGATGAGGAG
>CAUYUJ010003880.1:250000-353781 GCA_963575745.1 Prorocentrum cordatum
CGACGGGTACCCGGCGGCGCGCTGGCTACGCCGGCAAGGACGCTCAAGGTTGCATTCTGCGACGTGGAAGCACCGAGGGACACGGTGACGCGATCGGACCTGACGGAATTCAACCTTGAACGATCGGGGCCGCGATCCATCCATTCAAGGTTGAACGATCGACCCAGGGTCAGAAACCATCATCGACGTCATCGCCGCACGAACCTGCCGTGGAGAAAAGGGGGGTGCGAACTCTGCTGCATGCAGCTGGTTCTGGCCACGGGGTGCGGGGTCAAACGACCGGCTGCGTGGCTGGGGTACGGGCTCTGCTACGAGAAGCGATCGACTTGAGGCTGAAGGATCGACAACCTTTGTGCGCGCCGATGCCGCGCGAACCCGCCCTACCTTTTAGAAGGTCCGTGCGGGTTTCTTGACGGGCGTGTTTTCCGCCACCACCATCATAAGTTGGAGGGGGGGTCCTTCTCCTCCTCCCCCTCCTTTTCCTCCTCCTCCTCTTCGTCCTCCTCCTCCTCGCCCTCCTCCTTCCCCCCTCCAACTTATGGTGGCGGTGGTGGAAAACAGGCTCATCATGTCTGGGGTCGGCGCAGGAAGGCCCCCTGGGCGGCGCCTCCGGCGCCGCCCCTGGGGCGCGTTCGGTGCCCCGGGGGTCCAGCGCCCAGCCAAGAGTCCACTCGGGGGCCCCCAAGCGGGGTGGTGACCGCACCGTGCGGTGAGTCGGTGAGGGTTCGGGGTCACCGCACGGTTTTGGGACTCGGGTCGTTCTCCGACAACGTCTCGGGCGACTGGGGCCTCCAGGGTCCCAAAACCGTACGCTGACGGACCGTGCGGTGAGGTCTTGGGTGATTTCGAGGTCACCGCACGGTCTGTCACCGCACCTTTTCGGGACTCCCAAATCTGCGCGCACCTTCCAAGATGCTCTCACACGCCCGTCGTTGGAAGTAGGCGTCTCCGGATTTTCGGATCCCAGTCGGCTTTCGGCGCCTCCCTGCTTCAAGGGTCGGGCATTTGCTCCCTCTTCTTCATCTTTCAGTGGGCGGGCGGAAGCCCAATCTACTTCCGACGCCTTCCTGATGCATGTTTGTATCCATTTTTTTCGACGACTGTCCGGTACTGGTTTGTTCGGAACCCATGGTTTTACGAAACCGATCCCGGATGGAAGCCTGACCTTGCCAGGTTATGGGAGGGGTACGGGGATCAATTTGAGGCGCGGTCTGGGAATCGAGTTTGAGAGCGCTGTGGCCAGCAGGGCAGAGGAGAGCACATGATAATGCCGTTGCTGCCCTTCTCTCAGTTTCGCCCTCTTGGAGCGTCCCTGGGGGTCCTCGTCTTCGCGGTGGGATTTGCCTGATAACCCAGGTCGGAGCGCGTTGGGTCCACTGTCTCGGGCGTGCTGGCGTCTGGGCACTCGTCCATCGGAAAGGGGATCGACAACAGAATTGATCTACCCAGTAATGGTTTTCTCGTTGAATATACGAAGCATGCGTAGAATGCGTGCATAAATCGGGCCTGCCCCTCTACAGCAGGAATATTCTAAAATAATCCGAACAGAGTCCGGGGACGACTTTTTAAAACCTAATTGTTTGACTGTTTATGATTTTCTAAAGCATTTAAGCTTTTTCCTCCCAACTCCGCCTATAGGGGGACAGGCCCGACTTAACCGTAGATCCACGAAGAGTCGATTTATTTGTTCGCACAGTTGACGAGAAAACCAGTTTTGGGGTGAGTCAATTCTGTGCCCGATCCCCTACTCGAAGCCTGGTCCTGGCCTGGCCCCTCCGCTGCGCACGGCCCCAGAGCCCAGAGCATCCAGACGGTCACCAGAAAGAGCCGTAAACCGTCACTTGCAGCATGAGAGGCATCACGATTCCGAAAGGCTTTCCGTCCTGGAGGCCCTTAATGTCCGGGTCGGGGCTGCCAGAGGCTCCTTTGACGAGGTTCTGGTGTTCCCCCCCGATTTCCCCTGCCCACCATCCTTGGCCTCCTCGTCTTTCGCATCTCCGAGGCCAGAATCGATGCATAGTGGGGCCACTTTCCCAGACAACCAACGTCTTGACAACCAACGGCTTCTGGGGGCCCTCTGGGCCCCGAGACCGTTACAAACGGTAGGGATGCAAGCAGGCCCTAAAGAAGTTTTCGGGATTTCTGGGATCCCGTGCGGAAGTCAAGACATCGAATATGCCTGGGCCCAGCAAGGATGTTTTCGGTGCCGCCCAGGCCAGAGACCAGAGGTGCCTCGAGTCGAGCTGGGCAGGGGGGGGGGCTCACGACCAGGAGGACCCGCAACTGGCACTTCGCGGTGTTGCTGGTGGTGTTGCTTCAAGATCGCGGGCGGCCAAGGGGGGGAGATGATTTTGTGGGGCGGATCTCATGGTGGGGGCCATGATATTTTCCCAGATTTCACGGCATTTCACGACGTCTCCTGCCCCCCCTTGTGCCGCGTAAGTGCCGCCGGCTATGATTTGCGCAACCCCTCTCCTGAACGCCCTCCATTTGGACGCTCCCAACAAGACAGCGACCCCAGACACCCGACGACGTGATTTGTTGAAATCGTGGTCCCAAGGGTCCCTGTCCCTCCTCTGGGGCTAGTTTGCCGCCCCAGATCAATGCCTGATGGCCCCAGGGCCCGATGATGGGCCCCGGCGGCCTAGGTCGAGGCAAGGCGCCGGCAATGGAAGGAGTCACCACATCGGCGGAGATCTGGGCTGGCAAGGCTTCGGCTTGCACGCAGACAGCCCCCCCCCAGAGGCGGCGCCAGGGTGGTCAGACCTCCCCGGGGCCCTGTGGAGTCCAGCCGGGACACCCTGCGCTGTGAGTAGCCCCTCCTCCTCCTCTTCCTCTTCCTCCTCCTCCTCCCCCTCCTCCCCCTCCTCCTCTCCCTCCTACTTGTAAATCTCTCATGCGAGCCGGGGACACTTTAAAGGCCCGCCCCAATCGGAGGTTGGGGGGTGAGATCGAAGTGGAACGGAGAGCCCCCCTACCTGGAAATCGATTTCGGTTTCGTGTTCGTGCGTGCCGTGCGGGCGAGGCGAAGCTGCGTGGGCGGGCGAGAGAAAGTCTCCTGTGGCTGAGGCGCGGCAGGAGCAAAAGAACCTTGACCAGGCGGCCGGTGCCCGGCGGTGTCCCGCCGGTGTCCCGCTCGGGGGCCGGTGGCGCGCGGTATTCCGCCGGTGTCCCGCCAGTGTCCCGTCGGTGTCCCGATGATGATGATGATGATGATGATGATGATGATGATGATGATGATGATGATGATGATGATGGTGGTGATGATGATGTTGATGATGTTGACGGTGTTGATGATGGTGGTGATGGTGGTGATGGTGGTGATGATGATGGTGTCCCGATGATGATGATGATGATGTTGACGATGTTGATGATGGTGATGGTGGTGATGATGATGGTGCCCCGATGATGATGTTGATGATGATGATGTTGCTGATGCTGATGATGGTGCCCCGATGATGATCATGATGTTGATGATCCTGATGCTGTTGATGATGTTCAGATGATTTGATGATGGTGACGATGAAGATGATGATGGTGACCCGATGATGATGAGGTTGATGATGATGCTGTTGATGATGATGGTGATGATGATGATGATGGTGTCCCGATGATGATGATGGTGATGATGATCATGATGATGGTGACGATGATGGTGTCCCGATGATGATGATGATGGTGATGATGATGATGGGGATGCTGATGAGGTGATGATGATGATTTTGATGATCTTGGCCCAATGATGGTGATGATGCTGATGTTGATGATGATGTTGGTGTCCCGATGATGATGATGATGATGATGATGATGGTGATGATACTGGTGACGATGATGATGGTCTTCCGATGATGATGATGATGTTGATGATGATGATTTTGCTAATAATGATGATGATGGTGTCCCGATGATGATGATGATGATGATGATGATGATGATGTTGATGATGATGTTCATGATCGTGATTATGAGATGATGATGATGGTGATGATGATGATGGTGGTGATCCGATGATGAGAATGATGGTGCCCCGATGATGATGATGTTGATGATGGTGATGGTGACGATGATGGTGTCCCGATGATGATGATGTTGACGTTGTTGATGATGGTGATGAAGTGATGATGACGATGATGGTGTCCCGATGGTGCTGATGATGATGATGATGTTGATGGCATTGATGGCGATGATGTTGATGCTGATGATGATGATGATGATGATGATGATGATGATGATGATGATGATGCTGATGCTGATGATGATGATGAGGATGAGGATGATGATGATGATGATGCTGATGATGATGATGGTGATGATGTTGATTGTGATATCGAGTGTGATATCGATAGTGAGATCGATAGTTCGACCGAATGTGAGATCGATCGTGAGATCGATAGTGAGATCGACGATAGTCAGATCGATTGTGAGATCGATCGAATGACATAGATCGAGTAAGATCGATTGTGAGATCGATCGAGCGAGATCGATCGAGCGAGACCGATAGTGAGATCGATAGTATGACCTATCGAGTGAGACGTTGGTTCCTCCCCCCGCAAACCTCCTTGTCACCCGAAGGGTGGTCGTATAGGTAGTTATATCCTCCTCCTCCCCCTCCTTCTCTTCCTCCTCCTCCTCCTTCTCCCCCTTCTCTCCTCTCCCTCCTGTGCGTGAATCTCTCACATGCGAGCCCGGGGACATGTCCGTACCCACCGACGGCGGAGCCGGTGTCCTGGGACCCCCGCGGGTTGTGGACATTGATTTCTGTTGGGCCGCAGGGGCCCCCGCACATGTCCATGTCTACCGCCTCCTCCTCCTCCCCTTCCTCCTCCCTCCTCCTCCTCCCCCTCCTCCTCCTTTTCCTCCTCCTCCTCCTCCTCCTCCTCCTCCTCCTCCTCCTCCTCCCTCCTCCGCCCTCCTTTTCCCTCCTCCTCCTCTTCCTCCTCCTCCTCCTCCTCCTCCTCCTCCTCCTGCCACGGAGGTCCCTCAGGATCGATCCACCAGGCGGTGGCTATGGACAAGTCCTCGCCTCCTGTGCCCTGTCGTCGCAGATCTGGGCTCCCTGCTCCCCTCGGTTCGGATGCGTCTCCTGGGGGTCAAATCTTGTTTCTGCCCTGGTCCGAAATGCTGCTCAATCCAGCTTCATCCCGATTCATCCGGCTCAATCCCACCTGCACTCACTCTGGCTTAAGCCCGCTCCCCACCCGCGGCCTGATTTGGCGTAGCAGCCCCCCAAAGGGGCTTACAGTCAACCTGCATAGTAAGGATGGCCCCTCGGTGCATTCTTGGCCGCTTTCGCTGGCCGCACCCCGCTCGAAGAGCTTCGACATGGGCGTCGAGGGCCCTCGCATCCTTACATCACACATCCTCTCATGATTCGGGCCGACTGCAATCCTCCTCCATCCCTTCGACTGCAATCCGCCTTCATCTTGGCGACCCGGAATCGTGCCATAACGCCATTTTGGATTTCAACACCGCGCATCCACATTAGTATTGCACCCGCGAAGTCCTGAATCCCTCCAAAACACAATTTGTGGTACGTTGATCATGGGAATCCGTGAAACTCTTTTGTATTTGTTTGACGAATGTGCGGGGCGCTAAGGCGAGAACCACATTTTGAAGAGGAACCGCCTCAATCGGTGAAACCCTTGCAAATTGTTACGAATAATGTTCGCGGCGCTGAAGGCGAGAGCCACATTTTGAAAACGACCCGCCCTCAATCCGTGAAACTTTTGCAAACGTTTGCAGTGAATGTGCGCGGCGCTCAGGCGAGAGACATATTTTGCAGAGGAACCGCCCTCAATCCGTGAAGCTGTTGCAAACTTCCACAGAGAAGGTCCGCGGCGCTCAGGCGAGAGCCACATTTTGAAAACGACCCGCCCTCAATCCGAGAACATCTTGCAAATTTTGATCACGATTGTGCGCGGCGCTCAGGCGAGAGCCACATTTTGAAAACCACCCGCCCTCCATCTGTGAGACTGTTGCCACTTTTTTATCTTCACAGTCATAAGTTGCGAGGAAGTATCAGGCGAAACGCCCGGCCCGCCCTGAAAACGGGCCTCGGGGTGCGACAGGGAGGAGTCATCTACAAGGAGAAGGAATTGGAGGAGGAGGAGCCCCGCCCCCTTGATGTGCGCAGAGGAGCCCGCCGCGGGGGCGGGCGCCGGCGAAGCCGGCGAAACCGGCGAAGCCGAGCGGCCGGGCGCCCGGCTGGACCTGCCGAGCCCGGAGGATGCCCGCGGCGGCGGGGGGCGCGGCCGTCCCACCTCGCCTCGATGCTCCAGCGCCTGGGGAGGAGGCAGTCCCAGACATGATCGCATCGCAGAAAATCAGGACGGGCGGTTTTTTTGTTGGTCAATTTCGGCCCAGGGGGGCCCTCGCCGCGCCTCGGGGCCGTCAAAGAACGACCCAGGACGAAAAACCGGTCCCGGGGAAAGGGTCGGGACTTCCAGGGACCCCGCATGGAAAAAATCAGGACTTCGCGTGTCTGGGTAATTACGGACACTGCTGCTGTCCTGGCCTCGTTTTTCGGGCGGGTGGTCATGGGGGATAGCCCACATGGGGGCGAAGAACAGGGCCCCCTTCGGTGCCCTCTTCTTCACCCCCTAAGTCGGTCACCCCTATGACCACCCGCCGAAGCTTTTTCACATTGTCTGTGCCTCCTGGGAGGCCCTCGTCGCCACCGCCGGATTCGCCTCGAAGTCCCGGTCAGGGCGCGTCCCTCGACAGTTTCGGGGAGTGGCTGCATCGGTGCCTGATTGTTTTCACACAGGTGGGCCGATCCGCGGTGGTTGTGGACGATGAAGCATCCGGACGAACAGCTCGAAGAGGCAGGGCGCAGCGAGACATCCACTGCCTCTCATCATGGCGGGCTCGGCCTTGGGGCCACACCAGGGTCCTGGCGTTGCAGCCCAGCGCCAGCTCCTGAATGAGAGGAGGAAGAGGATACGATGCTGCGGAGCGGCCGCGCTGGTCCCCAGCGCCTATCTGGCACAGAAGAAAGTAGCGAGAGCAGTCCTTGCTGCGAGGAGCCCTACTTCGGTATCGAATGGCTTTCGGCCTATCCCGCCACTGTGCCTGGGTTGTGGGTCAGGGATGCTTCTGGGGGTCTCTTCGGAACGGTCTGGGAGGCCTCTATAAGGGAGCAGTTTAGGGGGCCTCTTGGGAGCCTGTTTTTTTGGGGGCCCGACGAGACCTTCTAGAGCCTCCCAGGAGGGCCCTCGGGGCCGAGGGCCCCTCATCTGGTAGGGCCGTCTTGGGGGCTTCTCGGGCCGTCTTTAGTGCCTCTTGGGCCGTCCTGGGGCCCTCTTGGGCTGTTTGAGGGCCCTCTTGGAGGCCTCTTGGGGCCGTCTTGGGGCGATCTCGGGAGCCTCTAGGGCCGTCTGGGAGCGTCGGGCAGCCAACAAGGCGAGAACGCCAATTTCCTCCAAACACCATGCGGTTTTAGCATCGTGGGGTCCTACTTGGATCCTCCGGGGCCGTCTGGGGGCAATCCTGAGCGTCTTGGACCGATCGTTCGGCGTCTCGGTCCCTCTTGGACCGCCTTCGGGGCCTTGTCCGTCCTGGGGCCCGCTTGGTCCCGAACAAGTCGTGCGGGAAGGTGTGAGGAGAACCGCACGGGAACCGCGGCAGGGCCCGGGAGATGTGTGCGTTCGGGGCCTGGGCCCCTTCTCTAAGGACCGTCGGGGTCGAGGATTGAGGCTCAGTGGATGAGGCACTGAATCTGAGGACGCGCCCACTCGAACGAAGGATTGCAAAAAAACCTCCGGTTTTTTGCAATCCTTCGTTTTTTTGCAATCCTTCGGTTTTTGTTGCAATCCTTTGCCCACGGGGACGCGATGACCCGGGTCAAGGCAAACTCGGGTCCGTCAGGCTCTGCAGGATCCTGCGGGATCTTGCGCGTTGGCCCGGGCCGCCGCTACCTTGGTTCTGCGGGAGCGTGCAGGATCCCGCGCTCTGGCTGGCCCCCGTTGGCATTTGCCCCCTGTCTCAAGGCTCCCGGGAGGAGCTCGGCCGGGCCCCGAGGCGAAGGAAGACGGATGGATGCCGGCAGCAAAGGCAGCGAGCGGGCTCGCGGTAGGCGCGCTTGCTCGAGTTTGACAGATGTTTCGAGCAAGGCCTCGCCAAGAATTTTCCGCCCCAGATCTTGCTGCTCGAGAAGCTCGCGCACTTCACTTGCAGGATCTTCAGGGAACACCAGAGCTTCTTGGAGCCCGTGCAGGCCTATGAGAGTATCAAAGTTGGGGCCCGCAGGGGCTGGATTTCGGGAGGTTCTACATCTACTCCATCCTGGAGTACTTGTACAACCAGTTCACACCAGCTGTCTATACGTCTTCTTGGGTCGATGACATCACACAGATGTCCTCCGGGTCCGTCAAATTCGTCACCCAGGCCCTCATCATAGCTGGCACCTCCCTCGGCAGGCTCTGCAAGAAGGCCCGCCTCGACATGGCCTCAAAGGCCAAAGTTATCAGCAACGACCCGAACATGAGAGTCCGACCGAAGGCTGCCGCTCGACGGAGGGCCGCATGGCCTCAAGTTCGTCGTAGCAGTACGTTTTTTTGTGCGGCAGGTCGTCGAGGGTGACACGCTGCACGTCGTGTCGTTCAAATAAGTATGTCTAAAGTTCAATTTGATGCCGCTCGGTACGGACAAACCCTATCTGCAGTCTTTGCATGGAGGCTAACCATCGCCCGCATTTGTTCGCCGCCAGTCCGAGGCAGTTGCTTAGACTCTAGACCCCCTGCTACAGGTGCAGCTGGGCAACAACGACCCAGATATTGCCAAGGTGTGGAGGATGGTCGACTCATGGATGACCGTCATCACAGCTGGCGCTAGAGAGCGATCGCTAGCGTTTCGAGACTGGCCAGTTCATGTGCAGCCTGCCCGCAGTGAGCCAGAACATGGATGGAAGAAAGCAGCGGGGCCCACGGCCATCAACACCCTCCTGGTCCGCGACTCGAGCCCCGAAGGTTCTTGGGACTGGGTTTCAAACCAGGGAGAAGGATTTCGAACCTCTGAAGAAGTTTTGGCACTTGATGTTTTCGACACCTCCGTTTTGAAGGAGGACCTAACCGCCTCTATTCGGAGGAGGATGTGGAGGAGAGCCGCGAGACATTCCGAGAGTGAGGATGTCGAAGGAGACTTTTATCTTCATGGTGTTTGTCGGGAGCTAGCCGCCGCTAGAACAGCCCAACAGTTCAATGGACTGGAGCCTTTCTTGCAGTCGTTCCAGGGAGGGCAATGGCCAAACGGTCGCGTCGCCGAGGTTTGTAAGCGACCAGATGTGTCTGTCCTGCTTGATCGATGTGGGGAAGAGGAGACACTCTTCCATAGAGTGTGGGGTCGCAGGTGAAACGATGAGTGGTGGCGGAAAAAGCTTCGACTTACTTGTCACCTCGTGGATACACACAGCACGAGGCTCATCATGCAGCTTGGCTCCGAGGTCTAAACTCGAAGGTTTGGATCGACGCGCTTGACCCGCCTTCAGGGCAGGCGGTCGAGAGTGTATGCCACGGACGCTGGCCGAGCGAAGCAGAATGTCTTGGTGGCGCTGGATATGTTTCAGGTGGAGAGCGCACAGAGTCCAGTCTCTTTCGCCGAGTGGCGTGGGCTTATGTTGTACTCCACCCCTTCAACCTCGCGAGCCCGTCGCCCGAGCTCGATCTGGCGAAACAGTCGGCAGGGGCGGTCTGGGGCGCCCAGACCATCAACCACGTCGAATGTCTGGATGTCCTGCAGTTCTTGGAAGGGGCCCCAGTGGGCACACTTTTGATCTACGCCACTGGTTTCATGCGCGTGCCCTTGAACGCTCTCACAGTCGTGAACAACCGGTTTCCAGAACAGTACATCGATGATTGGCTCAGGGCCCAGGCGATATCGAATAGCAGGGGGTCGGGGCGATCAAGATCGGCGTCCCACATGCGCCTCGATGGGGCGGCTTTGAAGCACACGAAGGTCTTCGCTTTTGTAGGCAATCATCTAGCATGTACATTTGCTGACGCAGCGGCCGATCGAATACAAGGTGAGCCAGGCTTAGTAGGGCCACTAAGATGTGCATGGCCCTCACAGGGGCCGTCCGCATTTGAGCCGCCGAGATTTTCCTGAGTAGGTTCCAGGCGCCCGACGAGAACCCATCGAGAGCCAGACGACCCAATGGCGAGAGATCCATACGACAGTCGCGTGCCAACAAGGCCGCGGCTGGGTTGCCCAGGGGGATCACTTCCAACGTTTCAAGTCTGAGGGCGCCCATGACTTGCTGCCCGGCGAACTGAAACTATTCTGCAGTTCTCAATGAATTTCTGTAGTTCTGGTGGATTCGTATAGGAACAAGCCTGGACAAGCCTTCCTGTCTTCGGTGTGTTCCCCCGCGGGTCCCTGGAGGGGCTCGGTGTCGGTCCCTGGCGCACGCGCGGTCGAACGAGGCTTCGCTGAAACCTCATATGTGTACGAATCACACCAGATGGTGGTCACAGGCAGAGGCACGTATATACGTGTGTCCTGCGGCGCCCACGCCGTCCGCAGTTCGCCACAACAACACGGAACGCGCCACTCGCTAAATTCATGAGAGGTTCCTTGCGAAGTTTTGCAACGCCCCGCCCCCAAGGAGCGGGCCTCGGCACATTTTTCAAACGACCACTGGTCGGCATCGGGGTCCTCCTGTTCCTCCTCCTTTTCCCCCTCCTCCTCCCCCTTTTCCTCCTCCTCCTCCTCCTCCTCCTCCTCCTCCTCCTCTTCCTCCTCCTCCTCCTCCTCCTCCTCCTCCCGTCCAACTCATGGTGGTGGTGGTGAAAGACAGGCCCATCGAGAGGAACACCCGGCGGTGGAGCGGCGGCGGGGCGTGCCAGGGCAGAGTATAGGGCACGACGGGCGGAGGGCGCGGAGAGGCGCGGGGCGGCCGAGGGGGGGGGTGCCAGGCGGCGAGGGAGCCACTCGCGGGCCACGGAGGTATTTGTGGGCGCGACGGAAAATCAAACAGTGGCGAAGCGTCTTGGCTTGCCTATGGGCTTACCAGAGAATGCTCGAACAGCTTTTTGAAGTTTGCCCGACACGTTCTCAGAACATTTCTGGGTGGGCCTGTCGTATGTTAACACACCGGTCTTCTTTTCTAAGCGCAGTGGCGGTTGTTCTTAGAACATGTTGGGCTCAAAAACATTTCGTGGAAGGCCCAGTGGAATTCCAGGACGGCTGGTCCTTGTGCAAGAGAAGAAAACGAAGTTTTAAAACCGCAACACCGATTATGCGTTGTGCTCGAACACAAACACGAAGCAGTGCCGAACCCATGTCTTCGCGGGGTCGCCAATTTAGAGATTGTTTGGTGCGACCACGTTCCATGTTTCAGTCGAGTTTGATTAGTAGGTCGACCCAACCCAAATAAGGGTACCCTTGTGTCCTGTGTTTCGCGACCCATGCCCTCTACGTTCCACTGTCAGTATGGCCATCGGAAGGGTCCCTTGTCCTCTCGCGTGTCCTCTCCAATCCACACCGACTGTAGTTGGTAGCGCTTCGCGCATTCCCACCGGCCCAGTCAGACTCGATGCCCAGCCGGTGGTGGTGGCATACATTCAGATAACGGTGAGTTGTGTGGGCCAGATGCCACTGACATGTTTCCTTGGTGTTTCCCCATATCCTAAACTGGGGTTATTGTTATTACTTGGAGGCGTCCTACCCCTTCTTTTCCCTCTTCTCTTTCTCCTCCTCCTCATACCCAGACTTACTCACACTCAGATTTACTCATACCCAGACATACTCAGACACGAACTTAATCATATTCATACCTGCTCATACTCAGACCTACTCCTACTCAGAGTTACTCATGCTGAGACTCACTCGCGCCCTGACTAATACTCAGAGTTTATTCCAGACTTACTCATACTCAGACCTGCTCGTACTCAGACCCTTTCGTTGTCTGATTTATTCCACACACAGCAGATCGCGAGGACGTCTCAGGCGGGGCGCTGGCTTCAGCCCCCCTAAGGGGAGCCGCCAGGGGTGTTTTCACGGTCCCGCTCGCAGCAATTTTGTGGGGATGTCTCCGGCGGTGTGCTTGTTGTCTGTCCCAACATCCTTGGCTATCCGAGCAGATTGTGAGGATGTCTCAGGCGGGGCGCTGTCTTCAGCATCCCTAAGGGGGGGCGCCAGGGGTGTTTTCACGGTCCCGTTCGCAGCAATGGTGTGGGGATGTCTCCGGCGGTTTGCTTGTTTTCTGTCCCAGCATCCTTGGCTATCCGAGCAGATTGTGAGCATGTCTCAGGCGGGGCGCTGGCGCTGCTTTCAGCATCTCTAAAGGGAGCCGCCAGGAGTGTTTTCACGGTCCCGTTCGCGGCCGTTTTGTGGGGATCTCTCAAGCGATTTGCTTGTTTTCTGTCCCAACATCCTTCGCTGTCGGAGCCGATTTGGAGGATGCCTCGAGCGAGGCGCTCATTTTCACCCCCCCAGGTGGGCCAGGTTTTGAGGATGTCTCGATCGGTTTGCCTGTTGTGGTGGCCAGGCTCGTGGGCGCAGATTCTTCTCAGGATGCCACAGGAAGCTCCAACAGGCCCCAGGAGACCACATGAGGTCCCAGGAGGCATCAGGAGGCCACAGAAAGACTCAAGAGGCCACAGGATGTCCCAAGAGGCTCCAGGAGGCCCCAGGAAGCTCCAGAAGGCCCCAGGAAGCCACAGGAGGCCCCAGGAGGCCACAGGAAGCGCCAGGAGGCCTCGGAAGGCAACAGGAGGCCCCGAGAGGCCCCATGAGCAGGAGGCCTCAGAAGGCAACATGAATGGCTCCAATCCCATGTGTTTTACGTATGCTCCTATCGATTGGGCCTCACCTGGAGCACGATTCCTTGATGTTATACGTATGTTTCTATATATTGTTTTTCTTCTGTGTACACAATCCTACATGTTTTGCTGATGTTCCTATGTATTGGGCCTCTCCTGGGACACGAATCCTTGGTGTTTTACGTGTGCTCCTACAGATTGCCCTTCTCCTGTGGCTCTAATCCGCAATGTTTTTATGTACGTGTGTTGCTATAGTTTGGGCCTCTCTTGGGGCACGAAATCTCCCTAGGAGGTCCCAGTTGGCCCCAAGAGGCTCCTGGGGACCCCAGGAACCCCCAGTAGGTTTCAGGAGGCCCCAGGAGGCCCCAGGCTCATGCGCAGAGACGCGCTCGTACTATTGAGGCTCTGTCCCACTCCAATTCATTCGCAGTTAGATTCATGTCCAGACCGTCACAACTGAAGCCCGTTTATATTCGAAAGCTTTTGCGCCTAGACATTCACGGCGGACAGGTCCATGCGAATAGATGCACATATGGGGAGCTCCACGCAGTGAATCTTTTTTGTGGTCGCGACACGAATAGTAGAAGTAAACAGCTTGGCATTCACCCAGTCCCCGTTATTGTTGGCGCAGAAAGAGGGAGAGAGAGAGAGAGAGGGAGAAAGAGAGAGAGACCTAAAGACAGAGAGAGAAAGAGCGAGATAGAGTGAGAGAGAAAGAGAGCGTTGCAAACCTCTGTCCAGGCACCGCAACAGGTCAAGCAATGTCGCTTGTCCTATCTTGGATCACTACGGCTGACGCCGACGTCGGAAGAAAGGAGGCGGGAGCAGAGGGGACGCGGCGGATTGGGTCGGTGGTTGTGATGGTGGGCGCGACGATGGTTTAGATCTGCGACCAGTTGCGGACCTCACCTCTGCGGTTCCACGCGGCCCCGGGGTATTTCACACCCCTGGTGGGGTTCACTTGGCCGCAGACATCCTTCAAACTTTGAGTCCTGGCCAGCTTTCAGAATTCAAACCCGCAGGGGCAGGGTTCACACGTGGTGGCCTAGCGGAGGGGACGGATGAGGACTGTCTGCCTGGTTCTGTCTTGGTAATCGACCAAGGACCCCTTGTTGAACGTGACCGACCAGCTTTCGCGCCGAAGACCGCGGGGAACCGCCGAAGACCGCCCGAGATCGCCGAACACCTTCGGAAAACCGCCGAATATTGCGGAAGACTGCCGACGAGCCTCCGAAAGCCGTCGAGGACGGCCCGGGAGGGAGGCGGAGGAGGGGGAGGAGGAGGAGGAGGGGGAGGAGGAGGAGGAGGAGGAGGAGGAGGAGGAGGAGGAGGAGGAGGACGAGGAGGAGGAGGAGGAGGAGGAGGAGGAGGAGGAGGGAGGAGGAGGGAGGAGGGATGGGTGGCAATAGTCCGCGCGCGCCGCGGCACGGGCAGACCTGGCCAGTAAGGAGGCACTCGGGAGCTGGCAGGCGGCGTCCTCGTCGTTGTCCTCGTCCTTGTCATTGTCGTCGTTGGCGTCAGCGTCGTCGTCGGCGTCCTCGTCCTCGTCTTCGTCGTCGTCGTCGTCGTTGTCGTCGGGCTTCGTCTTCGTCGTCGTCGTGGTCGTCGTCGCCGTCGTCGTCCTTGTCGTCCTCCTCGTCGTCGCCGTCGTCGTCGTCGTCGTCGTCGTCGTCGTCGTCGTCGTCGTCGTCGTCCCCCGCGCGCGCCGTCGCACCGACGGCCCGCCCCGGCAAGGAGGCGCTCTGGAACTGGCAGGACGCCGCGCGTCGCCTGCAGGGGCGGATGCTAGGCTCTGCGCTCCCAGCGTGGCTCTTTTAACTGATTTCGCGCGGGTCTAGGATTCAGTCGGGCTTGTCACTCTACAGGAGGAAGTTTCAAACATAGTAAAAACATAGTGAGGGGACGATTTGTTTGTAAATGTTTGCGTTTGTTTGGGCATTGTTTATGTATCTTTTATTTTTCGTTTAAAATCCGCGTTTAGGGGAACACGCCCGACCTAAGGCTAGGACGAGGATCAATCCGTTCCAGAACCCGAAACGCTTTCACAACATTCCAGAAAGCTCTTGGATTCGAATAAGAAGAAGCCACATGATAAGTTTTTGGCGCTCCGCGAGGATTTCTTGGATCCGCGCGTCGGCCCCCCCGGCGGCGCCTCTGGCGCCGCTCCTGGCTCGCTCGGCGTGCCAGGGAAAGGAGTCCAGCACGGATCCAAGAAATCGGCGGGGAGCGCCAAAAGTGTAAAGTTAAGTGGTTTGTTTATTTTTCGAAGGACAAGGATCAGTCCGTTCCAGAGCGTCCCGACACGCTTTCACAGCGTTCCAGAACGCTCTGGGAAGGCCGCAGGGCCCGAGACATCCTCCAGAGCCGCAGGATCCCGGAGACTCGATGTACACTCACCGTGTCACCCAATGTTGTCCCCGTCCTGGCTTCGTCTTACGATCCCCATCCCACTGTGCCAGCCGTCGCCACGGAAAACTTCGCGGAGTTCCAGCAAAAAAGGCGAATCACAGTGATATGCCGTTCGGTCCTTGACTCCTGAGAGCCGACGTCGCGACAAGGTGCAAGCGCTGTTGAAAAAAACAGGATTCGAGCTCCAGACTCCAATGTTGTACTGCATTGCTCGAGCCAGATCGAACCGCGAGGGCCTGCAGGCCAGAATACTGGCGAACATATTCAGTGCGAAACAAACGCGCCACGTGGACTTCCAGGCTCCACTCGAAGAAAAGACCACCTCCAAAACGATTAGCAGTCGACGATCGGCCACGATCTCTTGGATCTGCGCCGGAGCCTCCCCCCCGTTCCGTTGGGCGCGGGGCGTGCCAGTGGCGGCGACGGATGGACGCGCACGGCGCACTTCCCGCGGGCACGAGAACTTGCCGTCCAGGTCCCATATCTGACCCCCCATCCCTGGGCATGCATTCTTGTGGGGAGGTTTCTCGTTAGTGCAAGCTGTAGTTCGCTTCGTGGGGTGCGTTTCCAAAACGAAAAGCACCCATGAACCTTCTTCGCGCGTCGCATGACACAGCGCGCGCTGTTACACAAGCGTCAACGCCGCACTCCCCCCAGACTGTCCTGACGCCTTCGGAGTGCCGGAGCGTTCCAGCTGGGGCAGACGGATCTCCAGCGGCTGCGCCGCCCTGGCAATTGTCCTTTTTGTGGGTGGGATTTATTCGTATGGCGGGTATATGTGGGTACATCATCTGGCCTGTTCGCAGCATTTGTATCCCCCGCCCCCGTGGGCCCAACGCGATTTCATCGCGTTGGCTGGCATTTGGGGAGCGCCATTCCTGGCGGGCCCGCAGGCCCCCCAACGGGTGGCAAGGGGGTCCAGCGGGGGAAGGAAGGCGGTGGGATTGAAAGGGATGACGGCATCGGGGCTGGGCAGGTCGGGGCCGGGCATGTCGTTTTTTCTTTTGGTCTCACGCAATCAAGGGCCCCGCGGGGCCCCACAGGTGATGCCAACTTCAGGTTTGTCCGTGTCTGCGGCCCCAGTGGGCGATGGGTTATTGAGCCGAGCGGGACGGGGTCTCGCACGGAGCGAAAGCGATTTCTCCCAAACCCTTCGCCCCGCGCGGTGCGCGAGCGATGTCCGAGGCGATGCGAGAGTAATTTCGCCAGCGCGCCGCGGGGGGGCGCTGCCTCCCGCGCGCGCCCCCTTCAAAGTGCGCGCGCGGCTCTCCACTGACGGGCGCGGCCCGCGCGTCGGCGTCAGCCGGGAGCTTGTTGGATTGTCTGCGGAGTGGAAACGCCCGCGGCGCGCTGTCCTTCGCCGCGCGCGGGCGATGCTCAGGGCGCCGCGCTTCGTTTCGCGTGGCGCGGTCGATTGCAGTCGTGACCAGTTGCGCGGGGCGCTATCGATCTGCGCGGGCCACGGCGCTCCTTGCCCGCAGTGCGCTTGGGGCGCGAAGATTTGTTTTGCGCGCTGCTGTCGCCGCTGGTAGATGCGTCAGTCGCCCGTGAGGCTGCTGCGATTCTCGCGGGATGCATTGTCTCGTTCCCCTCATCGTCGGTGCGCGGGCGAGTTTCGCGCGCCGTTGGCCCCCGCGCTTCTCCCCCTTGCGGGGCGTGGGCGATTCTCTGGGGGGCGCGGGCGATCTGTCTGTCGCGCGGCGACGCGAGGGGGGGCGGGGCGGCGCGCGGCGCGCGCGTCGCGGGGGCAACCCGCCATCGCGCGCATCTGCCCGGGGGCGCGGGCGCAGCGCGCGCGTCGATCTTTTCTGGAGTCCTGCGGGGAACCGCCCAATCGCCGGCGTCGGCCGGGTTTTTTGTTTTGTTTGTGCGGGCGGGGGGGGGGGGCGTGCGGATTTCCTTTATATATATATATGTATATATATGTGTATATATATATATATATAAGTTGCTGGCCCTCCCCGCGGCGCCCGACCCCTGTCGCGGCGTGCCCGGGCTCTCGGGCCAGCGCGGCGACGGCGCGCAGGAGGGCGTCGCGCGGGGGCGTCGCGCAGGGCAGAGGGCCGGATCGCAGAGCGGCCGGGGCGCGGCACAGCAAGATGCCCTTCCCGCATCAGTTCTCTTCTCTGATCGCGCCCCATCGGGCGCTTGGGCCGGCGCGCCCGCGGCCGCGCAGTCCCGGCCCAGGCGCGGCGGTTTTCGCTTGCGTGGGAGTCGGTTTGCCCTCGCCGCAACGGAGCCCTCGCCGCGCGCGCGTTCTCGGGCCTGCGCGCGCGCGAGCGGCGCCCGCGGCGATAATCGGAACTTTTGGGCGCGACGGCAGGCCCGCGCTGGCGTGGGCCAGGCGACGCGGCGCTCGCCACGAGGCCCCTGGGCGCGCGCGCGCGCCGGCGCCGGGGGCCCGCTTCTGGGGCCTGCGAGGCGCCGAGCGCAGAGGGCCCAAATTCCGTCGGCAGCTGAAACGAAGGGTCAGTTTCATTGGATTTCATTTGAAGGAAAAATTTACTATCCATGGAGCACGCGGGCGCGGCCCGCGGCCTCGCCGTTGAGCTCGCGCTGCGGTTGGCGCGCGCGCGGGCGGACGAGCCCCCCCTTGACCTCCGCCGGGCCAGGCCCCCCGCGATGCCCGCGTGCGAGGCCCGGGCGCCCGCGGGCGACGCATGGGCGCCTGGCGCTCTGCGGCGACCCTGGGCGGCGCCGCGTTCCCAAGTGTCATCCGCCGGAAGTCGCGGGGGCATTTTTTTTGCGCGCGTCCAGATCCGGGTCGCGCCCCCTGCCAGACTGGTTCCGCTTGCGTCATTTCTTCTATTTTTTTTTCATGCGGTTCACGCTGCTTGCTCTCGAGCTTGAACTTGGAGTTTCAGCTCGTTCTTCTTTTGTGGTGGCGGGTATCCAACTCTGGGCTTTTCTTGTTGCCATGCTGTCTAAACCTTTGGCCGACCTTTCAACTTCCGACGCGTTCCAGTGCGTTCCGCATATGCCAAACTGGGGCGACGTATCTGTCAGACATGTTTTGCGGTCTGTCTGGGGACATCTGTCCAAACGTTCTAGTTTGTTTCGCGCGTCCAGATTCGGGGCGCCTTTGGTCGAATCACTGCGTGCAGGCTATGCCAAAGCACGCGCGCGTGAATTTTCGTTCGCTTCGCGTGTCCGACTCGGGGGTTTGCCCTCGGGGCCCTCCTGCCGCCGGCCCCGCCGCTGCGGGCGCCAACCAGGGGCCGCGTGCAATGGCCCATCCGGGCGCTTGCCTGGGCCCCGCCCGCGGGCGAGGATCAGGCCGCGCCGCGCCCTGGTCCGCCCCGATTCAGCTGCCCCGCCGGCGCGGCGCCCCGCCGCCATGCTCGGCAGGGCCCCTCGGCGCCGCGAGCCCGCGGCGAGGCCGATCGGGGCCTGGCGCCGAGCTAAGCTCGTCAAAGACGCCCGCGCCCCGCGCGCGGAAGTCGCGCGGCCGAGTGGTACTCGCCAGATATCGCGCGCGCTCCGCGCGGGGTAATGCCTCTGGGCGAAGCGTGGAACTCGCCGGCAATCGCTCGCACCGAGCGCGACAGGGGAGCTCGCGGCCGCGCCGTTCCCGGGGGGGGCGGCGCGGCTCCCAGAAATGGTGCAGAAAGATGGGCTCCAGGGCTCCGGGTGTGACTTTTTGGTTGTCTCGCCGCGCCGGATCTCAGGGTTCGCGGCGAAGCGTCGCCCCCGCGACGCCCGGGGCCGGCGGTGTGAGGGGTGTGCCAGAATGGGGGGTGGAACCGCATGCGGGCGCAGCCACTGGGGCCTTCGGTGGAGCTCCCTATTGGGCCACGAAGCGTGCGAGGGGTGTGCCAGGATGGGGGGTGGAACCGCATGCGGGCGCAGCCACTGGGGCCTTCGGTGGAGCTCCCTATGGGGCCACGAAACGTGTGAGGGGTGTGCCAGAATGGGGGGTGGAACCGCATGCGGGCGCAGCCACTGGGGCCTTCGGTGGAGCTCCCTATGGGGCCACGAAACGTGTGAGGGGTGTGCCAGAATGGGGGGTGGAACCGCATGCGGGCGCAGCCACTGGGGCCTTCGGTGGAGCTCCCTATGGGGCCACGAAACGTGTGAGGGGTGTGCCAGAATGGGGGGTGGAACCGCATGCGGGCGCAGCCACTGGGGCCTTCGGTGGAGCTCCCTATGGGGCCACGAAACGTGTGAGGGGTGTGCCAGAATGGGGGGTGGAACCGCATGCGGGCGCAGCCACTGGGGCCTTCGGTGGAGCTCCCTATGGGGCCACGAAACGTGTGAGGGGTGTGCCAGAATGGGGGGTGGAACCGCATGCGGGCGCAGCCACTGGGGCCTTCGGTGGAGCTCCCTATGGGGCCACGAAACGTGTGAGGGGTGTGCCAGAATGGGGGGTGGAACCGCATGCGGGCGCAGCCACTGGGGCCTTCGGTGGAGCTCCCTATGGGGCCACGAAACGTGTGAGGGGTGTGCCAGAATGGGGGGTGGAACCGCATGCGGGCGCAGCCACTGGGGCCTTCGGTGGAGCTCCCTATGGGGCCACGAAACGTGTGAGGGGTGTGCCAGAATGGGGGGTGGAACCGCATGCGGGCGCAGCCACTGGGGCCTTCGGTGGAGCTCCCTATGGGGCCACGAAACGTGTGAGGGGTGTGTGAATGGGGGGTGGAACCGCATGCGGGCGCAGGGGGGTGGAGCTCCCTATGGGGCCACGAAACGTGTGAGGGGTGTGCGAATGGGGGGTGGAACCGCATGCGGGCGCAGCCACTGGGGCCTTCGGTGGAGCTCCCTATGGGGCCACGAAACGTGTGAGGGGTGTGCCAGAATGGGGTGGAACCGCATGCGGGCGCAGCCACTGGGGCCTTCGGTGGAGCTCCCTATGGGGCCACGAAACGTGTGAGGGGTGTGCCAGAATGGGGGGTGGAACCGCATGCGGGCGCAGCCACTGGGGCCTTCGGTGGAGCTCCCTATGGGGCCACGAAACGTGTGAGGGGTGTGCCAGAATGGGGGGTGGAACCGCATGCGGGCGCAGCCACTGGGGCCTTCGGTGGAGCTCCCTATGGGGCCACGAAACGTGTGAGGGGTGTGCCAGAAGGGAGGGGGAGGAGGGAGGAGGAAGGAGAGGAGGAGGAAGGAGGAGGAAGGAGGAAGGAGGAAGGAACGCGGGGACCGTCTCTTCAAAACGAGGACCCAACAACACAGGTTGGTTGGGAAAAAATAGGAATCCTGTTATTTGTGTCTATTTAACTGCGTGACCTTGGGCCACTTGAAATCATGTCGTCGGTGATTCGGCTTCGACGTCGTAACTCGAGTCTCCGGCCACCGTTCGGGACGGTTCGGGCACCCCGAGAGCGGTCTCGGCGAGGCGCATCTGCTGGAACGCATCCCAACGCTGACTGGCCTCGAGCACCTTTCTTTTGGTCGACGTTTTCTTATCCACTGTTTTGCCGATCGGCGCGGGCCTCGCTTCCTCGCGCTCCATGGATCCATGGAGTAGATCTTGGTTTTTTGTTGGGCGCCTGTTTCGAGCAGGCGGATTCCCCCCCCATGGGACGCACTGCTGCACACAGTCGCACCGAACAGAGGCCTGGAGCAACCCCCCTACCCCCCCTCCCTTCGCCCAGTGTCGAAGCGCTCGGAGGTTGATAGACCTCCTGCCCTGACGCGTCGATTGAGGAGTTGGCCGTTTTCGGTTCGCGAGTGGGCGTCGCGGCCGTCATTTTTGCGGGTCCAGGTCCGTCAGTTTCGGTCCCAGGCCGTTTTCATTGCGGGGAGGTTTGCTAAAGGGAGGTTTGTCCACCGCCGAGTCGCCGAAGAAGAAGAAGACGCTCCCCTGAACAGGCCATGTCGTCGGAGAGCCGCTGCGCCCTCCCCCCCTGGGCCAGGCGACACGCCCGGCGCGGCGGCCGAGGAGGAGGCGCCCGCGGCGGGCCCGGCGGGCGGCAGCGGTGCGCTGGGGGGCGCCGACAGCGGGCCGCAGGCGCGGGATGCCCTCGCCCCCTCGCCGCTACCCCGCAGAGGCCAGGGGAGTGAACAGTGCCGCTGGATACCCCCTCGCCGAACTCTCGACCGCTCGCTTGTTCTCTCCGCCGTCGGCTCCTGTTCCGTCGGGACGGTAGCCGCGGGAGCGTGGCTGGTCACCCGACTGCGTCGCCCGAGGCCCTGGGAACTCAAGGGGACACCTGAGAGCACACTGAGGCTGCAAAAAAGAGCCAAAAAACAGAAACAGTACAACTCGGAGGTCCAGGCGCCTCCGGCGCGGTCCCTGGGGCGCTCCGCGCGCCAGGGAGGGGGGTCCAGCGCCGATCTCAGAAATCCGCGCGGACCTCCCAGTTGTTATGTTTACGTCATTGCGATGCGGGCGGCGTAGTCCCCGCCGCGGCGGCTGATTGTTCGTCGCACTCGGCCGCTATGGGAGGAGGCCCGTCGGCTCGCCAGGGGGTGAAAAGCGGGCCCTGAGGGAAGGAGGGCCCTGATGTTTTTTGTATGGTTGTGGGCCCTCCACGGTCCCCCGTACCTGTCCGAAAACGACTTGGGCTGAAGATCTCGTCCTTGGGGGGCAGGCCCCCGGGTGCCAGGGCCCGTTTCCTCGAGGACCCGCGTCCCCCCCAATGCAAAACATCGGCGCGGTGGCAAGGCGCCGCTCTTTGGTCGGCCACAGCCTTGCGTGCTGCAGTGCCGGAGGCAGAAAGCATATTGCGATTCCCCGTGCTCAGTGGCCCTATTCTCACGTGCGTTCCGTGCTCCGCATTTTGCTTGCTGGCGGCCGCTGAGGCTCATATCATCGAGAACAAGATAACCCTCTAACCCTAGTCACACGATGAAGACGTGGCCTCGTTTAGGTCCCCGTCTTGGCACTAGGGATGCTAGATCTTGGCGGTTTGGTCTTATACATCTACAGAACAGACCCCCTGTCCCTCATGTTTCTGGCCTTCCTAACGTAGCTGTTGCTAGTCACCATCTGCCCCGCGCGGAATGTGTTTCCTGCGGATGTTCGGCGACCCGCGCGGAACGCATCCACTGTATAGCGTATATCTGCGGGCTGCTCCTCAGGATCCAGACAGCCGCGGGGGCGTGACTGCGGATATGCTCTGCGGGATCCACTGAGGTCGGTCCTGCAACCCCTCCGGGGGTCATCCCGAGCGGATGTCCAGGAAAGCAGGCTATCGGCCACGCGGCTGGGGCAGATGCCCGTTTTGGGGGGCCGAGCTTCGTGGCACCATTTTTGGCAGGTTCTGCTTTGCGGAGGCCCCTTTCCAATCAGTTGGGAAGCCGGCGTTCTTCGTAGTCCGACAACTCGTCCATGTCAGAGAGAGAAAAATGTTCTAAGAACCTTTCGTGGCTTGCACGAAATGATCTTAGAACATGTCTGGCTGGGACTGTCTTGGTTTCACACATCGGGTTCATGTTCTAAGAATATTGTTTTTGTTCTTAGAAGATTCCTGGGTTCAAAGAACATTTCGTGGTAGGACTAGGAATGCCGGGACGGTCGGTCCCTGCTCAAAAAAAGAGGCGGGCTTCCCAGATCCATTCTGTATATCGGTGGCTCTGGTGCCCGAAAGCGCCCCCCCCAGAGGCCGAGAGCGGTGAGCAACGAGTGCGTAGCATGTCGTCTCTTCAGTCCCTCAGCCACCCGTTCCCCTCAAGGAGGGTGTGGCAGAGGGGCGGACGGGGCCCAGGAGCGCAACCCCTCCCTTTACGGGCATTGCGCCTGAGGGGGTCGCGACGGGCGGTCGAGTCTCGCCTCCCTTTCTTTTTTAATCAACGGAGGGGTGCGTTCTGACCAAGATCATTTCGAAGGCGAATCCAGCCGCGGCGACCATGATGTACCCCGAGGCCGAAAAAATCGCCCACTCCTCTGGGGGATCTGGGGTGGGGAGGGCCTCGGTGCCCCATTGTCTTGGGCGGTCGTGATTCTTGGGTCCCCGCCCGTTCCCTCTGGTGCCCCAGGGGGCCCCTTGGCAGTTTTTTTGGTTGGTTGGTTGGTTTGGTTGGCTGGTTGGTTGGTTGATTTGGTTGGTTGGTTGGTTGGTTGGTTTGGTTGGCTGGTTTGGTTTTAGTTTATGTCTATTGGTTGATTGTTTTTTATTTTTTTTATTTACTTTTTTGTTGGTTGGTTGATTTGGTTGGCTGCTCCCCCATGGGCTCTCGCGGGGGCTCTCTGCAGTGCTGGCAGGTTGGTTGGTTGGTTGGCTGGTTGGAGAGTTTCCTGGAGCGCTGTTGGCGCATGATCTGGCCATTAACTGGCCCAAATGTTAGATGAGGCCATCACCTGCCGACCGCACTAGGTCACGTGGGGCGCGGCGATGGGTTCCCAACACTGGCGATCAGCGTGAGGCTGGCGCCGCCCTGTTCAAACGGCTGCTCGACCTCTACTCGGCGGCCAGACTGAGAGCGAAAGACTTGACGCAACTTTGCTATAACATCGATCGGGCTGGAGTTCAGGGCGCACCATTCAGCGCATTCGCTGTCGCCCGTCAAGGCAATCGGGACACCAAGACCACTTAGACAAGGTCCTTCCCGATAGCCGGCGACTCTTTTACGTCGACGCTCCTGTTCAGAAAAAAGGTGGATATGCTCGCACGTCGTGGCCTGTTCCAGTGAGATCAGTGGTGGAATCACTCGAGTGTGAGGTCAGCCAGGACGTCGGGCTTCGGCGGCGGCTCGACAACCTCGATGGTCCCGAGTCGGTTCTAGACACTGGCGCATACCGCTCCCACCCAGCAGCTGTGGCCGCTGAGCGGGATGGCCGCAGGCGCCCCCTCCCACTGGCCGTATACCTGGATTCTGTCACCTTTATCCAGCAGGCCGCAGGCCGCTCAGAACCAGTGCTGGGCATATGGATTGTGAATTTGCTGACCAGACGTCGGCACTTTTATGCTGCTTTCAAGTCAGGCGACATGTGCTCATGTGGCTGTCGAGGGAATTGCACATTATTTCCCATCTTACAATCGTTGCAGTGGCAGCTGCGCGCGCTGCAGGACGGAGTGACACCAGCCATGACACACGACGGGCGCGCCTGGCCCGCTGGTGACCCTCTTGAACCCCAACGACCCTTGGCGTTCAGCGCCATACAACTGTACATCAAAGGCGACTGGGCGGAGTACAACCACAGCCTCGGGCTCGCGCCGTGGAGCAGCGCGTTCGCCCCGTGCCCCTTCTGTTCCCTGAGCAAGGCTGATCTCTACTCGCACGACACCGACTTGGGCGCCCCGTCATCGCCAGTGTTACCGTTGAGGTGCCACGAGGACTTCGAGCGCGAGTGCAAGCGCTGCGAGATCAACCTCTCAATCGCCACTGAACATGACAGGGCGCTGCTGTGCGATGTGCTCAGGTGGGGGAAGCCTAAGAAAGGCATTGGCGGTCGTCTTGCATACCGTGACCAACGCGTCGGGGACGTCATGGTGCGCCGTGGAGACCGCATGGACCCTTCAGTCGGCTTACTTGATATAGCCCTCCTTGAGATGCAGGAGCTGCCGATCAGCATCGTGCTCTGGCGGGCTCGACGAGACACCGCGAACAACCCAAAGGTTATAGATTCAGTGCTGCGGCGGTGCCCGCTCTTCGACGAGTGCTTGCATTCAAGCCCAGCTGCGACGCTGGCGATCGACGAGCTACATGTCCTGTTCATAGGACCAGAGCAGCGCTACGTGGCTGCGGCGCTCTGGCGAATCATTTTGAAGAACCCATGGTCTATTCGTGGACGCGTCGATCGAGTAGCTGACATCGGGGCCAGGTTCCTGAAGGCAGAGCTGGATTTGTGGCAAGCTGATCCTGCCAACAACATCCCGGTGAACAAAAGGGTCGGCAACCTGGCCCGCGGGATGCCCGGGAAGCGCCTGGGCTACACCACGCAGGAGATACGGGCGATGAAGATGCCATGGAGAAGGATATCAAGGAGGAGGATGATGAGGAAGAGCATAACGAGTATAATGACAATGATGATAAGGGGGAAGGGGAACCGAAAAGGAGAGATGAGGAGAACTGGGGGGGGGGGGGGGGGGGGGGGGGATGATGAGAGAGGAGGAGGAGGGAGGAGGAGGGGATGAGGAGGAGAAGGATGAGAGGAGGAGGAGGAGGAGGAGGAAGGAGGAGGAGGAGGAGGAGGATGCGGGGCGACGCTTGGACATGTCCAAGGTGGGACATGCAAGTGTCCCATTTTCTTTCCCCATGCACCCCTTAAGCTGTTCGGCATGTCCGAAGCCCGACCCCGCGTCCTGTTGGAACGACGCTACAGGGCCCCAATCACAGCGGTGCTCACATGGGCACGAAGGCCGCCGAATCCGCCGTGCTGGTCAAGTTCGCAGTTGACATGCTGCTGGAATTCGGGGGGGGGGGGGGGGGGCGCGTTCGGTTTCGACATGATGGGCGCTGGCGAGGCGCTTCTCGCGTTTATCCAGGAATTGAAATCACACAGGGCAGTTGTAAACGAAACCAGCGTTGAAAAATTGTTGTCGCTTCGCGAATCCCCACCAGCCCATCCAGAAACGATGCCCAGAGGAATTGCCTCGATCAGAGAAGTGGGCAGCACACAGAGGAAGCCATTATGAGACATCTTGGGATATCTTGAGCCATCTTGGAGGTCATTTTGGGCTCTCCCAGACGCTCTTGGAGTCATCTTAATCCGTGCCCCCCCCCAAGAGGCCTCCATGTGGCTAAAACCTGTGTAGAATCAATGATTAGGCATTCTCGCCGAGGCCTCTTGGAGCATCTTGGGTGCATCTGGGGGGGCTCTTGGGGCCTCTTGGGGGTCTCTTGGGGGCCTCCGGGGGGCCTCTTGGGGGCCTCTTGGGGCCATTTTGGGGCCATCTTGGGACCTCTTGGGGCTTCCTGGGCGCTTCTTGGGGCCATCTTGGAGGAGATCGATCAAACAAGAGGGGGGCTTTAATTAGCGCCCCCCCTCGGAAGCCCCTAAAATCGCCTCTTGGACCCCTCTTGGAACGCTCTTGGAGTGCTCTTGGGCGCTCTTGGGGCCGTCTTGGGGCTCTTTTGGGGCTCTCTTGGGGCCCTCTTGGGCCATCTTGGAACCATCTCCAGGCCTCGGATGGCCATCGGAAGCGAAAAGGCGAGAAAGCAAAAATCATTGATTTTCCTTAGGTTTTGGGACGATTTTGGCCTCTTCGGGGCCTCCTTGGGGAGCTGTTTGGCCACTTGGAGTTATCTTGGGGCCGTCTTTGGGCTTCTTGGAACCATCTTAGGAGCCATCTCGAGCGATCTTGCGCTATCTTGAGCCATCTTGGAGCTCATCTTGGGTTCTCTGAGGCGCTCTTGGAGCCGTCTTGGGCCATCTGGGACGCTCTAACTACCCGCGGCCCCCCCCGTCCAGGTCCAGGGGAGGGGGTAGGGGGAGGGGTAAACCCCTCCCCAAGGGGGAAGAGGGAGGGGTGGAAGAGGATCTGCTCTAGACCACCTACGCCCAGAGGGCTGGTGGGACTCCAGGGCCACTTGGAGATGTTTGCCAAGCTGTCAGCAACGGCTGGAATCAAGTTCGTTCCGAAGAACCACGTGCTAGGGCACTTCGCCCACAGGGCCCGCTAAATCCCAAATCCTGGGGCCGCCAGCCTCGGGCCATTAGGGGCGGCAAAGCTTCGAGATCCCTCGCATGCCACTGCTGGACAGCAGATCGTCGAGATCAATGAGATCTGGGAGGGCGGAGCGGCAAAACCCTTTCCGCGTTATAGATATTCTGGCATTCCTGGACGGCGGGGGCGGGGGAAGGGAAGGGTGGCGAGGCTGCTGGTGGATGCATGTCCATTCCGTGCTTGTCGCCTCCCCCCTTCCTCTCCTCTTTCCTGGATCGCAGGGCCCGCTAACACTTAAACCCAGGGACCGCTAGCCTCGGGTCATGACGGAACGGCGTAGCCTTTCTCGTATGCCACTGCTGGACAGCAGATCGATCGTCGAGATCAATATGACCTGGGATTTGGCGGAATGGCGAAGCCCTTTTCACATTGCAAATCATCCGGCCCCCCTGGGCGGCAAGGGCAGGGGCGCGGGGCGGCGAAAGTACTACTGGTAATCGTCCTTTCCGTGTCTCTCGCATCTCCCCTCTCCACCTTTCTCTCCGCCCCTCTCTCATCTCATCTCCTCTCCTATCCCCTCCTTTCCCTCCCTCTCCGCTCGCTCACTTCTATATATATATATATGATTGCCAAACGGCACTCGCGATCACATGCGAAATCCCATGCGTGTGATCTCGAGCGCGCTGCGGCATTCAGCCTTGGGCGCAGTCCAGTAATCTGCGCAGCGTTGGGAATCAGCCACGGGGGTGATGCTGACACGCAGGGCGCTGGCGCGAGAGCTCTTGGGGCGATGTGGCACGCTGATTTGGACCGACCGAAACTAAACGAACCCTCGAGGATGCTTTGGCAAGGCGCGGCATGCCTCTACCACATCTACCTCGACGAATCGTTGAACGTGCGTCTGAAATCTCTCGCGATGTTCTGTCACCGTCGGACGTTCCCCAGACGGGTCCACCATTTGATGGACCTACAGGGCCGCTTGGGGAACCGCAATTTCGTTAGCGCAGGCCCCTGGCTGCCCTGCCTAGCGTCGCCATGCTGGCGCGGACGCGTTTCTGTTGCACGGCATTGTATAGTTGTGGGCACCAATGTCGGATTCATTTCAGCAGGAGGCGTTCGGATGAGGAGGGTCGATGAGACGCGAGAAGGAGGCAGAGGACCTAGGCGCTCGGTGGAGGAGGAGGGGGAGGAGGTGGAGGAGGAGACGGACGGAGAAGGAGGAGGAGGAGGAGAAGGACGAGGAGCAGCCAGAGGAGGAGGAGGGGGCGGATGCAGACAGAGGATGGAGGAGGATTGCGCTGCAGGACTGCCAGCTTTTGGTTGAATTCTCTGCGTGGCTTCCTTCGCAACGCGAGGGGCTCGCGAGCTGGCATTCCATATCACACGTCGCGTTGTTAATTCAGTGTCGCACTAGACCCCTCCTCTTCAGCGCAAATATACAGATATTATATCCCTCCACCCCCCCTCTATCCAGCAGTGCCTCCCATTCCTTCGTCTCTCATTTCCCCGGGTGCCCCCGCCGTTTCCCCTGCCGCGCCCCCTCGCGCTCCCCCTCCCCATGTCGCTCCATCCATCTCCCTCCCCCTCCCCCCCCCTCACTCTCGGGATATCTGCTCATGAGAGAGGAAGGAGGGGGGGGGACGAGGAGGAGGAGGAGGAGGAGGAAGAGGAGGAGGGGGGGAGGGGGGGATGATGAGGAGGAGGTGAGGAGGGGGAAGAGGGGGAGGGGGCAAGCTAGGTGCGCTCGCGCCACATCTGACATCATACCCCTCCCTCCCATCCCTTCTCGAGAATCCGTCCTCTCCAAAGTGGCGTCAGGTCTGGCACGGCGGCTCTAACGAAGACCCCACCGTGCGTCTGAACCACTGCCCCAAGCTGCGATGGGCCCCGATCGACTGACGACGGGGGGCAGACGATTCGATTACGGACAGCGAGGCGATGCAGCTCGTTCGCGCCAAGGCTCGGTCGAACGTCCAGTCGGCCTTGTTTCAGAGAGTGTGCCTGACCGATCCTCGGCGATTCGCGATTCGAAACTGCCCACCCTGTCAACCGCGGGGTAGCATGCGACGTTGCACTCCCGTTCCGCAGAACGGGTGCGACGCGGCCACATCCTCAATTTTTTCTCCGCGCTCTCAAGTTTCCTGGACTGCGGACTCCGCTTCGTGATCTCGTTCCACCACGATCCAAAGCAGCGGTTTCGGGCCCAATGTCAGGGCCGCCCATCGCGCCCCCCAGCGCCTCCTCGTTCTGCGCTGGCGTGGCTGCCGCCATGGAGACGCGGTGGGTGATCATCCGTGCATCACATCCACCTAGGGCTTTGCCTCCACCATCCTTTTGTCTCATTGCGCCCGCCGCCCGAGGGCGCGACCCCAGACGACAGGTTTCTCTCGCGGGATGGTCTCTTCAGGGCGCCGAGTCCGACCAGGCCGCCGAGTCGGGCGGTGCCCCGACCAGGCCGTCGAGTCGGGCGGCGCCGATGCCCCCCTGCGAGCGATGCCCGGGCCGAGCCGGGCGGGGCGGAGTCCCTTGCGAGTGAAACCCAGGTGGGCTCCGCTGCGAGGCCAGTCTGGGGCGAGGCCCCCGCGCAAGAAGAGCTCGCAGGCGCCAATATAATGATGTGGGTGGCTGGGAACGGGGGGTGATTGGGGGATGGGTAGGGGCGGATGGGGATGGCCAATCACGCTTCCGTCGCCGCCGCCAGCTGGTGCTGCCACGACCGCAGCTGCGCATCTGATGTTGAAATGCAGAGGTCGGCGGGGGAGTGGAGGGGCGAGGGAGGGAGGGGTAGGGGAGGCGAATGAGGGGTGGGAGGGATGGGGGATGGGAGGATGGCGAGAAAGAGAGCGATAGAGATAGAGGGAGCGCGATAGAGGGAGAGAGAGAGAGAGACAGAGAGAGAGAGCGAGGGAGAGCGAGAGAGAGAGAGAGAGAGAGAAAGAGAAAGAGAAAGAGAAAGAGAGAGAGAGAGAGAGAGAGCGACCGAGAAGGATAATGAATGAACGACCTCCCGCGATCGACAGACCCGAGCAACGACCCGCCGTGCGACTCACGTGGTCGTCGCCGTCTTCGCATTGGTCGTCGTAGCCGTCGCCGTAACCCTTGGCGTCGACATCGGCGTCAACGTGACATGTGCGCCGACGTTGTCGCCCTCGTTCGTCGTTCGTACATAAAATGCACATATATGTAGAGAGAACGAGATAAAACATACATATATAGAGAGAGGGAGAGAGAGAAAGAGAGAGAAAGAAAGAGAGAGAGAGAGAGAGAGAGAGAGAGCGAGAACACGAGAGGAGTGTGTGAGAGAGAGAGAGAGAGAGAGAAATATACGTCTCGAGGGATTGGCCTAAGCTCCCCCCGGCGGTGAACGGGGAGGTCTCTGCGTGGATGCAGACGCGTGGTTGCTCGATGGGTGGTCGTGCGGATGGGGGCCACTCTCTTAGCTGCCGTGAGCGTTGCCCGAAACCTATAGTCGTGGCCGCTTGCCCCGACTGCCCCGTGGCCGTGGCCGTGCGCCGAGTGTCCCGATTATGGTTATCCCGACGCTTCCGATTTGGCCGTGGCCCGTGGCCGTGCCCCCCCCCCCCCCCCCCGAGCTGAGGCCAAATTCTGATTGCATGCGGGTGAGGACCGAAAGTGGAATTGCAAGGTAGTTGGGCGCCATCGAGACCTCGGAAGCGAACAATGGTTTGCACCTCTATGAGCCTGGGAAGATGAGGAGGAGGAATATGACGACAAGGAAGATGAGGAAGAGGAGGCGGGAAGGAGGGCGAGGAAACGGACAAGGACACATAAAACGATATGCCCCGTTGTACGGGTTCGACAGCGACCCCGCCACCGACGGGGAGTACGAGGAGGAGGAGGAGGAGGAGGATACCGATTTCGAAACGGACGCCGAGAACGAGGGGGGTGAGGCGGTGGAGGAGAAAGACATGGACGATTGAGCGGCGGCGGCGAGAGACGGCGAGGAGAGCTCGGCCGAGAAGCGGGAGCGTCGGCGAGGGGCGCTCGGCCCCAGAGAGAAGCGCGCTCTATCCCTCCCACGCTCTCTCTTTCTCTCTCTCTCTCTCTCTCTCTCTCTCTCTCTCTCTCTCTTACTTTTCCTTCCCTCCTTTCTCCTCTCTCCCCTCCTCCTCCTCCTCCTCCGCCCTCTCCTCCTCCTTTTTCGGTGCCCTTTCTCCTTCCTCCTCCTCCTCCTCCCCCTCCCCCTCCTCTTCCGTTGCCTTTTTTGGCTCAATGCTTTGGCTCAAGCTATATGGTTTGTTCGGCATCGCGCCGTTGCACCGCGATGACGGTAAAATGCAAATAGACTTTGGAATTGTGGCCAATGCATTAACATCACGTCTTCCATGCAAAACAATATCGTGTCAAAAAATGTTGCCCAACATGAATCATGTCATTCCGTATCATAGCAACACAAGTCATGTCATTTTGATGTTAGCATAACACCATGACAGGGGACACGAGAATCTGGTGTCAAACGTTCTCTGGGTGCGCGGAGGAGTCCATGGGCCCGTCGAGCCAGAACCCCTTCATGTCCACGCTCGCCTCGTCGTCGTAGTAAACCTCGAGGTCGGGGGCCGCCTGCCCGTGCACAAGCTCGGCGCTGGCCACCGCCATCCCCATGAGGATGACGAGTGGAGCTGCGGCCCAACCGGGGCGCCTGCCGGCGAGCGGCGGCGCCGGGGCCCCGGGGCAGCTCCTCCAGGCGGGCCCCGGCGAGCGCGCGCGCTTCGCCGCCCTCGCCTGGTCTTGAGCGGGCGCCGGCGCTGATGCGCGCCCGGCCGCCCGTTCGGCGGCGGCGGGCGGCGCCCATGTCACGGCTGCCGCCCCTCCGCCCCCGGGTGCTCCGCGGCTAGCGTGAGCCGGCGCCGCTCGGCACCCGGGCTCTCCGCCGCTGCGCAGCTGCGCGCCCTCGGGCAGCGGCGCCGCCGCCCCCCAGCCGCGCGGCGCCAGGCGCGGCCCCATCTGGCCGCGGGCGCCCCCCTTCGGTCCCGGCCCTGGCCCCGAAGGTTTTCCGGCCCCGGTCCCGGGGCCCGGCCTTAGGCCACCTGAGGCCGACCCCCAGCTTGGCCTTGAAAAGGCTTGAGCCGCCAAGCGGCGGCGAAGAGAGAGGGAGCGAGAAAGGGCAAGCAAAGAGGCAACGGCAGGAGCAAGGGGACCGCAAGTGGAAGCCCGCGCCAGCTCTGGAAGCGGGGAGATCCATCAGTTTTACCAAACATCCTATAGGAGGTGCAAGGGCGACGGGAACGTGAAGACAGTAATCTCCAAGTTCACTGCTAGGCAGGCCGCTTTCAAGAAGCGCTGCCAGAGATTCAGCCCATGTAAGAAGATTATTGGCAGGCATGCTCGTAAAATGTATGTATCAGGCCCCTTGGCTGGTGTGACTTTCGGCATTGAAGTGCACGGCGCCTCCGATTACGAACTTCACTCTTTTCGCCGGGCTACGGGGGCGGCTTTGAAGCCGACTGCGGGGCACCGTTCGCTCTCGTGTCTTCTTCGGCTAGAATATGACCCCACTTGGTTCGCAGCCGCGGCGCCGATCCTCCGGTACAGCAAAGAGGTCTGGGCCAACCAAGTCAGGCTGTTCAGATACCCCCTCACCTTCCAGGAACTCAGAGAGTCTTGGGAGGCTGCTTTTGGGGAGGGCTCTGAGGAGCCCACCTGGCGGAGAGTTCGTGGCCCCTCGGGGGCCATGAGACTTTCCCTCAAACGCATTGGATGGTCCATGGAACAATGGCACACGCTCAAAAACGATTTCGTCTAGGAGATTTGTTTGACTGTTTTCGGCCCCGGGGTCGTGAAACGACTTCTTCATGATGGGGTCCTTAGGCAGCTTGAGCGAGACATAGGTAGCAAACAGGGCATGCAGATGGCCTGCTTGGGCGTCGTGGGCTCAGAGTTGCGATCGAAGCGGCGCTCCCCGCTCGCTCGTGGCACGATCAAGGCTCTGGCGTGCGACGCTCTTTGGACCAAAGATCGCGCGGTCGCGTTTGGATATAGATTACCCGCTGTGTTGTGCGAGCTCTGCCAGGCATGCGAAGACTCTGCCATCCATAGGCTCTGGAAATGTGACCACTGCGCTGAAGAGCGGGACCACATCGTTCCTGACAAGGTTTGGTCTTTGTGGGCTGCCGCCGATATGTCCGACCCCAAGCAAAAACTCTGGTGGTCTCGAGGTAGTTTTGAACATCCAGGGGACCATTGGCCCCGTCCCTGTAGCAGCGGGGGCGTGGAGGTCACCTGGCACAACGATGACCAGGCCCCGGCCGACATCCAAGGTCATATTTTTCTGGACGGATCGGCTTATAAACATGTAGTTCGGGAGCTCGAAGGCCGGATGGGGGTTTCAAGCCCAGGACGACTCCGGCAATAGGACTTGCACTGTCTGGGGTCCCGTCTTTTCCCCGTACCCCCAGACGTCGCAGGCTGGGGAGTACGCGTCGTACTCGGCCTGCGGCCTCTCCCTAGACGGCCCCAGCACAGGATACTCGGACTGCGCCAATGTGGTCAAGGCCTGTGCTGCTCCCATCTCCATTCATTTGTCTCATCGTAGGCCTTACGCTGGGATGATGCTGAATGGCAGAAATAACCTGTGGCTGTCGATTGAAAAGGTGAAGGCCCATCAGGTTGAGAATGACCAGATGTCGGCTGCTGATCTGTTTCGTCTGCGCGGGAATGATGCTGCCGACAAGGCCGCTAAGCAAGGAGCCGCCCTTCATCCCAAGCCCTCCCAGGCTGATTCTGACGCGGTGGAGGACCTGGTGTTAATTAGCAGGACGGTCTGCCGCCTCGCGGGGGCCCTCCTCCCGCTCTGGCCCCGGCTTGACCTCACTGATTGCGAATACGCACCCACTGCTACACCGAAGCCATCCAAACCCGTGGGAGTTGTGCATCAATGGGTTTGGTTTCGGGGGATTTGGCGGTGCGAGTGTTGCTTGAGGTTCCGAAGGTCCCCGGCGAAGCCTTCGGAGGTTGGCTGTGTTGGCCGCGTTGCTTAGCAGGGGCACTCCTTGCTTGCACCCGGTTGCTCGGATGGTGCCAGCCTCTTTATCTGTGTCAGTTGCAAGGCTTACACTACTTTCGGACAGTTTCGTAATTTGCTCGAGCCCTGCCGTCCCCTGGACAAGAAATCTGGAGGAGGCAGGAATGCTCTGGACCTTTGGAGGCGGATCCAAAGAGGCTTGCACCCAAAAATTCATGGAGTCACTGTGGACCTTCTTCCCCCTCTGGGTGGGGATGGCACTTTTGAGCAGCAAGACGAAGCCCCTCCCAATGAGCTGGGCCCTCCGATTGCTGACCCTCTGCGCCGTGTCGCCGACGCTCTGAGAGAAGAAGAGGACAACGCTCCTCTCGTCGTAGCTGGCCGCGAAGGTCAGGGTTCCTCGGGCGACTCGGACTAGCGGGTGTCGGGCCTGGGGTGTCTTCCGTGGTTCCGCGTAAGTCACCACTGCAGGTCTCCTTCGTGCTGCTGGTCTCAAGCGACTCCACCTGCTCGAACTGAGGTGGTTGTGGGAGCCATCTGGAGTGCGAGTGTCAAAAAACATCCCCTTCTCCTCCTCCTCCTCCTGCTCCTCCTCCTCCTCCTTCACCTTGGTCGTTTGCGGCCCTCCTCCAGCAGGAGGAGGGCCGCAAGCGCACCGCCCGTCCTCCCTCGTCCTCCGCTCCGCGCGCGGGCCCGCCCGCAACCGAGCGCGGCGGAGGAGGAGGAGGAGGAGGAGGAGGAGAAGGAGGGGGAGGAACACAGGAGGAAGGCCAGGAGGTAGGAGGAAGGTGAGGAGGAGCAGGAGGTAGAGGAGGATCATGATACTGCTGACGATGATGGTGATGGTTATGGTGGTATTGATGACGATGATACTTTTAGATGCTGCTGATAACGATGAACATGCTGTTGATGATGCTGCTTCTGATGCTGCTGATGATGGTGATCTTGCTGACGATGCTGATGCTGATGCTGATGGCGACGATGACAATGGTGATGATGACGCTGCTGATGATGATGATGACGATGCGAGGGGGAGGAGGAGGTGGAGATGGAGGAGGAATAATCAGATGAGGCGATGAGGGAGTGGAGGAGTGAGGGGAAGGAGGGGGAGGATGAGGAGGACGGGGAGAAGGAGCAGGAGGGCGACGCGACGATGGACGACGAAGGACGACGACATTGGAATTGGAGGAACCAGGTAGGCCCAGGGTGATTTTCCAAAAGCGGTATGGGTCCTTGACGTTTTCAGTGCGGTCCGCAGCTTTCTGGGCTGGCCGCGGCGCCCGATACATCTTCCCACGCCTTCGTCGAAAGAGGGTGAGGATGAATTCGGAGAACTTCTGCGTCGGGCGACGCCAAGTTTTCAACGCGTGGCCACAAAGATCCCGGCCCCTCCCCGGGCCCCTGGCGGAGTACGCACTGCACGCACCATCGCACGCACGCACGCACGCAAGCACGCACGCAAGCACGCAGGCACACACACAATCACACACAGTCGCACACACTTTTACACATTCTACCACATTCGCACACATTCACACACATTCACACACAATCACACGCATCCACATGCATTCATACACACTTGCACGCATTCGCACACATTCACACACATTCACACACACGCACGCACACACATTCGCACTCTCTCGCACACCTTCACACACATTCACACACACGCACACACACCATACACATACAGACACAGAACACGCATAACTCACCCACACAACACATACATACCATGTGCACATAACACACACACCACACGCATGCACGCACGCACGCATGCACGCATGCACGCTGCACGCATGCACGCACGCACGCACGCACGCACGCATTCACGCACGCACGCATAAGCGCACGCACGCGCGCGCGCACGCACGCAGGCACGCACTCTCGCACGCGAGCACGCACGTACCCACGCACGCATGCACGCGCGCACGCGCACACCCACGCACGCCCACGCACTCACGCACGCGCGCGCACGCCCACACACGCACGCCCACGCACGCCCACGCACGCACGCACGCACTAACGCACGCGCGCACGGACGCACGCACGCACGCACGCACGCGCGCGCGCACTCACGCACGCACTAACGCACGCGCGCACGGACTTACGCAAGCACGCACTCACGCACGCACACACATACATACACATTGTGCCGTAGTTTCGAGCGGTGTACGCTTTGCCGATCAACTCCCGCAGGGGATCTGTGCGGTTTTCGATTTCGCCATTGTTGGTTGCCGCGTCCCGCCGTGCTGCCTGGGTGCAGCTGTTCCTGGTGTCGCCCCTCTTCCTCTGCGTCTGTTGCGGGGTTTGGGACTCTCGGCCCCAAAAGGACAGGGGCCCTGAATGAACTCCAGATGCCTCGTGGAAGGCCGCTTTTGAGTTGAATCGAGGCTCCCGTTCTCTTTGGGGTTTGTCCTTGCTTTGGGGCATTTTGGGCGTCTTGGGGGCCATCTTGTGGGGCTCCCGTGGCCCCACGGACTGAATGTGAGAGTGTCCACTTATGTTCGCCATCTCTCGCAGGACAGCCCGTCGATGTGGCTGGACGCCTCAGTTCCGCTGCGTGCACACCTACAGTAGTCGACTGGTCCTGTGCGGCGGTCCTCCCTTCAGAGTGGTCCCTAGGAGTTCCTTCTTTTGGGGCCTCTCCCAGCCCTCTTGAGGCCCTTTTATGGAACTTGGGCGCCTCCTGGGCATTCTTCGAGCCCCCTTGGGCCACCTCCAGGCCCTCTTGGGGTTTCCCTTCTTTGCGTAACCTTCCATTTTCAAATTGATGGGATGGATTGATTCAATCATTGGAGTCGTTGATTCGAATCCTGGATTCTGAAGCAATCGTGTACTACGACGTCTGAGTTTCGGCGCTCCTGCGCCCCCGCCGAGCTCTCAGAGGGCCGCCACCCCCCTGGGGCGAACACCGGCGCCTTGCCTTGCCTTGCCTTGCCCTGCCTTGGGGTGCCCCCCGGACCGTCTTGGGCAAATCTGGGGGGCTTCCCGTGCCGTCTCGGGTGCAGGGCCCCGAAACGGCAATTGTTCGGCGGTGAGGGGGGGAATTTAGAAGGAGAAGGCATTCTCGGAAGTGGACGAGACTTCTCAGAAGCAGCGCGCCTTCTAAGAGGTTCGTATTGCGTCTTCGGGGAAGGCTTAGCAAACTTGTCAGAGTGCTGGGGGAAGTCCGAGCCTTCTGAGAAGCCCCGCCCCTTCTCACTTCCCCCCGGGCGCGTCGGCAAATTGAAGCGAAACCTCTGACTTTGACATCTTGAGGCGGTTCCATGGAGACTCTTTTTTCGTGGAAAGGGCTTGGGCCCAGGGTTTTCTTTTAGAGGTTTACCCCCGGATCTGACGGCTGTAGGGCCGGCGATTTTTTTGCGGTAAATAACGAGGTCGCGCAGGGCCGGCGAATTAAGATTTGAGGATTTCCCTAGCGAAGCGCTTGTTAGTCAGAATGTGTTGAGGATGTCTCGAGCGAAACGCTTGTTTTGTGTTATAGATTGTCCTCTCCCGAGGACCTGAATTCAGAGGATCTCTCAAGTGAAATGTTTGTTTTCACGTGCCCAGGTCTTGAGGATGTCTCGAGCGAGACGCTTGGTTTCACGCCTCCAGGTTGCCCAGACAGGTGTCTAGCATGAGGATTTGTTGAGGATGTCTCGAACGAGAGGCTTGTTTTCACGTGTTCAGTTCGCCCAGGTGGATGTATAGCATGAGAATGTGTCGAGGAAGTCTCGATCGAGACGCTTGTTTTCACGAGTCCAGGTCGCCCAGGCGGATGCAGGAGGATGTGCTGAGAACGTCTTGAGCGAAACGCGTGTTTTCACGTGTCCAGGTCGCCCAGGCACAGCACAGCCTTCGGCACGGTACATCAAGATCGATACACTGAACATTGCAGCCTGGCATGTTGCCTGGCACGTTCCGCGGAGCGCCCCGTGGCGAGTCCACTTGGCACGTCGCGCGGTGCACGTCCATTGGCGCGTTCCGTAGTGCGTCCCCTTGGCACGTCCCGCGGTGCGTGCCCATGGCACGTCCCTTGGCACGTCGCCTGGCGCGTCCCTTGGGACGTTCCGCGGCGCGTCCTCCTGGCATGTCACGTCTGTCGATTAGCTCTGGGGCAGCTACCATCTGCTCAGGCAACTCGAGCTTAAGATCCAGATCAGTTCGGTCAGGACTCGGTGGCAACGAGGACTCGATCCACAACGCTATATATAGAGCACAATCGCGGCATGGCACATCGCAGTTCAGCACGGCCCAGCACAGCACAGCCTTCGGCACGGTACATCAAGATCGATACACTGAACATTGCACCTTGGCACGCTCCTTGGCGCGTTCCGTGGCGAGTCCACCTGGCACGTCGCGCGGCGCATCACCTGGCACGTTCCGCGGCACGTCCATTGGCACGTTCCGTAGCGCGTCCCCTTCGCACGTCCCGCGGTGCGTGCCCATGGCAAGTTCCTTGGCATGTCGCCTGGCGCGTCCCTTGGGACGTTCCGCGGCGCGTCCTCCTGGCATGTCACGTCTGTCGATTAGCTCTGGGGCAGCTACCATCTGCTCAGGCAACTCGAGCTTGAGATCCAGACCAGTTCGGTCAGGACCCGGTGGCAACGAGGACTCGATCCACAACGCTATATAGATATATGTATATATTTATCAGAATGAGCTACAACGAAGCTTTTTGCATGCGTTGTAGGGTGGGGGGTAGTCCTTGGGATGTGGGGGTGGGAAGCCGCCATGAAAGGAATCCCTTTTGTATTCACTACAAAAAGAATTCCTTTGTATTCCGCTACAAAGGGGATCCTTTTGTATTCCGCCACAAAAGGAATTCTTTTGTATTCCACTGCAAAAGGAATCCTTTTGTATTCCGCCACTACAGAAATCCTTTTGTAATCCGCCACAACAGAAATTCAATTTAAATTTATAAAGTAATTAAGTTTACATATGTTTTCACAGCGTTTTCGCAGTTTTTTTAATAAAACTATTTTTTTCATTGTCAGGCACGGCGTTTGTGCATTTTTTAATTAAGAGTATTGTTTTTCATTGCCAGTCACAGCGATCACAACATTTTTAATGATTTTTCAATTATGGGTATCGATTTTTACCAATAGTAGGAAAATCATTATAACTGCTGTGATCGCTGTGCCTGGCAATGGAAAAACAATATGTTTAATACAAATTGCTGAAACGCTGTGCCTGGCAATGAAAAAGCAATACTTTGTTATTAATAATTGCTAGAACGCTGAGAAATAACATGTTTTTTTTCATTATCTTATAAATTTAAAATTGAATTCTTTTATGGGGCTCCTCCCTCCGACCCCCGGACGACAGCTTCTGGAGTTCCTCGCAGACGAGGCCGACCAATGCGAGGAACGGTGGGCCGGCCTCTTCGACGCTGGCGCACACGCCAGCGACGGCGGTCACAGACGGAATGGCCGGAAACAGCGCATGGGCAGCGGCATCGTCCCTCTCGACGAGGACGAGGACGACGAGCACCCGGCTGCTGCCCCCCGCGGCCGCGCCCACCTCCAGAGGGCCATCCTGGCCCGCCTCGACACGCAGGCTCGCCTGGAGCTTCGCGAGCGCCACGCGCAGGCCGGCAACCACCCAGCGCTGCGCCGCTTGGAGGACCTCGGCCACCCCGACACCAACCACGAGTGGCTTTGGGTTCTGAGCCGACACAAGGGGCCCCTCCTCGACCAGCAGGACTTCGTGGAAGGGCTCCGCCTGCGCCTCGGCGCCGCCGGCCCCAGCGAGCCCACGCCCTGCAACCTCTGCGGCGCTGAGCTGCTCGACTCCGCGGGCTCGCGCGCCCTCTGCTGCAGCAGAGCCGAGGCTACGAAGGGCCACCACGCGTTGGCACGGCAGGTATACGAGGCCGCCAGGAGTTGCGACCCCGCCACCGACCTCGAGGCGCAGAACCTCATCCCAGGCACCCGCCTGCGGCCCGCGGACGTACTCACGGGGGCGCTGGGGCACGGGCTCACGGCGCTCGACATCGGGATCGCCTCCCCCGACGCGTGCAACGCCGGCCCCGACTGCGTCTCCAGCATGTACGAGCGCAAGACGGCGTACTACGCCGCTTACAGCGATGTTCTGGACCGCCAGAACATCCTGTACCAACCCTTAGTCTGGTCAGCCTACGGGCGGCCCCACCCCCGGACGACATCCATCCTCCGCACGCTCGCGACCCGCCTTGCCCGGCGGAGGGGATGCTCGACGGGGCGTGGCGGTACCGCCGCCTGGCCAGCGCGGCTGGCGTGGCGCTGTGCCGGCGGGCGGCCGCCCACGTCAGGGCCTGCTGGCCTGGCGGGGGTGACGACTAAGGCGCCGGCCGCCGGCCTGCCCGCCCCCGCGGGCGCGGGCCCCCCCTTCCCACCGCCCCCGTCCGCCCCCACCCGAGCACGCGTGCCTAACCCGCGGGGTCAGGTGGCTCACACCCCGCGGCCGTGCTCCCCCCGGTGCCCCCTCCTTGCCTGCCTGCTTGCTGCCCCTCCTCCCTCCCCCTCCTCCTTCCTCCTCCTCCTCCTCCTCCCTGTCCCCCCTCTTCTCCTGGGCCCGGAGGCCGCGTGCTGGCGCGAAGCTGCCGGTGCAGTCTTTTCTCCTCCGGAGGCCGCGCGCTGGCGCGAAGTGTCCTGCCGCGCGCCCCAGCAGGCACTGCCGTTGCCGTCCCTTCTCCTCCTCCCTCCACCTCCCCCCCTGTGCGCCGGGTCCTTTGCACGGATATCCGTCGGTACAAATGTGCACCGTTTTTCTTTTCAGGCCGTCGCGTGTCTGCGCGCCGGGGAGACGGGCCGCGCACCTGCGTCTGTCCAGTTTCTTTTGCTTTCTCCCCCCTCCTCCTCCTCCTCGTCCTCCTCCTCCTTTCCCCCCTCCTCCTCTGTTCCCTCCCGCGTGCCTGGTCCGAGGCATCGAAGCACGCAGCGTGCCGCGCGCCGCGTGGGTGGGCCGCGGCTACTGGCGCGCGGCTTTTTCCTCCGTGCCCTGTGGCTGTTCTGCGGCCTCCGGGCTCTCTTGAGCCGACGTCCCCCTCTCGTCGTTCCTCTTCGTGTCCCTCGTCTTTCTCGCCTTTCCTGGCCTCGTGGCCGGTCCGCTTGTCGTCCTCGTCGTCGTCGTCTCGTTTTCCTCCCCCCCACGTTCTCGCCGACTTGCCTTGGTTGTGCCGGCCTCGGTGCAACGCTGTAGCATCGAGGGGCCCCCTTCCCATCAGTTGGGAAGCTGGCGATTTCTTGCTTCAAGTGCGCATGGCCCACGCAGCTCTTGCTGGCACCCGGCACCGTGCTTCTCACCCGCAGGCCAGGGAACGTACCCCAGGAGAGGTCCAGGCAGTAGCGGTATCGGTACTTTTGGGTTTCCCCATCTTTGCGCATGTCGGCGCGCCGGTGGAATACAAAAAGATTCTCTTTGTGGCGAAATACCAAAGGATTCCTTCTGTGGCGGAACACAAAAGGATTATCTGGATTCCCCTGTGGCGGAATACGAAAGGATTCCCTTGTGGCGGAATACAGAAGAATTAATACTGTGGCCTAATATGGAACGATTTTTGTGGTAGAATACAAAAAGAAATCCTTGTGACAGAATAGAGAAAGACTCCTTGTGTAGCAGAACTCAAAGAGATTTTCTTCGTGCCGGAATACAAGAATATTTTTTTTGTGCCGGCTTGCAAAGGCATCCTCTTTTTTTGTGCCACAGAATTCCTTTTGTGTCGGAATACAGACATGGCGGTTTCCTTAGAAACGAAAAATAAGTAATCTGCTTGCGGCCGCATTATCTTATAAGCACCACAGTGCCTGCATTAACCGCAGATCCTATGAGCACCGCGGAGAATGCGGAGGAGAGCGCAAAGCGTGGAAATGTTTATGATCAAATTGAAATGGTATGCGCTTTTCCTCGTGGTTTTCTGAGTCAAACGCTCTTTCTGCAGAAACAGGCTAAGCGCGTGGTAGCTAGCAGCTACCTTGGGAATGCTAGCGAGCAGCCAGCTTAGTACGAGAACGAGGACGCAAGGGGGCCCCAGGCACCGAGCCCGCAGACTTTCCCAGGCTCTATGCGTCTACGACAAGTCGATGTCACTAATGCCTTCCTCCTTTGCGAGGTGAATCTCGTAGGCCAGCTCGAAGGATTGACCGCCGAGCTCGATTGCGTATTCCTGGCCTTGTTGGAGTGTCTGTAGAATGCGACACATAGTTTTGCCGACGTCGAGCTTCGCGCTTTTGTAAGTCAGCAGATCCCTGCAACGCTCTGGAACGAACATTGCCACAAATACCCGAGGGTGCTTACCGCCTCCGGTCAGGTGATGCTCTGAACCCGACACGATGGGTTGGTATTGTCGGAAGTAACCTTCCAACACTGTAAGCTGACGAGGCTCCCGCGTATCTGGCTCGGTACCATGCTTCTTGTTGAACAATGGATGCCAGAATTCAACTTTGTAGTTCTCGTTGAAGCACATCCGTATCACTGCTGCTCCTGCAAGCCAACCCATACTCTCGAAAACTATTATTCTGAACTCCTGCGAAAATTACATTTGCTATGTAAAACTATCTTGATCTTTTGGTGCCCAATGGGGCGAACCCCAGAAATCCATTCCGATTGGCACACCGATCTTATAGAACGATGTGTATGTTTACGATGCAAACCCACTGATCTTGTCGCGCGGCCCCGAAGCGCCACCGTCGGTTAATACCTTCACATGGTGACTCGTCTGCTGATGCAGAAGCACTGCTGCGTTATTATTCGGATCAGGGGCGCCTTGCTGCTCTAGATATGTGAGAATCAATCTGCTGTGCGGAAAGCGAGCGTCGCTTGTGCTCTCACTACCACATGATACGTTAGCCATGAGCTAATTTGTTATCAACCAGCAGTTGACTAGTTATGTCGGCTTCTAGGTTTGAGCCACTTATGGCAAGCAGAAGAAGAAGAAGGGGAAGAGGACCATGATGATAATGATAACGGGATTGGAAATGTGATAATGATCCCGTCGTCGTCGTCGTCTTCGCCGCCGCCCTCGTCGTCGTCGCCGCCGTCGTCGTTGTCGTCGTTGTCATCGTCGTCGTCGTCTCTCCCTCTTCTTCCCCTTCTTACTACTACAACTATTACTACTACTAAGAGCACCACAGATCCTATGAGCACCACAGAGCCCACGAGCAATGCTGCATTATATTTTAACTCCGCAATACCTGCACCCACCACATGTCCTATGAGCACCGCGGAGACGGCGGAGGAGGGCGCAAAGCGCGGACATCTTCATGATCAAAAGGAAATATGGTGTTGTTTTCCTCGCGTTGGTTCTGCAGAGAAGCTGAGTACGCGGTGGCTAGCAGCTACCATAGAGATGCTAGCGAGCAGCCAGCTTAGGGCGAGAACGAGGAGGAGAGGGGGGAGAGACAACACTTAATGGCGAGCAGCCATCTTGAAACTCATAGTCGCTCCCCATCCTGAGTGGGGAGAACAACCAAAGTGCTTTGAGGTGCTTCAGAAACAGCAGTAGTATTGTCCAGCATTGAATTTACCACGCATTGCGCCTCATCAAGAAGAATTCCATTCGCCGCCCACTCCCCCTTCCACCTCTGAGCGTGCCACAGCTCTTCAACCAAACTTGAATCTGTCAGGGCTGCACGTTTCATATAGCAACGTCTGTTTTTGTAAGTTGGAATATATATGCGGCCGAAAAGACCATTCGATCCAAGAATAGCACAACTCTTGAACTCATTCCTGAATAGCTCAGAAGGTGCCCCACCAATCCGAGCAGTTGACCGGCCGTGAACAGTAAAAGCTCGCATTACCGAGTTTATGTTATCCACGCGGCCAAGGCGAGCATCTGCGCATTTGCACGTAGGCCAATTATGCAGAGATGTTTCACTGTTGACGCAATGCAGGTTGATATCTTCTGCAGTATTGCAATTCAATTTGTTTTTCGCTGCGGCGTCAAGCAATCCGTCATCTACTGCGCGTGCCAAATAACTCATGGCATTTGACGTTTGAAGAAAATTATTGTCAATTGGAAGCCGAACAGATATGTGTCCATCCCTTCTCTTTGCTCGCGCGCACTACATTGTTATTGAAATTGCTTTCCAATGCGGTCTCCGGCAAAAATCCAAATGTCTTTAATATCATAACTGTGCGGGTCGATAAACTTGGTCGGTTGAGGAGGCGGGATTATCGATTTGGGATAATTCCTGACGCTGAGATCATCGTCATCTTGCGAACTATCCGCCCAACTACGCTCCTTTCTGCTGAGTGCCAGACTTTTCGGTTGCGCCCCTGGCGTTGGTTTCAACTCATCGGCATGATCGGTTGGGGGTGAATCTTTCGACTTTGCACTGGTTTCTCAAAATGCAACATTAGCCCGTCGTCGCCAGCGTCGTCCGAAGACGAAGAGGACGATGAGCCATCTTGGATATCCGCCCTCTGGCCGCCGACGGGGCCGACCAAAGATCGTCCATATGCTGTTTGACAATATGGGCCATATCCGTTCTTGTAGAAATACCCTGGAAGCGGCGTATACACAACAGACTGTTGATTGAATGAAGAAGAAGAGCCACCATGTGCAGGTGTAAACGCACTGCTTCAAGCATGCACATACTGAGGGAACTCTTTTTTCACAATTTCACCACGCCGCCGCCTTCCTTCTTAGCCTCATGCACCTCTTTGCTGATTTTCAATCAACCCATGTGCTGATTTCAAATATTTCCACAACTTGTCGCCGAAAACACCCCACTTTCGGCACCTGGTGATGCATGTGGGCCAGGGGCCCGCACTGCGGATTATACGATACAGTCCGTCCAGTTGTCGGAATGCGGATCTATCGAACGGCGAAAACCTTGAGCCGCAGGTTCTACTGATCAGTTGGAGTCGCGGCAACAATGCAAGAACAGAGGCTGATCCACGACCCAGGCGCGGCGCAGGAAGGAGGGCAGGAGAAAGAGAAGAAGGAGAGCGAGAGAGAGAGAGAGAGAGAGAGAGAGAGAGAGAGAGAAATAGAGAGAGAGAGAGAGAGAGAGAGAGAGAGCGAGAGAGGGAGGGGAGAGAGAGAGAGAGAGAGAGAGAGAGAGAGAGAGAGAGAGAGAGAGAGAGAGAGACGAGAGAACGAGAGACGAGAGAGAGGGAACGAGAGGGGAAAGAGGGATGGAGAGAGAGAGAGAGAGAGAGAGAGAGAGAGAGAGAGCGATAAGGAGAGACGAGGGGAAGGGAGAGAGAGGGATCCGTTGGAGTTGTGGCAATAATACATGTATTTTATGAACATAATAGTAACCAGTACAATAGTGATACTGTGTGTAGCGTAGGGGCGTATATGAATGATGACATGGATTATGGTGAATGATATTTTTTGGGGACACAACTTGAGCAGTGAAAATGTCGTAAGTTGCGCCTCAGCCATTATGAGGACGATCAGCCTTCTTGCGCGTGCAGCGCCTGATGTGAAAGCGAACAGCTTTCTTGTGAGGACAAGCAGTCCTCTTAAAGAAAGGGCCTAATTGTTGGTGTGTTTTCAGCTCGTTTCCAGTGAACGAGAAAAGCTTCATCGCTTGCGTTTCGGCGTGCGCTTCTGCTTCGGCGTGCGCTTCTTTACTTTTCTCAGCGACATGCATGTGCCTGGATAGTTCTGATAATCATTCCTGGACTGCCCCGCGGTGAACTTGTTGCGCCATAAACAGTAATGATACAAGAAGCATCGGTAGCGCGCGCGCTTCATCTTTAACAGCCGAGTCAATTTGTCCAATCGCGACCACAACTGTTCCGCCGCCTGAGAGTTCAATGTCTTTTCATGAATAATGGCAGGGGTGTTGCATTTGTGTTTCTTGCTGTGATACCCGTCCAAGTATCATTTATCGCGCAGATTCCCTTCGAAGTGCTTGGCGACCACGCATCCGCAATCGCACGCGTACTTGCCAACAATCATTTTGGTTTTCTTCATATCAACCAAACAATATTTTGTATGCTGTATCTCCATTCGACATCTCCGCCAAATGAAGAATTTCGCCGCCACCTCCTGCGATTTTTCACGTTCACGGTTGCGTAGAGCCCACCAGTGTGAGCGCGCGCAATCTTGATGTTTTCAATCTGCGTCACTGCTCTGCATCTCGACTTAGATTTCGCCTTTGCTTTAGCAGTGGCCTGCGTCTTCTTGATGAGTCTTTCTACCTTCTTCGTGTTCGGACGCCCAGGAAGATTTTCCTTTGCGTACTTCTTTTCTGCCTCCGCCAGTTCCCGATTGCACTGGAAATTGCCGTCGGTGGCAACGTCAAGTTTACCGCGCGGGTGCTCGCATAAAGGACCCCCCAGGGCAGCGTCGACAGCTTCGTCGCCGTCTGGCACTAGATCGTTGATGTCAAACTCAAAGACACCCTCTTCCAAGCGCAAGAAGCAAAATCTAGCTTGCAAGATGGCACCACTTAGTTGCTGATTATCCTTCACGAATTGAATTGCTTTACTGGCATTCCCGATGATGACGTCAGGACACGACAACGATATCACTGCTTCCTCGGCACCCGCCGATACTCCTGCGCGACGCATGCGATGCCACATCTGCACGAGGTAATTATGCGTGAAGCCAAGTTGTGCGTGCACTAGAAGAATTTGGTTGTTGCCAGTTTTCACCATAATGTTTTTCTTCGAACCAGAACGCGCAATGTAGTTTAGTTTGTAACGTAACCCACAAGACTTGCTCGTGCAAAGCTTCGTTGAGTGGCGCACCGCGCTCCACTCAGCTCCGTTCCAAACAGTGGCATCACGCGCCCAGCAGCGCCCTCGCTTCTTCTCCAAATCCCAACCGCACTCTTTGCACGAGTCTATATCCGGCCAAATTATCGGAATACTTTCTTCTACCATTGCAGAGCTGACTTTCCCTGGGTCGGCTAGGAGCCGATTTGTTTCCGGTTGGCAGATTGCCAAGATGTTTTGAGCCGATGGCCACTGCCGCGACAGATCAATCTTGGCATCGCAACGATATGAAAGCGCACGCAGGATTAAGTATAATTGCCAAGTGTTAGTGTTTTCTAAGCGCGACATCAAGTCGAGTTTCTCCTGTATCGCTAGCAGCGACAGTATGCACCCACGCGCGTGGGTTTCGCCGCTAGCAGCGGCATTTATTTATATGCGAACGCCTGGCATGAGTTTCGCTGCTGTCAGCAGCATTTATATGCACGATTGACCAGCAGTCAAAATCGTAACAACCAAAGGTAGAAAGTCAGGTCGTAAAATACAAACATGCAAGCAGCTGACTTGAGACGAACGTCACAGAGTTGCGAGAACCGCTATATAGGCAAGTTGCATTTCTTACATGCCCTTACGTTGGTGACCAACCACGTCTTCCTCCTCCATGTCGGCGTTGCTTGGGCGAGATCCCGCAGACATTCCCGCGCTAACGCGAGAGTTATGAACGGCTTGAGCCAGTTCCTCCCCGGCAATTTCCTACCACGCCTCCTCCATGTCCTTGTTATCGTCAGCCAGCTCTGCCTCGGGCGTGGTCCTCTCTCCTTTCTTGGCTGTGCCGGGGCACTCTAGTTCCTCTGCCTTGCGGCGTTTCCTCTCGGGCGTATCAGCAGTCAGGTCAACCTTGCATCCGTTGTAAGGTTCTGCCTTCAGTGATAGAATGCGCTGCATTTCTTGCATGTCCTCGAGGTTGCCACAAAACGAAATCACAGCTGCATTCGCACTGCGATCCACAGAGCTAAACCCGGTAGCCTTTAAGAAGGAATGTTCGTATGACTCAGGACCCATTGCTGTACCATTGAGTAATCCTCTGTCGCCCCGTGCAGTTGAAGGCCTGATCGTTCTCGATTGAGGAATTGGCTCGCCCCTCATAGCCCTGCCCAAATATTCCAAAGACCACATTACATCGTCATGGTAATTCGGCGGGACCTCCTTCAGTTGTCCATCCTTCCATTTCTGCATAGCGATTTTCACCTCCGGTTTGAATATATCAATTTCTTTGCCTTCCGACCAATGAATGCAGGGGGCGTCCACCATATCCCTAGTAGCACTGCGGTGGAAAATGCCACGGCGAGTGATGACGATGGTGTGGGAACGACGCCTGAATGCTACCCAGTCTTCTTCGTCTGCTTCTTTGTCGATTGACGGCGTAACGAGCTTCTGCCATTCCTCGTCGGAGATTTTATCTTTGCGCGCAAGATCCTTGGTCAATTTACCGTCGCACTGCTGACTTACTGCTTGGCGGCGCGAATGCATGTCGAATCCCGAGCCGCCCCATCTGGCCCATAGAAGAGCATCTACCTCTGCGGGGTACAAAAAAGCTTTCACCATATCAGCCCCAAGCTGATAGAATTTCCCGTCATCAAACATACACGGCTTGAAAACAGTGTTTCGCTCGCCTCTGAACATGTCAACGAATTTGGCAGTCGTTATGGCTGGCTGCACGTCGTCTCTCTTCTCTTCTGATATCCAATGGTTGGAAGCCATGAAGGCGTGCGTCCTTGAACACAAGCTTTTTCCACATTCCGAAATTCCAATCCACAGAATGCCATGTTCTTCATGTGTGGCACTCTTACCTTTCAGCACCAAATCCAGGAACCACGGCTTCAAATCCTTGTAGGTGGTGACATTGAAATCAATTGTCCTGGCAGTTGTCGCGCTTCTCGCACAACATTCCAAAAACGATCTGCGCTTTGCTTCTGGCCAGTCCAATATGGGGCTTCCTGGTTTGTTGGCCCGCATCCACCCACTCTGCGTACTGTCCTTCGTTGTTTGAAGAAGTCCTCATCTTGCGCATAAAATTGTACCCAGCTGCAATCTTATTGAAATCAACTTGCTCTTCCTCACCTTCTCTTAACCATTTACCATAGTGAACTTGAAACCCACCAAGCCCTTCAACAATTATGTGAAATATTTGTGTTCGTGGAGGTTGGGTTGCGAGTTCACCGCGGAGTACAATGCACCGAGCCGCGCGCGAAGTCATCCTGAACTTTCAGAAGCTTTTGCAACTCGTCGAACAAAATGTGTTTGATGACGTGCCACTTATCGCCGGCGGGAACAATCGCAAGTTGCATTGTGTACGCCACTTCCCACGAGTTTGACGGGTCAAATGGGCATGGTAAGGCTTAGTAGTTGCCCAACTCCATCTCTTTTGCGATCAGCCCTTTCACCTGATCATTGCAATTGCCGTCCCATTGATCACTCCAATCATTACTTCCGTGGAAGTCATTTGCCAACTTCTTTACCACCTTTTTTGTCTTCTTCTTCCAACTTCCCGTTCCATTCGAGAATGCAATCCAGCGCCCACTTGTTTCTCTGACTAACGTTCGTATGTGGGAACGCGTATATCGGTAAATCTGTAACCTCGGTTAACACTGGAGCATCAAACTTGATGGTAGGGCGTCCCGTGACAAATTGCAACCTTTGAGTCGAAGTTTGCCTGTCCGTGTCCGCCAGAATCTGATTCGTTTCCCTCAGGATTTCTAATGCCATGCCTAATGTTTTCATGCCCCCACATACAACGTTAGCCATCAGCTAACTCATTGATCAACCAGCAGTAGATTCGTCTTCTCGGCATGTAGGTTTGAACCACTCATGGCAAACGGCGAGGACGAGGGAGAGGGAGAAGAGAAGGAAAGGCGAGCAGAAGGGGAGGCAGAAAGAAGGCAAGGAATTGGGATGAGTATATGAATATATATGCATATAATCTGCAAACATTGCGCGCGCCGGTCAGAACATGCAGCGGCGGACTCTCTTTCGCACCGGCATTTATCTGTTCTCTTGCAGCGGCGGCCTCTCTTTCGCACCGGCATATATCTTACCCATTGCAGCGGCGGGCTCGCTAATCTGCACGCATTGCGCGCGCTGGTCAGAACATGCAGCGGCGGACTCTCTCAGATAGAAGGAGAGGGGGAGAACAGGGGAATATAGGGAGGGAGGAAGAGGAATAAGAGAAGGGAAGGCGAGCAGGATGGGAGGCAGAAGTGATGCAGATAATTGAGATGAGCATATCGATATATATGTATATAATTTGCACACGTTGCGTGTGCCGGCCGGAACATGCAGCGGCGGACTCTCTTTCGCACCGGCATTTATATGTTCTCTTGCAGCGGCGGCCTCTCTCGCAGCGCCTCTTTCGTTGCAGAGGCTGACCCGCGACCCAGGCGCAGCCTCCGCCGCCGCCGTCGTCGTCGTCGTCTTCGCCGCTGCCGCCGTCGTCGTCGTCGTCGTCGCCGCCGTCGTCGTCGTCGTCGTCGCTGAACGCACATGCGAAGGTCGGCGCGGTACCCCGAGGCAGAGCCGAGCGCTGGAAATACATGCGGCCACATGCGCATCCAGCTCTCGCAGTCGCCTCCTTCCTCCCCCCTCCCTCTCCCTTTCACGATCGAGTCCGCGGCGCCAAGGCGAGAGCCTCAGATTGGAAACCGACCGCCCTCCATCAGTGTAATTGCTGTAGACTGTTAGAACGACAAATCGACTGCTCCACCGTGTGCCCTTAGTACATGTTGAAGTAAAATTGTCATTGTGCAAAGATGCAAGGATGCTGCCTTCCCCTTGTCTTTTTGTTTTCTCCTTCCTGCCCCATCCATTCCTCGAGCCCTTCTCCTTCCCCTCCCTTTGAGGACGCAGGCCCTTGGAGGCCCTCTTCTCCTCTCTCCCTTCCTGAGTCTCCGCCGTCAGTTTTCCATGGATCTGCCATGTCACCGCGCAAGAGCACGCCTTGGCTGGCCCAAGCCATGCCTTCAAGCCTGCTGAACACACCGCGAGCGACTGGCCGAGGCCGAATATTTCGCAGGATAAAATAGGAGATTGCGTGGCAAAAGCAGTCGGAATAAATGAGCCTGCCTGACTTATTTTACTTTCGTTGATCATTTAATCCATATTGCAAGCGGCCGAAATGTTATCAGTCACGAGTCATACTACGATCAATATTGCAAGCGGCTGAAATCGTTTCGCTGTGAGGATTCAATAATGATCAGCCACCCATCACAATCAATCACATACTACTTGAAAACAATTTGGCCGGTCTGAAATATCATCTCCATAGTATGCCGCAGCAAATATTGCGAACGGATGACCAGAGCCAGGCCTGAGCCAGTCTGAAATGCAAGTATCACATTCAATATAGCGGGCGGTTGACCCAAGCCAAGCGTGCTCGCAACCAGCCTCAATTGCTCATGACCAATCACAATCAATACTGCTCAAAGCTACCGTGCTCCATGATCAGCTCGGTCAACTTCTCCTGTAAAATCTTGAGCTCACGCGCTTGGTGCTGGCTGAGGCCAAAATATCGAATATAGCTGAAATGTCCATATCCTCAATGCTTGAACCGTTCTTTGCGGCCGCCCGCGCAACTTTCTGCAATTCAGACTTCATGGGAGATTCGACGGCAGCATTCGCGACGAAGTCGTTCAAATGTTTCTCCATCAGTTTGCGTGGAGGCGTCTTCGTCGCAGGAGGCTTTGCCACATTGGCAGGCGGTGGCGGCGGCGTTGGTGTCAAACGCTTGGCATCCTTGGCATCATTGACATCCATGCTGCACATCTTCAATAGCTTCCGTGCGCTCGCCAGAGGAATGCCGAACGACGTCAGTTCTTCTGCCTTCAAATATCCGCCACCGCGCTTGCAGCAGTAGGTGTGTCTCGAACCCTTTCGCTTCTTACGAAGCAATAAATAGAGGCGCATCGGGCCCAAGATGCGGCTCATTTGTGTGGCCAAGTCTTTGCGTTTTTGGTTTTCCAAGGAAAACGCGCCGACATTCCATAGCCTCTCCCCCCTGCACACACCCCCGGGCGCCCGCCCGAGCGCGGTGGCGGAATCGCGCGGCAGCGCCACTGGATTCCACATCGCCAATACAGTACATTCCATAGGTTTGCAATGGGTGGATGAATTCTGTCAGATCTACTTTTTGAGAATATTCTCAACATCTGGATCAATATGAGACGACATGCGAGTGCAGAAAAAACGCTTGCGTGAAAGATTCGATGCTGCCTCTTGAGCCACAATGGCTATCATGACGCCAGAAATGACCCCCGTCGAGGCCAGGCCGCCAGCGCGCTCCTGGCCGCGGGGGGGATCGAGGTTCCCGTCGTCGGCGTCGTCGCCGTCGTCGCCGTCGCCGCCGTCGCTGTCGTCGTCGTCGCCGTCGTCGCCGTCGCCGTCGCCGCCGTCGCCGTCGTCGTCGTCGCCGTCGCCGTCGCCGTCGCCGTCGTCGTCACCATCAACGTCGTCGTCGCCGTCGTCGTCATCGCCGTCGTCGTCGCCGCCGCCGTCGTCGTCACCATCGTCGTCGTCGTCGTCGCCGTCGTCGTCGTCGCCGTTGTCGTCGCCGCCGTCGGCGCCGTCGCCGTCGTCGTCGTCGTCGCCGTCGTCGTCGCCGCCGTCGCTGAATACACATGCGGAGATCGGCGCGGTACCCCGAGGCAGAGCCGAGCGCTGGAAATGCATGCGGCCACATGCGCATCCAGCTCTCGCAGTCGCCTCCTTCCTCCTCCCTCCGTCTCCCTGTCCCTCCCTTCTCCCCCCCCCCTCCCTCCCTCCCTCTCTCTCCCTCCCTCTCCTCCTCCTCCTCCTTCTCCTCCTCCTTTTTTGTTTTGTGTTTTGCAACGTCTCCTCCTTCCTCGCCTCCTCCCTTCCTTCTCCCTTCTTCTTTTTCTCTTCAACCGTTAAGAGATGAAAGAGGGTGGGCGACCCCCCACCCGACATCGAATCTTTTCAGATTCGTTGTCCCTCAGCCTCATATTCATATATAGAGAGAGCACGATCGCGGCATGGTTCATCGCAGTTCAGCACGGCTCTCGGCACAGTGCATCAATTTCGATACATTTAGCATTGCATTTGCTCGTCGCCCATTCAGGTGCCTTTGAAACGTCGCCATGCCTTACATGTTTAGATTCCTTTCCGGGTTCGTGGGCCGATCATGTTTAGGTCCCGCGATAACCCCGGTTATTGGGCTTGCCCCCCCTCCCCCACCACCGGATAACCTAATCTTACCCGTTATGCAGGTCCGGGGTGGGGGGGGGCGCGGGCATGTGCAGGGCTGCCTACAGCGCGAAGGTTGAGTTATCGGCCGGCCCCCCTCTCCCCCCGGATAACCCGGGTTATCGCCGATTCAAAAAAAAACACGGTTTCCTGAAGCTCCGTGTGTGTGGGGGGGTGTCATGTGGTGTTCGCGTGCAGACACGTGCTCGGTTCCTGCTGGACGAAGATCGATCGAAGAGGAACAGAAAAGCCATGAACATAACATATTGTCTTCTTGAGGCGGTCTCATGGGCCCTCTTTGTGTCTTGTCCAGGCGTCTTCCGAGGGCCTCCCTCCCTTGCGCGTTGGAGCCCTCCGTGGGAGCCACCTCGGGGACGCCGCGGGGGGGGGCGACTTTGGAGGCTCCTAGGCCAGGGGCGTGCGCCAGGGGCTTCGTGCCACCCCCCTTTCGCATTTTTCCGATTTGTTCCATGTCGCACTTCGCTCCTCAACCAAACCTTGACGCACAGGCACCACCAGGTGATGCACTTGATCTTGAAAGAGCGGCTGGCAACCAAGGGGGCAACAAAGGCTTTAAGAACTAAGCGCCTATGAAGATTTAAAACCTGAAATGCCCACCGTACTTTTGATGCGCCCGCTTATGCCGCCCCCAAGTTCGGCGCACCCCTCACTCATATGCTTGCCCTCGGAGTAAAAGGAATGGTTTTCTGAGAGCTTCTGCAAAACGGAGGGCGCACCCCTCACGCACTGCGCCGCAGTGCTCAGGATGCGAACTGGGGATCCGTCTCTTCGAGGCCACGAGCTATCCCGCGTTCGTTGCGCAGCCACTTCATGCAATCTCACCGCCGCTGGGAGGCGTCCCTGCGACGCACAGAGAGTCGCGTAAATAAACGTTGTTCTTCAAATCGCGTCGTCGCGCGCGCATGCCGCATCGCCGTTGTAGCGGTTTCCTAGGAGACTTTGCGCGACTGTCGTCGTCGTCGTTTTGAGATCAACATCGTCGTCTTCGTCATCGGTATCGTCGTCGTCGTTTTGAGACCAATATGTCTTGGGTCATGTGTGGGTGGGACACGTCCGACAGGTTTCAAGTTTGGGGTAGCGGACCCCAAAACCCTAAACCCTAAACCCGACCCCAAAAAAATATACACGCATTGGCGCAGAAACACCACCAGGTGCAGCACCTTGACAAAATAGGAAGGCAAACGATAAGCGAGCAACGCAACCCACCCCATCCTCGAACGGAATTTTGGACGAAGTGGGGAAACAGCTGAATGTCTCTCACGCGCATCTTCGCCCGGGAAAGCTTGGTCGGCAGCGGCACAGCTGCTGGAAAGCAGCCCGAACCCAAACGACCTGGAAGCTGATCCGGACGCCCGGCATGCTCGAGATCACAGGAAGACCGCTCGGAGATCTGGGGCCGGAGGGCCGAGGAGGGACGGAGGATGATTCGGGGGATGTGGGATTGCCCGAAGATCCGATGTATTGTGCTTTTCGGGAGCCTCGAGACGGGGGTCAATGCAAACTGGGGTAAGTCAGAGCGCCCGTTCTTGCAGGATCCTGCGGAGGCCACTGTCGCATTGACCCGGGCTTGGGTGCAGGAGCCTGCAGGATCTTGCAGTATCCTTCGCAGTGACCTGGGCTTGGGTGCAAGGCCTGACTGACCGGGGTCCTGGATTGACCCCGGTCAGCAGATCCCCGAGTCTTCAGGTGCGTTGTCCCTGGAAGTCTCGACCCCCTCTCGCGGAGCGGCTCTTCCTGCCGAGGCCTTCTGTGGATGGGCCCGTGCCGGCCTGGCGGGGGCCTGCAGACGCCCAGCGCGGCGAACACACACTTCCGCCTCGTCTTCGTTTCAGTGAGGGGGCCGTTAAGGTCTAGGCCTCCTAGATGTGGTCGGAATAGAAAGGCTCGGAGGATCTCGCCGCATCGCCGATGCATCGGCGATGCAGGTCGATGTGGGGCCCGAGTTTCTCCACGCCGACGTCACCGACGCACCGCCGACGTCGCCGATGCATCGCCGATGCATCGCAGATGTAGCGGTGATGCGGCGCGATCCTCCGACCCCATCTACTCGGACCCCATCTAAGGAGCCTCTATAAGGGACTGGAGAACGGTAGCCCGTGCTCCGATAGCAAATCATCCCCCCCCCCTTCTGAAGCTCCTGGTCTTGATTATCTCTGGCCCAGACGGAGTTGGCCGGGGGAGAGGGGCAGCGAGGCCGAACTTCACTCTCCTGCGGACAGTTACGAATCGAAGTTTTTATGTTCTCACCCTCTCAAGCCCTTTCCGAGTCAGAAACTTGTGTCAGGAACGCATGAGGAACGTGCGGTCTATGTGGTGCTGTCTTTGTGGTGAATCTGCGTGTTGCTGTTTATGTGGTGCTGTCTATGTGGAGCATATGCGTGATGCTGTCTATCTGCTGTCTATGTGGTGCTATCCATGTGCTATCCGTGCATCCGTACATGCGACTCGCCAGGACAATAAGTTTAATATCCCCCAGAGCCCCGAACTTTATCTCTGGGGCATTACTCGCGGAGGCACTGGGTTATAACATGAGCTTTCCCGCCGTGGAGGACGCCTGCCCCCCAGGCAGTTGGAAAGTTTATATCCCTCCGTAGGGGCGCAAACTTTTCAGCCGCACGGGGGGGCAGGCGTCCCCGACGGCGGGACAGTTTACTTCATACCGTTCTTCGCTCCGTAAGTACAAGAAGCAGGAACGGCATACACATACACTTTTGGCGCTCCGCGTGGATTTCTTGAATTCGCGCTGGACCCCCTCCCTGGCGCCGGAGTCGCCGCCATGGGGCCCAGCGCGGATCCAAGAAATCCGCGCGGAGCTCCAAAAGTTTACATGTATCCAGTTCTTCTTCGAGTAAGACCGTGCAGGGGATTGAGGAGATCTGGGATCTGAGGTCAGCTCGGGCATGCCCTCCTACAGGTGGCTTCTGGAAGACAAGCGAAGCATAACAAAACACATGTCACACACAGGTGGCTTCTGGAAGACAAGCGAAGCATAACAAAACACACGTCACACACGTGGCCCAAAATAGCCGACGCTTCGCATCCAGGGCTGACACAAAAGAGATGGTACGGTAGGTTTGCGTCGTGTCGACCAGCGGCGACCCCAGCGTGGGCGTTCAAGGTTGAACGCCGGCGGCGGCCCAGAGTCGATCGATGTTGAACGATCGGACGTTGCGGAGACGGCCGATCGTTCAAGGTTGAACGATCCAGCGCGGTGTCAGGAACCAACGCTGGGGTCGACACGACACGAACCTGCCGTATTCCCCCTGCAGGGGGACCTGCCCGACCTGAGGATGGAGAGGGGACCGGGCCCTCCCTGCAGCCGCCCTGCAAGAGGCCGCCGGCGCCGCCGCGGCCGCGCCGGCGCCGCCCGCGGACGCCGCGCCCGCCGCCGCGGAGGCCGCCAGGGGGGGGCGTCGGCGGACGTCGGCCGTCGAGCGTCGCGGCTGGCGTGAAGTCGGGCGCGTCCCTCTACAGGAGGGAGATTCGAACACAGTAGACAAAAAGTCTTGGGGCCATTTTCGGCTGTGTTTCAAACATGTCTGGGCATGTTTAAACCGTGCTTTATTTAATCGCTTCGCTCATTCCGCCGGCCCACATTGCCTCGCCGTTGTCGGTTGTCGGGGTATTGTTGTCAATGCGGTGCGGTTGGGCGGCTGCCAGTTTTCGGAGGCGGTGGGTGGCGGGTCAGAGGCCTCACGGATGTTGGTTGGTCTTTCGTGGTTGACCTCTCATGGGCTTTTGGGAGGCAGTTTTGAAGCTTCTTGGGGGCCGTGTTTGGGCCTCTTGGGGGCCTCCTGGGGGCCTCTTCGGGCTGAAGGCTGGACTTTTCGGTTGCTGGTTCCCGTCTTGAGCCCCTCTTGGGGCTGTTTTGGGGCTTTCTTGGGCCGTCTTGGGCGCCTCTTGAGTTGTGCTGGGGCCATCTTGGGCAGTCTTGGAGCCCTCTTGGGCCCTCTTGGGCGCATCTTTTGGGCATGTTGGGCCATCCTGGGGCGATGTTGGGGGGTTCTTGGGGAGTCTTGGACGCTGTGAACCTCCGAGCGTCGTCTATGCCAGCAATGTACATTTTCCCATAAGGACATGGGGCGATTTCTGCTTGTTGGGACCCTCTTGGAGGGCCTCTTGAGGCTCTCTTGGAGCTTCTCGGCGGCGCCTAGGGCCGTCTGATGACCATCATGGGCGTCTTGGAGCAATCTTTCGGCGACTCGGGGCCCCTTGGACCGTCTCCTTGGGCATCGTCGGCCGATCTTTCGAGGACTCCAATGGCTCTTGGACCGTCTGTGCGCTCTCTTGAGGCCGTCTTGGGCGCCTTTTGGGCCGTCTGGGGGGCCTCCGGCATCTCTGACGGGCACTTGCCGGGGCCTTGCCGGGGACTTGCTGGGACTTTGGTGAGGTATTTGTCGCGTCGGGGCCCCCAGGGGCCGCCTCGCGCGCGCGATTTTGTGATTGTTAACTTGTTACTGGAGATCTTAGCACGCCTCTGGCCCGTTGGCCCGGCGATGTTTTCGTCAAAATTCCGCGTCTAGGAGGACATGCCCGATTTATAGCTGGGGGTCGTCGTCGTCGTCGGTCATCAGAGGAAGAACGTCAAGGGAGGAAAAATTGTCCCTTCCACGACAATTGACGTGGGAGCCAGTGTACGCGGACGACACGTTGCTCATAGACTCCGATACCTGAAAACCAGTTTGCGAGGGAGCTCGTGTACGCGGACGACACGTTGCTCATAGACTCCGACCCAGCCCTCGTTCAAGAGCTGATGCGCTGCATTGAGGAGTGCGGGGGCCAGTGCGGGCTGCAGTTCAATTGGGGCAAGTTGGAACTTATGAAAGTAAGGACCGAAGCTGATATTTTGGGACGCAACGAGGTCCCCATCCCAGCCAAGCAATCATTAACTTATCTCGGGACGTCTCTTGCTTCGGACGGGCGCATAGGCACAGAACTGAGTCGGAGAATTGGGGCGGCCAGAAGTGACTTCAAGGTGCTTGCAAGAATATGGTCGCATTCGACTTTGAGTAGGAGACAGAAACTACGTATATTTAATGCTTGCGTTGTTTCCAAACTCACGTATGTATTATTCACTGCGTGTCTTAACCAGGCCGAGCGAAGACGGCTCGACGGGTTCCAGAATTATTGTCTCAGACGTATTTGCAGAGTCTCTCCGTCGTACATCAGTCGGGTGTCGAACCGTGCAGTTCTGCAGATCAGCCAACAGACGCCTCTGAGCCATAGTCTTGCGCGTAGACAGATGTTGTACATGGGCCATTTGGCGAGAAGACCAGACGAAGATCCAGTCAGAAGCTCGGTGTTTGAGCCGGGCGGTCTGGTTCTCAAGAGCCTTCTTGGGAAAAGGAGAAGAGGCCGCCCGAGACAGTCTTGGGGGCCCATGGTGCTGAAGAACTGCTTGAATGTTGCCGGCTCCCATGAACGACTTGCTGATTACTTCCGCCGAGAGGGCGGTGCAGCTCGCAGGTGGGAGCAGGCGGTCAAAGCATGGGCGGCGTGCTGAAGGCATCCGTTTCCGTGCACATTTTCACCCATTGCTCACGCGCTGTGGCCGGCGCAAGGCTTCTGTTCTGTTCTGTTCTGTTCCACGACAATTGACGTTTACGAAGCGGTCTGGGGATCGGGGACGTCTGGGGAAATCGGGGATGCCTGGGGATGCCTGGAGATGTCTGGAGAGGTCCGGGGATCGGGAAGTCTCGAGAAATCGGTGATGTCTTGCGATGTCTGGAGGTCTGGGGATCAGGGACGCCTGGGGAAATCGGGGATGTCTGGGGATGCCTGGAGATGACTGGAGAGGTCTGGGGATCGGGGAGGTCTGTGGATTCTGGGGATGCCTGGAGATTTCTGGAGAGGTCCGGGGATCGGGGCAGTCTGGGGAAATCGGGGATGTCTGGGGATGCCTGGAGATGTCTGGAAAGGTCTGGGGATCGGGGACGTCCGGGGAAATCGGGGATGTCTGGGGATGCCTGGAGATGTCGGGAGAGGTCTGGGGATCGGGGACGTCTGGGGATGCCTGGGGATGCCTGGAGATGTCGGGAGAGGTCTGGGGATCGGGGACGTCTGGGGAAATCGGGGATGCCTGGGGATGCCTGGAGATGTCGGGAGAGGTCTGGGGATCGGGGCCGTCTGGGGAAATCGGGGATGCCTGGGGATGCCTGGAGATGCCAGGAGAGGTCTGGGGATCGGGGCCGTCTGGGCAAGTCGGGCATGTCTGGGGATGCCTGGAGGAGATGTCGGGAGAGGTCTGGGGATCGGGGACGTCTGGGGAAACCGGGGATGCCTGGAGAGGTCTGGTCATCGGGGAGGTCTGGGGAGCGGAGATCGGAGGCCGCTCCCCTTCGTGCACGCATACGCCTCCCCGAGCTGGGGATCTGATATTCCTCGGGCACGAGGGAGGGAGACCACGCCGCCGAGTTGACCACTCCTGGCTCCCCTCGCTAGTGGTGGTGTTAAGTCAGGCGTGTCTCCATACAGTTTAAAAATGGTCGGGGAACGGCTTTTAATGTTTGTTTTCCGACTATGCTGGGGTATCTTTGGACTATTTTTGATTTTCCGTCCACAGTCGCCCTGTAGGGGGGACATGCCCGACCTGATAGTGGGGCCGCTCTTCCCTGCTTCTGCTCGACGGGCGCACCCTCCGCCAGGCGCCGGCGGCCGCGGCCCCGGCGGCCGCCGGTGCTGCCGCGCCGCCTCCGGCCGCGGCGGGGACGGCGTCTGCCGCGGGAGCGCCAGCTGCGGCGGAGGCGCCGGCCTGGCCCCCTGAAGGGGCAAGGTCCTGTTCCTTTCTCTTCTCTTCTCTTCTCTTCTCTTCTCTTCTCTTCTCTTCTCTTCTCTTCTCTTCTCTTCTCTTCTCTTCTCTTCTCTTCTCCTCCTCCTCAGCAGGCTGGGCGGCACCTTTTCTCTGAGCTCGGCGGTGGGAGTGTTTCCACCGTCCCCCGGGGCGCCTGTGTCAGGGGCAATCGCCCGCAGGCGGGCCGGACCCCCTGCAGTCGAAGAAAAATCGACGCCATGAGCAGAAGCAAGCCATAAACTTGTTGGCGCTCCTCGCGCATTTCTTGGAGCCGCGGTGGGCCCCCCTGTCCGTAGCCATTTTGGCTCAAGCTTCCGCAGTTGGTTGCAACTTGGAAGTCGCTGGCGACCCCGCCCTCTGCAAGCATCCGCCGAGCCGCAATGGCCCCCGCACATGCCGGAGCTGGAGGAGGTCCCTGTGCCAGCGGATGCGCAGGCACTGTGGGAGAGGAACGGCGGCCTGGAGCTCGACCCCGTGCTCGGCAGTGGAGCGGTCGTCCTGATGGACGCGGAGTGGATGGTGAGGCGAGCGCGCACTGGCGGCGTCCTCGAGCCGCGCCAGGCGTTGCCGCCGACGGCCTTCGTGCCCCACAGCGCCGTCAAGGCCGCCACGCCCTTAGACCTTGTGCCGTTGCTGCACATCGCGTGCATATCACACTGCTGGCTGCAGGCGAACCACCCGGATCCACGCGGGCACAACCTGCGCATCTTGGGCCAGGCCCTGCAGCTGCAGTTTCACTATGTAGTTCAAATGCGCAGCCGCTGGTGTGTATTCATGGACTTCTGCTGCATCCATCAAAACTGCAGGGACCGCGAGGGCGTTCCCCATCAGCGCACCTACCAGCGGCTCGAAGGCTCAGATTCTTTCGAGGACGATGCCCTCGGCCGCTTCGAGCTGGAGCATGCGCTCTTCAAGGAGGCATTGGGGAGCCTGGGGGCTTCTACTCCCACCCCGCCACTGTCGTCTTCATGCTGACGCGGTTTCCAGATGATTACGGCGATGCTGCAAAGTACACCCAGTCGGGCAACACGGAGCAGTACTTCAACCGTGGCTGGTGCTTCTGCGAGTCCTCCTGGGCGATGCTGACGAAGCCGGCTGACGTATTGGACCTCGGCCGATCCACCGGAGCGGAGACCTACTACTACGAGTTGGTGAGTACCTGCGCCGCGGGGCGCCGGGCGCCCTTCCTGCCCGACGCCTTCGACGTGGAGCTGCAGAGCAAGGGGTTCACCAACGGCAAGGACGACCGTCCCCGGGTCGCCGAGCTCTACCGCTCCGCCTTCGCGCAGCGCTTCGAGGCCGCGGAGGATCTGCTCTACATTGGGCTGCAGTGGGGGGACGAGGAGGCGCAGCAGCTGGCCGCCGTGCTCGCCTCGGGCGCCGCGCCCCGGCTGGTGAGGCTCGACCTCGGCCGCAACCGCGTGGGCGACGAGGGCGCCGCGCGGCTGGCGGAGGCCCTGCGCGCCCCGGGCGCGCTGCCCCAGCTGCAGAAGCTCAACCTCGCCTTCATGGGCGACGAGGGCGCCGCGCGGCTGGCGGAGGCCCTGCGAGCCCCGGGCGCGCTGCCCTGGCTGCAGTGGCTCGACCTCCACAGCAATCGCGTGGGCGACGAGGGCGCCGCGCGGCTGGCGGAGGCCCTGCGCGCCCCGGGCGCGCTGCCCCAGCTGCAGAAGCTCAACCTCGCCTTCAACCGCGTGGGCGACGAGGGCGCCGCGCGCTGCCCCGGCTGCAGAAGCTCAACCTCGCCTTCAACCCGCTCGGCGGGCCGGGCCGGGCGGCGCTGCGCGCCGCGTGGGCGGAGGCCGGGCGCCCGGAGGTCGGCCTGGATCTCGGCGACTACTGAGGAGGGCTGGGCGCGGCGCGGCGCGCGGCCGTCCGAGGCGCGCGGCGCGGAAAAAAAGGGGGGGGGAAACAAAAAACGCGGTGGGCCCCCCTGGCGGCGCCTCCGGCGCCGCCCCTGGCGCCCTCGGCGCGCCAGGGAGGGGGTCCCAGCGCAGATCCAAAGAAATCTGCGCGGAGCGCCCCGTGGCTTTTTTTTGTCTTCTATGCATGCACAGCCGGGAACGTTTTGAGCGCCGCGCGGAGCTCCGAGCATCGAGGGAAGCCGGTGCGCTCTCGCGGGCGTCGGGCGCACCGGTTCGGTTCGAGGCGCGGGCCCCCCAGAGAGCTGGAGCCCCTCCCTTGGGGTTCCTGTTCTGCCAGAGGCGCTCGGAAGACTCCGGCTGGAGGTTCTGCAGGGGCAAGACCAGTGGGGAGAAGGAAGCCGTAGAGGCGGACCGAGGTACCAGGTCGTCGTGGCCGGTCTGGGGAGGGTGCCCCAGTGTTCTTCTCGTGTCTGTTGGAAATTCCTTCGCCTTGCTCTCTTGCACGCCGGACAATCTGCCCATCGGTGGCCCCGATTTATCAGCGCCACGCGGGTGCGGAGTGCCTCCTTGCCTCGCCGCCGACGGGACCAAGTTTGTTGGCTATTCTGGTGCATCCTGGGCGGGGGAAGCCGCGCAGTCGGACCGAGGTATAAGATTCCAGGCCTCCAAAATTCGGGGGTTGACAGACCTCCTATTGTGACACGTCGACTAGCGAATTGGCCGTTTTCGGTTCGCGAGTGGGCGTCGCGGCCGTCGTTCGTGCGGGTCCAGGTCCGTCGGCTTCGGTCCCAGGCCGTTTTCACTACATGCTGGCTTAGTAAAGAGAGGTTTGTCCACCGCCAAGAAATGGGATCCGAGCAGATGGGCTCGAAGGATGGCGCCGCCTCGCCGACGCATCGGCGATGCGGCTCGATGTGGAACCCGATATTCTCCCCGTCGACGTCGCCAATGCATCGCCGACGTCGGCGATTGATCGCCAATGCCTCGCCGATGCATCGGCGATGCATTCGCGATGCGGGGCGATCCTCCGACCCCATCTACTCGGACCCCATCTGGGAGGCCTCTAAAGATCGAGGTCGGTTCGGGAAGGGTACCCTCGTGTTCTTCGTGTTTGTTGGATTTTTGTGCATCTTGGGCGAGGGTACCCTGGAGTGTCCTTCATTTGGTCTGGCGGAGGGTCTCGTGTTCTTGAAGGCTGTCCTTCTGTCCTAGGTCTGGCTGGCTGTAGCCAGTGCCGAGAGGATGGAGTCTCTTGGGCTTGCTTAAGGGATCCGCCCTCTGGGAGAAGCCTTGACCAATGCCTGGGTCGCCTCCTTGTCATTGGTCTGGTCAGGGCGTCCCTCCTCCTCACAGTTGTGCCAGCATTGGTTCTTATGTCATGGGAGGCAGGGTCGGTGTGATCACTGGCAGGGACGTCAACTCCGCCCAGGAAGGCTAGGATTCGCGATCGGGGGCCTGTCGCCAGTTCGTCAACGAGCTATAGCACCGACAGGTTAACATTTCCCCCCCCTTCCCCCGTAACAGTTCCCCTCACCTCTGGGGTCCGTTTCGATCCGATCGATCACGCATTGAGGATCGTAGATGAGGGAGATAGGTGAGGAGGATCGATGTTATCGAGGTTCGAGGTTTACGAGGCTCGAGGTTCTTCGATCGAGGATGGAAGTGAACGCATCCATTACTTTATACATTATTAGCAGTGCCGCCTCCTCCCCTTCAGTCAGAGTGCCAGATCTCAGGTTTGTTTATCAATCCCCGCAGTTTTCAATGGTGTCGGCGTTCATGGCCTGCTATCGGGGGTCTTTGCTAACAACGGTGGTTCTGAGACGAAGACTTGCCCCCTGCGGGAGGCTCGTAACCTCTCGGGCCGCGCATTGAACACAACACATCGTCGGGTGTCTGGGCAGGGTCCAGTTCGAGGATCGAGGACTGAGCGATAGGATCGTAAGCGAGGATTGAAGGTCTTTTCCAGCTGCTGCCGATCCGACAAGTTGTCGCTGCTAACCTTTCCGACGCACGCACTGATTCGACCTCATTTACCGATCCCATGCTGACTGATTGTCTCGCTATTGCTATGCTGAGGCAGGTTTTGATGTTTACTATTTGTGGCCCAAGGGGGGCGAGTTGCGCGCCCCGCGGCCGTCCAGCAACGAACATCAGGATGAAGAAGCCAGCCCTGGGGAATCGTCACTTCATCCCTCCCTCCCTCCCTCCGTCCCTCCTTCCCTCTCCTCATCCTTATCCTGCTTCCCCCCCCGACGTGCCAGTTGCCGCTGCCCCTGCCCCTATTCGAGCGTCGCAGTTCCTTCACACCGGGCGGTTTTCGCTCTCCCCCCGGGGCTCTCGCAGATCGATTCGGCCCGAGACACGCGATTGAGTCTGGGGTTCTGGTCGTGGTGTGTTTGTCCGCACTTCGGGCTCGCCTGCGGCTCCTGGTGGACGCCTCGGAGCTGCATATCGGTGTCCGGCTGTCGCCCGCGACGCCCTGGGAGATGTGTGCAACCTGGGAGGGCGGCCGTCCCGCAGCGACGGTGCAGACGAGCTAGGGGGCGGCGCCCGGCGGGCCCTCATGTGGCTCTTCATCTGCTTCTTCTTCTTCTCCGACTTCTTTGTTCTCGCAGGCACCTCCCAAGTGCCTTTCCTGGGCGCCTGGGCCGCACGCAGGCACCTCGCAAGTGCCTTCCCAGAGCTGCCCGCAGGCACCTCCCAGGTGCTTTCCTGGGCCGCCCGCAGGCACTGCACCATCTCTGTTTCTTCCTCCTTCTCCTCTCCTCCTCCTTGAACGCGTGGGCGTCGCAGCACGACAGTCGCGACGTCGGCAAGCTCTGGGGAAGGGGTCCAGACGTGAATACCGCAAGACGAGGTACCCTTAAGGGAAGGGGCTCGCAAAAGGACTATTGCGTTAGACGGAGCGACGTTGCAGATGGGGTCACAAAGGTCACCCGTAACGGGTTACATCGGGATGTAACCCGTTACGGATGATTTGCCCGTTTGTCGGCTCATTTTTGGGGGGCAGCAGGCAGCGTGGCTTTCGGAAGAGGTCCCTATGGGGCCACGAAGCGTGTGATGAGCGTACCGAAATTGGCGCGGTCACGCATGCGAATCCTGCCACTGGGGCCTTCGGTGGGGGTTCTTACGGGGCCTTCGGTGAGGTTCTTCGGGAGCTCCCTAATGGGCCACGAATAGGTCCGCCAACGCAGCCACTGGGGCCTTCGGTTGAGCTCTGTATGGGGCCACGGAGTGTGTGAGGGTGTGCCGAGGTCTGCGATCACAGCGTAGCATTCGGTGGAGCCCTCCATGGGGTAAGCGTGTGAGGGGTTCGCCGACCTGATCTGGAGAAGATTTGGGAACGCAGCCACTGGGGCCTTCGGTGGAGCTCCCCATGAGACTGCGAAGCGTGCGAGGGGTGCGCCGACATGGACATGCGGAGCGCAGAGGCAGGGAAGGGGAGAAGGAAGGAGGAAAGAAGGGCGGAGGGAAGGCAGGACGCCCGGACTGTGTCTGAACAACGAGAACCCATCACGCGAGGATATTTGAGAGCAAGTTACGACGGCTGGTTCTTCGTCATTTTCGGCCTCCAGAGGGTTTAGGTCGACTCTATGCCAGCGGCTACGTGGAATTGCTCGATCATGTGACTGTGCAGATGGCTCCATGGGCTGCCGTTGTGTTCTGCTGCTGGCAGTTCTCGGAGTTCTGCTTCGTCCGTCGTGCTAGAGACTTTCGGGGAGAGGGGGAGGAGGAAAACGACGAGGGGAGAGAGAGAGAGAGACGGTGTCTGGAGTGTAGGGGAGTGGAGTTCAGGGGCAACGATAGGGGGGGACAGGCATAGGGACACATCGAACCCCAATCGCCCACTGATCACCGATAGGGGCCCGATAGTCCCAACCTGCCCGGGAAGGTGCGGATCCACAATCGGAGGCCTATCGCCGATCTATCGGCGATGTATCGCCGATCCCAGGTCGATGCATCCCCCCCTGCGCCAGTCCCCCCTATCTTTGCCCCTCAGAAGTGGAGTGGCAGCCATCACGAATGTGATCCTACTGGGGCAACCGACGGCACTGGCACCCCACTCACGACGGTCCTGCGCCACTTGGACTCTGGTTCGGGTCGTCGAGTCCCTTGCCTGGAAGTTGTTCCTACCATTAGACCAAGAGGTGCTCGCCGTAACAAGTGTTGTGAAGTACGATCGTACTGGGGAGAGACGGTGCAGAGAGCATACACGCCAGTCGTTGAAAGCAGGTTCGTTCTGGATGCCCGGATCCCAATCTACTTCTCTGCTTCAAGCGTCTTCCTGTTTCAACCATCGATACGCTTTTGTTGTGCTTCGTTGTTCACTGGGAGGGCCTGAACCCAATCAGCGTCATCCGCTTTCCTACTTCAGGTTTTTACCTACTTCTTCCGACCGACGTGCACAATCGCACTTGGGAGAGGTAGTGCAGGGAGCATACCGATGACGGAGCCCCGCCGTCCACGCCCCACCGCAGGCCCTCCCAGCCGTCGACCTGGAGTCGCTGGCGCTGCCGACGGCGCCGGGCATGGAGGATGCCAACCTTGTGGTCAAGGTGCGCTCTTTTGGCCGAATGAATCGACTGCACGTAAGATGAAGTCGGGCCTGTCCGTCTACAGGAGGAATATTCAAAATTTGCCAAAAAATGATTTGGAGAAGATTTGTTTTGTCAATTGTTGTTTTTAGTCTGAATATTTTTGGCGCATTTTGAATGTTTCGCTCAAAATCCGCCTGTAGGGGGACATGCCCGACCTAAACGTAAGAGTGAACCTTGACCGGAGTGACCTCCGGTGCGGGCTCATCGGGGTCCCCCCTTCCCCTGAGCGCGACGCGATAGCGGCTGTTTGCGCGTTGTGGCTTGGCCGCCTTGCGCCCCCTTCGCCCGCGTACCAAAGGTCACTCTTGCCTACAGTGGAGACCCATGCCAAGAAACACCCTGCTTGCCTTCAAGGTGCTCCGGTTTCTTGGGTTTCGATGGTTTTGCTGTGGAAGGCGTGACGTTCCCAGGCTTGGGTTCTCAGGCTTGGGTTTCTTGTGGAAGGTTTCTCGTGGGAGGTTTCGTGTGGTCGGGCCCCAGGCTCTACTGGCGTCCTGGGTTCCTCTGGCTTCTCCGCTCTGTGGGCAGGCCCCATGTTTTTTGGGTTTCTTATGGACGTCCTGGGGTCTCAGGCTTGGGTTTCTTGTGGAAGGTTTCTTGTGGTCGGGCCCTTCTGTAGGGTCACTCCTTGCGCGTAGCCGAACGAATGGCAACGGCCCTTATCTCCGACGAAACTTCTCGTTTGTTCCACGGGCGTTTGTCCTCGAGGCGACTTCGTAGGAGGAGGAGCAGGAGGAGAAGGAGTAGGAGTAGGAGGAGGAGGAGGAGGAGGAAAAGGAAGAGGAGGAGGAGGACGGGGATGAGATGAGGGCGGGTAGGAACCTGTCTGGGGTTGGGCCTGGGCATGAGATGATGAGGAGGAGGGGGGTTAGACGTGGGATACGATGATGGAGAGTGTAGGAAGCCGAAGAGGGTCGGAGACGGCGGGTGAGGGGAGGGGGGGAATACAGAGGTGAACGAGTGCCACCATGGTTCACCACGTGTGGTCACTCTTGGGTCGGGCCAACTTTGCGCTCGGCAATTGGGTCTTGTCAGTTGTCACGTCTCTTCTCCTGCCCGCCGGGCTGGAGCAGGGTGTGCTGTCCTTGTTACTTCGCATGCCTTCCCTCGTCTTCGTTTGACCTTTCCGCTTCGTCCGCAGTGGCAGCCGTCGAGGAGGTCCGATGCCCAAGACTGGGAGACGCGGCCCCATCAGCGGCCTTCTCCCCGAGAGTCTCTCGCCCAAGCCGACCTATGGCCGACCTGGCCCCCCCATGGGGCCGACGCTTCGGCTCAGAAGCCGATGCAGCTCTCGGAGAGACCACAGGGGCGATCCCAAGACAACCTCCGACCTTCTCGGCGGGCGAGGGTCTGGTCAGAACACGAGCAGCCTCACGGAGTTGCTGTTCATGGAGTGTAGCGAACTGCTCCTTCTCGACTGAAGCAGAGACACCAGCATTGCCAATACAATGAATGAGCGTGTCCATATACTCGGACATTCGACGAATGTGTCGGGCCCATCTTGCAGCAACTCGCCAGGCATATACACAGCCGTGCCCTGACTCTCGACGATCCTCAGGAGTCCCCTTGAACGCGACGAGCTCCATGTCGACGCTCGAAGGTGTCAGATATCGCAGGACGTGGTCTCCAACAATGTCGTGCCGACCCGCTATCTCCAGCTCGATCGTGTTGACCACCTGCAGCCATGCCGAGCCCAGATCAGCATCTGACTCGATGTGGGCGATCTGCTCACGGACGACACTCCAGTTGCAAGGGAACCGTGAGCATCCTGCCTTGACAGTTGTGGGCATCTCCTTCGCCTCCTGGATTTTCCTGAGCATGACAGGGCACTCCTGAATGGCAACGGGCATCGTCACAGGCAAATGAGGCTTGGCATCTGCGGCCTCAACAACTTCGGGCCTACGAATGTGCGGCAGCATCGCCGCGCCCACAAGAAAATCGTCGATCACGGTGCCTGGGAGCGTCTGCCTGCACGTAGTTGCCCGAGACGCTGCGACTAAGCCTCCGATACTGTGGAACCAGTCGGTGCCGATATCGTCGGGGCTGTTGTTGAAGTCGCCGCCACACATCCAATTGGCATGGCCCATCGACCTCATGAGCATCACATGTTCTGCTAACTGCTTGAGCAGAGCAACGTTGTGGACATACATACCTTCACCGACGTAAAGGTAGATAGAGTAGATGATGAGTCCTCCAGCGGGCCCCCACGACAGCTTCGCAGCCATGAGCCTCGACGGGACGATGACGCCGTCCTCGGTCTTGGGGGCGGCTGTGACGACCACATGCTTCCGAGCAAGAACTGCGACCCCCGCCGAGCGACCACCAGCATCAGTGACCTTGGCGGCGGACCAGATCCCATGCCAGCCTCGCTGCAAAGCCTTGGCCTGGGCATCAGGTAGTTTATCTGGGAGAATGTGATGCTCCTGCACCGTCATCACCTGAGCCTTAGACCATTCAAGATAATCCAGAAGCTGAGGCTGTGACGAGCAGCTGAAAGTTTCAATCGTGTGAGCTCCCGTCATGGTAACCGTAGTGTGAAGCAACAACCAAGCCAAACTGCAGAATTGTCTAGGCCGATACCTTCTGCTTCTTCGTGAATTGAGTGAACTGCTCAGCTGCCCGCTTGGCTGCTGCACGAATTTCCTCTTCATCCTCGGGGACAGGTACTCCCATGGACTGCAGCAGGTTTTTAAGGTCCTCAGGGTCCTCTTGGCCAGTGAAAACAAAGCCCCCTGCAGCGGAGAGCTGACCACCATCACCACCAGGAGGAGGCTGCTGAGGAGGAGCAGCCGCACCATTGGCCTCGGGCGGGGCCTCGGGCGGCTTGTTGAGCTTCTTTTCTGCCAGCTTGAGCATGTCCATGCACTCTCGGAGCTTGCCACCCAAGATGTCAGCGTCTGTCTGCTCGAGGCCTTTAGCCTTGAGCATGGTCCCCAGCGCCTCGACGGAGGTGCCCATGGACTCGGTAGTGGCGCTGAGATCCTTCTCCTTGGGCGACAGCGGCTGCTCCTTGAGCACCTGCTTGATTTCTTCTTCCTTCGCTGTGATCTGGTCCAGGGTGAGCTGCAACGCTTGGTCGGCGTCGGCCACAGCTTTGGTTGCCTCCTCGAGACGCTGCTGAGCCTGAGCGCGCACCCCTTCCAGACGAACACGTTTCTCTTCAAGTTGCTTCTTCTGATTGACCACATCATGCGCCCTCCACTCGAAGGGCTGAGCAGCGCGCAGCTTGGACTTGCACGCGTCGCGATGCCGCCCCAAGTGTGCCTTCTGCTCCTTGCCAAACTCTGTGCTGGGCTCCTTGGGCAGCGCCTTGAGCATAGACTCTGCCTGGGCCAGCTCCTCTTTCCATTTAGCGTTCTCACTTGCGAGCTGGTCGCCCGCATCGACCTGCATGGCATTGGCATCCGATGCAACAGGGGCCACGGGGGCCTGCTGCTTGGCTGCCAACTGACGTTGTAGGTCAGCAAGTTTCTTCTCGAGCAGCTTCTCACGGTGCGAAGGGCTGGGCGGATTCTTGGCGCTGGTGCTCGGGGCCTCCGACAACTGGCGGACCGAGTGGAAGGCCGTGTCCTTGCTGCAGCCGCACTGGGTACAGGCGGAAGCTGTGGCCGCGTTCTTCCTCGGCCTGCTGATGCAGATGAGTGGGGGCACCTGCCAGAGCTCACGGGGGCCCAGATTCGGGCGACCATCATGTCATTTGCCCGTCGCACAGGTCGTGGGCAGATGCGCATTCTTCCTCGGCGCTTTCGGTTTGTGTGCGACGAAGGGCTACAAGCTATGGCCGAGATGTTCATGGCCTGCGAGAAGCGGCTGATCTGGCCGCAGGCCCTTTTGTTCACAGAGTTGTGTATGCTTCCGAAGCCGAGCGGAGGCGCGCGACTCATTGCTCTCCTCAACACAATGTTGAGGATCTGGGGCCGTGCTCGTCGACATCTCAGCACGGCCTGGGAAAAAGCTCATAGACACCCTGCCTTTTGGGGAACGGGAGCTGGACGGTCTTCATCGGATTGTGCATTCCACTTGAACTTGCAAGCTGAATCAGCACATGCGCGCAAGTTGCACGTCAGAACAGTATTCCTGGACATGTACAAGTGTTATGAGGCCATATTATGGAGCATGATATTTCGAGAAGCTAGAGTACTAGGATTCCCCCTTAGATTGATCTGGATGGTGCTCCAAACGTATCGTGCTCCACGTACCATACGCGCATATGGTAATATTAGTTCGCTGTATGTGGCCCGTCAGGGCATTCTGGCTGGCTGTGCACATGCTACCACTATCCTTATGGTCGTCCTGCATCGAGTGGTCTCTAACCAGTACAATAGATATCCCGATATCACGGCACGCGTGCTTATGAACGACTTCACCATGCAGTGGCAAGGGCCTGACCCCAGAGGAGCGGACATACTTCACACGTGCGTGCGCAACTTCGGCGGTGACGTGAGAGAGTTAGGCCTCATCCTCCAGAACTCGAAGTCGGGGTTCGTCGCTACCACGGTTCGTGCTCGTCATTGCTTTTCGTCGGGGGTCAAGTGCATGAAACTCAAGCCCAAGCACCACATGCGCAACTTAGGTCACGAGCTGCACGGGGTCAAAGCACGACGGGTACAAGAGCAAGCACGTATGGCTAAGCTTAAGGAGAGAGTCCTGTCAGCAGGACGAGTGCCGAGGACTCGGCGGCCCATCCCTCTCGGGCCTGCTGCTGCTGGTTCTGGCGGCCAGGAGGCCGCCCCCTCCAGCCCCGCTGCGCTCTCTCGTGTTGCCGCCGCCCTCCGGCTGGAGGAGACGGCGACTAAGGGGAGGGGCGGGGTGGTGGACGGGGGCGGGACGGAGTCGGGATCCGACTAGTCGAATCTCTCTGCTGCTGGACCTGTCCAGCCTTACCTGGGGCCTTCCCCCACCCGTGGGTTTTTGGTCCCAGGCCGCCGCCTGCCGCCCCCTGTCGTCTGGATAGGGCCTTGGAGTGGCCTAGGCTTCACTGTTCGTCAGCCTGTTTGGCTGACCCTGGATCGACCTAAGGGTTGATCACTTCGTGGGGCCTCGGGGTTCTCGAGGCCCCTCTCTCTTCAATTCGGCCCTCTTCCGTTCCTTTGGGTTCGGTTGGGGCTCCCGACTTGGACACTGCACCGTTTGACCTTTCCGCCTGGCCGCCTGGAGTTAGAGGCATACCCCCTCTGGGCACCAGAGAGCGAAGCCGCGATCGCAGCAGGCAGCGTTCAAAAGAACTGTGTGTACCCCAGTTGCTGCCAATATTACGACGTAGATTAGGGGTACACACGCATTGTGATTATCACTTCGTCGCTGGTCGATCCTTGGAACATGAATGGTGTATTGTCTTATATTGTGGGCTAAAGTAGTACAGGAGCTGGAGTCCAATGAGACCTATTCATATGTTACAGTGTGCTGTGCTCTGATCGACTTTTGCTATACACACTACGCTTCACATACAAGCTTCACAGAGGGAGGAGGGTACGATTTGGCGGGCGGGCTGGCATGTGTGAGGTGGGAAACCAGTGGCAGGGACGGCAGCGGGAGTCAGATTGGGGTGTGAGATACTCGGGAGGGTGGATGGAAGAGGGGGGCTGGGGCATGTGGGAGAGGGGCCTCGACTCTCTTCTTACCCCTTCGCTTTCGCGTTCTCTCTCTCTCTCTCTTTCTCCCGTTCTCTTCTCCCCCCATCTTCTTCTCTCTCTCTCTCCCTCTCTCTCTCTCTCTTTCTCTTTCTCTCTCTGTCTCTCCCCCGCGCTCTCTCCGCCACTCTCTCTCCTCTGCTCTCTCCTCCTCCTCCTCCTCCTCCTCCTCCTCCTCCTCCTCCTCTGCCTCTCCTCCTCCTCCTCCTCCTCCTCCTCCTCCCTCTCCCTCCTCTGCCTCCTCTCCCCCTCCTCCTCCCTTCTCCTCCTCCTCCTCCTCCTCCTCCTCCTCCTCCTCCTCCTCCTCCTCCTCCTCCTCCTCCTCCTCCTCCTCCTCTCCTCCTCATGGGGTCTTCCGGGCGCCACATCTCGACCTCGAGAGAGAGGGCACCAAAAGTGGACCCGAGCCGCCCAGAGAGGCCTCGAGCTCCGATCCCGCCCGGGGGACCCTGGGGGGGTCGGCGGGGGCGGCGCCCTTTGGGCGAAGCGGCGGTGCGCAGCGGGCGGGGAGCGAAGCGGTCCGCGGGGGGGCGAAGCGGCCCGCGATCCGCGTGCTCAGCGGGCCGCAGGCCAGGCATCGGACGCTGCCAGAAGTGCCCCTCGGGCGCGGGCCAATCGTCGTGCTCTCATCGCAGGGGAGGAGAACAAAAGGATACCCATGCCGCTGCCCTTCACTTATTCTCCCTCTCCGGGGCCTCCAGGGAGGCCCTCGTCGCCACCGCTGGATTCGCCTCGAGCTTCTGGTCAGGACGCACCCCAGGAGAGGTCCGGGGAGTAGCTGTATCTGTACCCTTTCTGGTCTCCCCATCAGCCGCAACCATTTTTTCCGCTGTGCAGAGCTTCCTCTTCTGATTGCGCATCGCCCGATGTGGTCACTCGGGGGGTCCAGGTCCGCTAGGGCACCCATGGCCAGATAGAGACGAGAACGGCGCAATGGACGGGGATGGGTGGGAGGGGCAAGACGTGGGAGATGGCATGCGCACGCAGCTTGCGCGGCACCCCAGGCCCAAGGGGCCCCAGGCCCAAGGTACCCCCAGGATTTCTAAGAAGGCCCCCGCGGCCTCCAGAGCACCCCTCACGAGGCCCCGACGGCCCCAGGGTCTCCAGAACTGAGCGCAAAGCTGGGGGCACCTTGGGCCAGGGGCACCTCTTGCCAGTCCCCGAAGCCAGGCTGCGACGCCCTCGTCGATGCCCTCGTCGATGTTCAGATTCTTGTCGTCGGGATTTTTTCTCACAGCGGGGGCCCCGAAAAGCCTTGACAACTTCCTTGGGACCGCGCTTTCATGCGGAATCGTTTTTGGACGGTCGTGTTGCCTGGCCAGGGTCCGCGGGAATCCACCGATGGCCAAGAGCCTTCCGTCGTGATGCATCCAGGTCGTGAGGGGTTCAACAAGACTCTTTGTCCTCTTGCATGCATAGCAACCTCAAGCTCAGGGAAGCTTACGGGGAATGCAATTCTGCGACCACGCACGAGAAAGAGGGGGAGCAGTGGGAGCACGCGACCGTTCCCCCCTCCCTCTGGGCGCTAATGTGCGTTGTGACGGGGTGGTAGGGAGGAAGGGAGCTCGTCACGTCACGATTCGTGTCGGCGCCGTCTGGGAATTCTTAAGAATGAATTATTCCCAGCCAGCGCTGGCGCGAATCGTGAGGTGAGCAGAGGGGAGATGGGGGTAGAGCGGGAGGGCCAGTAACGGGCGTCATCGCGAAAATCAAGAGCACGGGCTCCAGGAGGAGGATGCGTTGGATGCGCGAACTTGCATTGCTGCCGTGCGACACCTGCGGGCGAGCCGCGTGAGCACTTGGCTAGAGCGGGCGGGGAGCTCGATCCTCGAACCTCGACCCTCGAACCTAGACTTGGGTCGGGCATGTCCCCTACAGGCGGTTTTCGGAGGAACAGTATAGATAATCATAGCATGTTCGAACATGCTCAAACATAGTCGAAACATCGTCCCCAGATTATCTCTTGATTATTTGTGATGAATATTCCTCATGTAGAGGGGCATGCCCGATTTCAACATGGACGCTGGATGCCTGGCTCGCCGCCCCTTCGCCGCTGCAGGTCGACATCGAGCCGCGCACCTACGAGGCCGCCGTTGGCGGCGCCGCCGGGGTCAGGCGCTTCATGGCGCGACCTGGGGGTGCGATCCTCGTGGCGATGGCCCAGGACTGTGGGTTCAGTGCAGAGTTCTCCTCCTCTTCCTCCTTTTCCTCCTCCTCGTCCTCCTCCTCCTCCCCCTCCTCCCCCTCCTCCCTCTCCTCCCTCTCCTCCTCCTCCTCCTCCTCCTCCTCCTCCTCCTGCTTCTCCTCCTCCTCCTCCTCATCCTCCTCCTCCTCCTCCTTCCCCTCCTGCTCCTCCTCCCCCTCCTCCTCCACCCCTCCTCCTCCTCCTCTTCCTCCTCCTCCTCCTCCTCCTACCCTCCTCCTCCTCCTCCTCCTCCTCCTCTCCTCCTCCTCCTCCTCCTCTTTCTCCTCCTCCTCCTCTTTCTCTCCTCCTCCCCTCCTCTTTCTCCTTCTCCTCCTCTCCTCCTCCTCCTCCTCCTCCTCCTCCTCCTCCTCCCCCTCCCCCTCCCCCTCCCCCTCCCCTCCCCCTCCCCCATCCCTTCCTCCACCTCCCCCTCCCCCCCCTTCCTCCCTCCTCCCTTCCCCTCCTCCTCCTTCCTCCTCCTCCTCCTTCTCCATCTCCTCCTCCTTCTCCTCCTCCTCCTCCTCCTCCTCCTCCTCCTCCTCCTCATCCGTGAAATCGGGAGAGGCGTGGCACTGCCCCACCTGACACGCTATCTGAAAATCTTTCTAGGCCTTCTCCGAAGCCACCAGCGGCTGCTCAGCAGGCTGGAGGGCTCCCGGGAAGTCCCGCCGCCTTGCGTAAGGAGACCTCTCTCCCCCCTCTCTTCCCCCTTGGCGCGCCGCCGAGCAAGCCTCTGTGGCGCTCGACCGGTTCCTGAAGCTCCACATGTTTGTTACCGCTCTTCGCTCGTGCTTGGGCTTTCTCGTGCAGATTGTTGGGCATGCGTCTGATGCACTCTTCGGGCCCCGTGGTGTCTTCCATCCGCTGCGCCTCGTCGAGGCCGCTCCGGGGATGCCATACTCATCCTAAGGGGCCGCTTCTGGCCCTGGGTTTGTTCCGAGAGTCAGCCGGAATGCCCGTCGGGCGCCCAGAGATCTTGCGCAGTAAAACGTCATGGAGGCGGCGTTGAGCTCCAGCAGTTCTGGTCACCTGAAGACCTGTCTGTTCCCCTTGATGCGAAGCTGGCCGCAGGGACGGTCGGCCAGGCACAGAGGGGGGGAGGGGAAGGGGGACGGCATCTTAGAGTCTAGAGTCGAAGAACAACAACACATCAACATAAATTGTTGGCGCTCCGCGCGGATTTCTCGGATCCGCGCCTGCGCACCCCTGGCGGCGCCTCCGGCGCCGCCCCTGGCGCGCGGCGCGAATCCAAGAAGAAGCTTGCGCGGAGCGCCAACAGTTTATGTTGATGTTGTTATTATTATTATTATTACTATTATTAGTCTTATTCTTCTTCTTCTTCTTCTATAGAAGCACCCCCACTTCTCAGAAGGCGCGGGCCCTGTCTGCAGATGCAGGGCCGGCTGTGACTGATCTCCAGAATTTACGTATTAGGTTTAGCATTTGAGATCTTTACCTTGGTAGTCCTACCGAGTTGCAGAGTGTGCTCGGTGTACTGTTACCCTCTGTGGCTCAAGCCCAAAAGCGTTCATCCAATCCTGTGCTGCCACAGTTGGTAGCGGAACGCGGAGTCGCTCGGGGTGCCATGGGCGCGAGCCAGGTCCACGCCCGAGAGGCGTGACCGGCCGGCGTTCGCGTGCTCCCGAGCGGTCGCTGCGCTCGGCCGACTGCGACGCGTGGAGATCCACGGTGAACGCCATGACGGGCGTCGAGGAAGAAGCTACAGAGAAGGGGGCCAACCTACACGCGAGTGCGGGGACGGACGAGGACGCAGTGACTAGGGGCGAGCTCAGAGGACTCATCGGGGACATCGTCAGGGCGGCGATGCAGGAGCAGTCCAGGAGCTCGAGTGCTGCGGCAGCGTCCAGCTCCGCAGCCGCTGGCAAGCCAGACGAGAAGGGTGAGGATCCGTGGCAGAGCTCGGATCCGTGGACAGCCAGCGGCGGAGAGAGTTGGCAGAGTCGGTGGTGGCAGGCCGACTCGAGGACCAGCTGGGAGGATCGGCAGCCCGATCCGAAGGACGGCTGGCAGAAGGACTCAGGCTGGTCTCACGACGCCGCCTGGACCCGCGGGACCGGGTCCCGACCCGAGCTGGCCAGCTGGTTCGGCAGCTGGGCAGGAGGAGGCGGCGCCTGGTCCAAGGGAGACTACTCAGACCCACCTGCATGGCCAGGATGGGCACATTTCAGAGCATGGAAGAAGTCGCTCATACGCTGGAATGCAAACACCGACGTGCCAGTCTGGCGTCGCTCCGAGAAGTTCCTTCGCCTGTTCGACTGGACTTTCCAGGCGAAGTTCGAGGACACTCAGGAGCATCGTCTGACCGACGACGGCTGGATCGACATCGTGCTCGGACGCATGGACACCATGGCGGGCGAGCGCGAGGGAGATGACCTTCGCCGTGCAGGTCGCCGAGCCTTCTTCGAGGCCAACCGCGAGGCGAAGGAGTCGCTGATCCAGTTCGTCATCCGGCGCGACGCCCACTTGCAAGAAGCTGGAGGACATGATCTATGGATGTCGCCCAAGCTGAAGGGCCTGCCCTTGGAGGAAGGCGCGTGCCTGTCCGCCCAGGGGCTCCAGAACTTGAGGACGCTCACCCTCGGGAAGCTGGATTACGAGAGCGTCTCGTGGGCGCTCAAGCAGATGGACTCCGGTGGCACGGAGCGTCTGCTCCCAGGGCGCGGCGCTGGAGCGATGCTGGCTGACGCGACGACTTCTGAGGGTCTAGGGGCTAGCGAGGCGTTGCCTGGTTTTCAGTCCCCCCTCCTCTCTCCTCCTCCCCCGTGGTCGCAGGGTCGGTCAGAGGGTACTGGCGACTTCCCGGCAGAGGACGAGGAGACTTTCTACGATGAAGACGACGAGGAGGAGGCCTGGGACGAGGAGGACATCGAGGCTCTGCTGGCCGAGCTCGACGATCTCGACGTGTCCGAGGATCAGGTGGGCGAGGTGCTGGCGACGCTCGAGGCCAAGAACACCAGGACCTGGAAGCAGAACAAGGAGCTGAAACGTGCTGCTCGTCAGGACCGGGAGTATTTTCGGCCTGACTCCCGGGCGCCTCGACCTCCTCGGGCACATCCGGCAGGCCGTCCAGGACGCGGCGGAGGTCGCGGGGATGGCGCCGGCGGTCGAGGCGGACGCGGCCGCGGCGGTCGTGGGTTCGATCGACGACGACTCACGAGGGAGCAGCTGATCAAGGTGACACGCTACGGCATCTGCAAGCAGAAGGGCCACTGGCATCGGGAGTGCCCAGAGAAGGACGGACCCAAGGATCGCCGAGCTGTGAAGGATCACGGCCGAGGAGCATCCGCGTGCATGTTCTCAGGCATCGTCGGCGAGGTCGGCGGCTCCGAGTTCGTGGCGACGGTGGAGACGGGCGCGGGCAGCCTTCCAGCTTGGGAGCAGGCACAGCTGGAGATCGAGTCGAGCGCGGTTCTCCTCACCACGTCCGCCGCCCAGGGGCTCGTCGACCCTGGCGCCGGCAGCGACCTCGTGGGAGTCGGAGCGCTCAACCGAGAGTCTAGAGCCCTGGCAGAGATCGGGTTGAGGTACGTCGAGATACCTCAGGCCGACCGCCCGCTCAAGGCGGCCCACGGCGTCGGTGGAGCCGCGCGCGTGATCAATGTCATTCTCTTTCCGCTGTGCCTAGGCCAGACCTTTTGGCATCATAGAGACCACAGTGCTGGCGGACAATGTTCCGCACATCCTCAGCGTGAATCTTATGGAGTTTCTCGAGGCCGTCATTGATCTGCCCAGGAACAGCATGCAACTTGGACGCCTAGGTCAGAAGGTGCCCCTTCTGCCGTCTCAATTCAGGTCATCGTCTCGTGGAGATCGTGGGGCCTCTTGACCAGGAGGCAGTAGCACCAGCAGCTGCGATCAAGAGGTACCCCTTTTTGCGTGCTGAGTCGTTTCAGACTGCTGCAGGACAGTTCCCAGAGATGTCGGACGTTGGCGTGGTGACCGGCTACGCTTCTCTCATCGTCACCATCGTCTTGCTGCTCATGCTGCTGCTGCGGGTCACGAGGGGGAGCTCAAGGGCCAGGACCAGGACTCAGAGGACGTCTAGGCCCAGGACTCAGAGCACCAGTTCGATCGTCCACTCCAGGAATCGGGTCGACATCCAATTCGAGCACCAGGACGACCAATCGAGGGAGCTCCTCCAGTCATGGGCTCAGCTGAGCCCGAGCCAGGTTTTAGGATCCGGTAGACAAGCTAAGGTGCAGGGGCCGAGGAGGTCTTCGAGAGGAAGGGTTCCCGAGAGCCCAAGAAGATGGACTGAACTGACTGTTTCCATGATAATAGTGGCGGCAGTTGTCTTTTCCGTAGCCCATCTCGGCTCAAGTCTAGCCTTTTTTGGTGTTAGCTTTCTCAGTTCACGAATTTCTTGTGGTCCAGCAACAGCGCCTGGCCAGACTCGATGGTTCTCGGAGGGCTGCCCCCTGGCGCGGTTGGCGGCGCATCCTGTGCTCGGCGGAAAGAAGAAGGGAGAGTTCGGGACGTCGAGCAAGGGAAACCACAGAGCGCGGGATGCCACTCAGGCGTTTCTGCGAGCACGCCAGTCTCGTCTCAACGGGGGGCGTGCTCCTGGAGAACCCGACTCGGACGGCTACGTCTGGGACGAGCCCTCGGCGGAGGAGACAGCGGCGGCGGCGGCCGAGAGCGACGCCCTGGAGGCGGCGGCGAGGCAGGCCCAGATCCAGGCAGAGGCGGATCAGGCAGACCGCGGACCACCCACCGGAGGCGCGTCGTCCTCAGGGAGTGGTCGGGCAGCGGGCCATCAGGCCCGGCCGGGCCAGCCAGGGCCTCAGCCGCCCTTGCCTCCAGAACCACCTCCGGGGTACACTGGCCCATACCCCGTGGTGGTCGACCGATCGTTCAACTCCCAGGCGGCAGCGGCGGCGGCGGCAGCAGCAGTGCCTCCAGCAGTTCAGCAGGCAGCGATCAACACTCCGGTGGCATCGACCCCGCCACCAGTGAAGCCTCCTCCTCCAGGAACGATGCACATGCGGGGCACCACGGCGCCGCCTCCCCCGACGGGGCCCGCTGCAAGCAAGCCGCCGCCCAAGCCGCCACCTACGCAGCTGGCGTCGACTCCCGAGCCGTCGATCCCAGCGAAGCCGCCTCCCGGCCCAGTCAACGATTGCGAGCATCCAGAGTCGTGCATCCGATACTACGGGAAGCAGCACGGGTCAGGTTCGAGGTACACTCGGTGCCAGACTCGACTGGCGTGGATTCCCCGGGGCCAGGGGATGGCAGCGGGTCAAGACCCACCGCAGTCAGCTGCCGAGGCAGCGCGGTCAGCGGCGGCATCGGCCCGACGTGCTGTCAACATCCTGCAGGAGAGTCCAGGGTTCCGAGAGGGCGGGGCTGCCCTAACTACGGTGAACTCCCTGGGCACGCTGCTACAGAGCCTACAGTGGCAGCTGCAGGAGATACCAGAGGGGATCCGTGCCTTCGGCCGGGTCCAGGAAGTGCTGGACCGTATGATCCAGGTGGCGACCGGCACGCAGAGTGCGCCGACTCAGGTCCAGGAGGGACTCATGCAGATTCACCAGGTCCTGATGGGAATCCAGGGCCACTTGGTGTCCCTCGAGGACTTCGGCGAGAAGCTCGACACGATGGAGTCCAGGATGCTCAACCTCGAGCAGAGCATGGGCCAGCTGGGGTACATCATCATGCAGGTAGGCCAGGGCGTGGCCGGACTACTTCACGCACATGGAATTCAGCAACTACATGGTGGTCAGGCCCCGGACGACCCCTGGGCGCCGGGCCCGACAGGGCCCATCGAGCCCAGAGGAGAAGGAGACTCGTCAGGCAGTGGCGGACGCGGGCCTCACGAGGGCTCGAATTTCCAAGATGGTGGAGCACGGCCGTCTACCACGACGCCGCCGAGCGACGGCGGCGGACACGGCGAGGAGTACAACACGACGCTCGCCACGACGACGGCCGACCCGAGCAACTGGTGGCCTCTGCCACCGATCCCGGAGGTCGCGACCGATCAGGAGCAGGAGTGGGAGCCGGTCAGCAACCAGGGGGAGCTCTACTGAGGTCTCCCACTCTGTCTCAGGCCAGCATCTTAGAGCTGTCATCGCGCTTTGCGCAGTGTGGTTGCGCGAGACCCCATGCTGCAGGCACGACTTCTGGCGCCGAGAGCGCAGTGACTGAGACGCAGAGTTTTGCTCCTCCTCCTCCTCCTCACTCCAGGCCCCCTCAGGCTCCTAGGGCTCGGGGGCGACCGGAGACCCTGGAACGAGGGGCCCAGTGGGCCGACGGGGACCGTCACAACGACGACCACGAGGTTGCGTGTAGCAAGAGGGCCCGAGAGGCTCTCGAACGCAGGGCCTGCAAGCAGCTAGGTGAGACGCTTGCCACCGAGGGACCTTTCGACCGAGGGCGTCGGGCCAAGACGGCGTTCATGGAAGTTTTCTCCCCGCCCCGCATGGCCCCTGAGGTGGCCGGGCGTGGGGCCCCAGTGGCCTCGGATCCCAGCTGGGATCTCAAGACCGGGTGGGATGCGTCTAAGAAGTCAGAAGTTCGTCGCCTCTGGAGGCGCATTAGGGAAGAGCAGCCCGAGACCATATGGCTGTGCTCGGAATGTCGGGTGTTCTCTGCGATCAATCGCTTAAATCGTCATCGGGTCGATCCGATCGCGTGGCAGAAATCAGTGACAGCCGGTCTACGCGATCTAACTCTGTGCATGGAGATAGCCCTCTTCCAACACAGTAAGGGGCGGTACTTCATCTTCGAGCATCCCCTATACGCCTCCTCTTGGGACACGCGTGCTGTGCAGCTCGTGCAAGGGCTCGAGGGAGTCAGGCGGCTGCGCGTCGACACGTGTGCATGCGGACTTCAAGTAGACAAGAGGGGGCCCAACAAGAAACCAACCGGCCTCCTCTCCAACCACCCCAGGGTGCTCCGGGACCTCGATGGCCACCTATGAACGGGGGGGCACCAGCATGCGTTGCTCGAGGGAGGCCATGTCACCACCAAGGCCGGCAGGTACCCCCCAGCCTTAGTTAGGAAGGTCGCCCGAGCCGTGTCCGAGCAGTGGAGTGGGGCGGGCAACCGAGGGCCCTCCACCTGGGCGGAGCTGGCGGAAGATGCTTTCCCTGAGGATGATCCGGGTGATGCGGAGGTCGGATCGGAAGCAAGCGACGAGGAGGGACTCGACGAGCCAGAGACCAGACCAGCCCCACGTGAGAGGAAGACCGTCCCAGAACCAGAGCCCTCCGAGGAGGAGAAGCGTCTGGTCTTCAAATTGTTGACGCTTCGCGTATCCCCACCAGCCCATCCAGAAACGATGCTCAGGGGAGTTGAGGTGATCAGGGAAGTCGGGGAGCATGCAGAATAACAAAGGGCGGGGGAAGCTGTCACAGACCCCGAGAGGGGGAGGATGGAAGAGGAGTCGTCGTCGTCGTCGTCGTCGTCGGAGGAGGAGGAGGAGGAGGAGGGGGAAGAGGAGGAGGAGGAGGAGGAGGAGGAGGACGGAGAAGGAGGAAGAATCGGAGGAGGAGGAGGAGGAGGGGAAGGAGCTTCTTGGGGGTCTTTTGAGGGCCTCTTGGAGGGCTTTTTGGGCGCCTTGGGGCATCTTGGGCGCCTCTTGGGACCCTCTTGAGGCGCTCTGGGGAGCCTTCGGGGCGCTTTTGGGGCCATCTTGGAGGGAGTCGATCAAACAAGAGGGGGGGTTTAATTAGCGCCCCCCCTCGGAAGCCCCTAAAATCGCCTCTTGGACCCCTCTTGGAACGCTCTTGGAGTGCTCTTGGGCGCTCTTGGGGCCGTCTTGGGGCTCTTTTGGGGCTCTCTTGGGGCCCTCTTGGGCCATCTTGGAGCCATCTCCAGGCCTCGGATGGCCATCGGAAGCGAAAAGGCGAGAAAGCAAAAATCATTGATTTTCCTTAGGTTTTGGGACGATTTTGGCCTCTTCGGGGCCTCCTTGGGGAGCTGTTTGGCCACTTGGAGTTATCTTGGGGCCGTCTTTGGGCTTCTTGGAACCATCTTAGGAGCCATCGTGAGCGATCTTGCGCTATCTTGAGCCATCTTGGAGCTCATCTTGGGTTCTCTGAGGCGCTCTTGGAGCCGTCTTGGGCCATCTTGGACGCTCTAACTACCCGCGGCCCCCCCCGTCCAGGTCCAGGGGAGGGGGTAGGGGGAGGGGTAAACCCCTCCCCAAGGGGGAAGAGGGAGGGGTGGAAGAGGATCTGCTCTAGACCACCTACGCCCAGAGGGCTGGTGGGACTCCATGTGAACATGGGACATCCGGAGAATCGGAAGTTCCTGCGAGTCCTCAGAGCGGGTGGAGTCAAGAGACATGTTGTCACCTGGGTGCGTGATCTTTTCAGATGTTCAGAGTGTGCCGAGAGGTCGAGAAGCGGCACTCATCGCCGAGTTGTTTTCCCCAGGACGTTCCGTTTTAATCATCGTGGGAGTGGATCTCTTCTGGGTGGACTTCCAGGGAGGCACTCACGGGTTTCTTAACATCGTCGATCACGGTTCCAACCTCCAAGTTTGCGCCAGGGTAGCCGACGCTCGTGCGGCAACCGTGTGGCGAGCTCTTGTCCTGGCCTGGATTCGACCTTCCGGGGCCCCACACGATAGCCAGAACGACTCCATCCACGACACGGAAACCCAGGACCCCGACGGCACGCCACCGCCAAGTGACGCTGCCCAGCGCGACCGTGACAGCGATCCCCACACAGGGCGCTCCCTGTCGCGCAGCAGTGCGCCCAACAACTCGGCCCAGGCCGACCCCAGCGCACAGCTCAGCGACGCCGAAGGTGCCACCGCCGCCGACGAGCCAGGCCATGCCACCGCACCGCCAGCTCCCACCAGCCCGCGCAGTGGCGGCTTCAGCCCCGCTGCAGCACTGGCTGGACCTGGGCGTCTTCAGACCTCAGGTGGCAGGACCCCGTCCCGCACCCTTGTCCGCCGAGCTAACTCGACTGACTCCAACTCCAGCGCCGTCGACCACTGGCAGGCTGGCCTCGACAACGATCCCATCGAGGACGCGGACCCCGACGCCAGCGGCTCCCATGAGGCCCCGCACAGCGCAGCGGCCTCTCGACGCTGCGGCTGTCTCATCTGCCTCTTCGTGGTCACGTACGCCATCTTGGTAGCCATGCCGTACCAGGACCAGATCGACGGGCACCTGCCGACACCGAGCCGAGACCCCAGCTACCGGCAGCGACGACGCCGTGAAGCTGCGGCACCAGGCCCATCCGTGTCCACTACGCCCCGACGCACAATAGCATACGACGCCGCGCCCGCCTTGTGGGGTCTTCTCAAGTGGACCAGCGCCAAACTCAGAGACATTGTCTCGGGCGGAGCCAGCGCAGTCGGGTCTGGCCTCTGGGGCGCCCTGAAATGGGCCAGCGGCAAACTCGGAGCTATCGCCACAGGCGGAGTGGTTTGCGGTCTCCTCCTGGTCGGCGCCAAACTTCTCGCCCAAGGAGCCGTCGGTCACGTAGGAGCCCGCATCTGTGCGCGCGTCCTGGACTCACCCACGGCCCAGTGGTGCCTCCGCCGTTGCCAACCGATCAGGAGCCCGCGCGATGAGGCCCCACACACGCTTCCGCGCACGCATCCCGACGACCCCGAGAGCCAGCACGTGCATCCCCTTCGACACCCGCTGCTACAGGAACACTACGCCGCTGCAGTTGCCGCCGCAGTCGCCGATGTCACCACCGCCACCACCGCCGCCATCGTTGAAGTCACTGCCGCGGTATCGCGAGCCTCGTCTGTCACGCCACGGTCGACCAGCCCGTCCCCGCGAGACGGCCCCACAAGCGGCGCGGCCTCTGGCAACCCGCCGACTCACGAAGCCGCCGCAGCTCAGGCCACCGACGCCGAGGCAAGTGAAGCACGTGAGCGCACCCTCGACGGCGACGGCGTGCACGGAGCGCCCGACGACGAAGCGGATGCAAGCAACGCCCGTGGTTCCTCTTCCGACATGGACACCCAACCACCACGACGGCGAGCACGCCACGCATCACCCGCCAGGCCCCAGGCGCCTTCAGGCCCTGGTACGCCCCACCCAGCCCTCTGGCCACCGACGCGCAACTTACGCAGCACCATCCAGCGCGACCCAGCGGTCCCCGTGCCGCCGACGAGCATCCTCACCTCCCTGTACCAGAACGGCTTTGCGCTTGGTAACAGTGGCGTGACTACGGAGGACATCGAAGACGCCCTGCGACTCTACGACCATCCTCGATTCACCCATGACCCAACGCTCCAAGCGTTGGCGCCGTGGACTGACATCATGCAGAGGCCCCCGAACCGACTCATTTGGGTGCTGGAAGACTCGGGCGGGAACTCAGGCGAGACGATCTTCCCCTACCTCACGTGGGACCTCCGTGCTCCTACCACTGACACGCCCACGGTCTTCTGGCACGGGACCCGCGGCGACCTTGCGGCCCGTCTCGCTTCAACGGAGGTCACCTCCTGCCGGGCCCCCGCCGTGAAGCGAAGGGCCGAACCGCCACAAATGTCGGCCGCACGTACGTGGGTGTGCACCCGTCGCTGGCCGCGTGGTACGCGGTGCCGCCTCACCCGCCCCGCAGCCTCGAAGACGACACCCTCGCCTGGGGACCCATCGCGCTCTGGATGTGCGAGGCTACCAAACCGCCGCGCGGTGAGAACTGGCACAACTTCGTGAACGGGGAGGCTCACGGAGCGCGCCTCATCTACCCACGGGTCCTGGGCCTCCTCATCCGCATGGACTGGTGTGCCCCCACCGAAGCTGCCTCCAGGTGCCGTGCCCTCCCGCACACCTGTGGCATGGGCGACTGCACGCACGCCCTCCACATTGCCGGCTTCGATCACCCAGACCTCCGCGAGGCGGCTGAAGCCCGCGACCAGGAGGCAAAGATCTGGCGCCGGCTGGACACCGCGGCAGCGTGGCCACCGCCGCAGGCACTATACTCGCCAGAGGCAGCGCGAGCATGGGCTACACAGCACTACGACACCGAAGCAGCCACCAGGGCCGACCCCAACCAGCCCCGTCCGCGTGCCTCGCTTCGCAAGCTCCAGCTGGACCCGCAGCCACTGATCGACCTGGTGTACACTGCCACGGCGCAGGCTGTACCCGAGCGGTGGCAGTCTGACGTACGAGCGCCGCGCCCCAGCGGCTCCAGCCCTGGGGCCGCGTCTGGCCCATCGCACACCTCTCAGCCAGGTGCCGCCTCGGGACACAGTCCAGACCGCTCGCCGACGGCATCGGGGGCCGACGACCGCCGTACGCCGTCCCTTATCAGCGCGGCCGCCGCCCTCGCCCGAGGCCATGCTCGCTCGCGGCGCTCCGCCTCACGTTCGTCACGGCAGAGCGGCGGCAACTCCGCCTCTGACAGCAGCGACATCGACACGTGGCAGCACATCGAGACGGAAGAGGAGCCGACCGCCGACCACGTCCTCGCCTTCCACGTCCGCGATGTGCGGTCCCGTGTGAACGCCCCTGGCGTCGAGGTCTGGCTCGACCCAGGCGAGCATCACGATGGCGCCTACCTACCGTGGGGGGCGACCGTTGTGGGCCACCGCGTTACTGACCCTGCGGTTGCGGGTCGCGATGGCTGGGTCATCCTTCACCACGACCACGGCGACACCACCACCAGGCTCTGGGCACCGACCCAAGTCCACGTCAAGGCGGACGACACTTGGCGCACGGTCATGATCGCAGCGGACCTGGGGCCCCAGTGGATCGAGCGCCATGCTGACGACGCTCGCCTCCCCGCGGAGGCGGTCCGCACTACAGGCCAGTCCTGGTTCGCCGACGTCTGGCCTTTGTGGGATCGACCCCGACCCCACCCAGACGACGCAGTCACCGACGAGCAAGCGTTCCCGCCCCTACCAGGACGCTGGATTTGCCTACAGTGCCGATTCCAATGCTGCCAGTATTGTGCTGCCCGCCGCAACACGCAGCTCGGCACCTCGGGCCAACCGACGTGCCCGGACTGCTCCCTCAGCGGACTGCGTGCACCTATGGACTGGTCCACGGACCACTCTTGCAACAGCTGGACGTGCGTGTGCAGCACCGACGACAGGGCCGCCGACACATGCTGCCTCTCCAGCAGATGCCCGCATCCGCCTCGTCCGCACAGCCTGTTCGACGTCCGTGCCACAGGGATGCCTCCGCACATCCTCGCCCGCCAATACGGCAACGCGCCAGCCCAGCACGACCTCATGGAGCCCCCCCGAGCGCCTTCAGGCCCCGGGGGGGAGCCTCCGCAACCAGGCCAAGCAGGATACCAGGGCCAATGGTATCTACCACCGAGGCCGCGTCGCGTCCCCAAGCAGGGATTGCCCGACGGCACGAGGCGGCCACCAGGGTTCACAGGGACGGGGATGCCTGAAGACCCGTCTCCCGACCAACCGCTGTGGAAGGAAGGCTACGTGCTCTTCGGCCCGCACCAGGCCCTCAAGGAGGATTTCATCTTCAACAAAGCGGTGCGCCGACCTTACTCCCTAGCCATCACCAACATGCACAGGGATCGTGTCACAGTCAGGACCGTCTGCGAGTCTATCGCCGAGCGCATCCACACTACCCGCACGCGCTGGCGGGATGTGGTACTGTACTGGGATGCCGAGGGCGGCCCTGGGCCTCAAGCTCTCGACTACGACACGCGCCTCTGTGACGCCATGGTGGGTCGTGCCACGACCGAAGCCGAGTTGAACCACGACCGCAGCAACCGTGGTAGCTTCTGTCTCTATGGACCAGCGCACCAGCGGGTTGTGAACATCACGGTGCTCCCCGAGCCGCAGAACATTGACTTCGTGGAGCATGTGCGGCGCTACTCACCTGTCGGGGAGACTTACCCAGACCATGCCTTCGAGCACGTCTACCAGGGCTGGCGGCGGCCCGACGTGCCGCCCATCCTCCCCGACACCCGCCCGCTCTCGAGAGCCGACCAGCAGCGCTACCAGCAGCACCAGCAGCGCACCCAGCAGCGCGACCAACGCGACGCAGGTCAGCCGAGCACGCCACGCAACCGCTCTCCCGCGCGCGTCCCGACAGGCGACAGAGCGGTGTACGGCGGGGGCGCCGCCTACCACCGTGGCCCCATTGGTGCCATGCCCGCGGCGGCAGGGGCAGCCGCCTCCAGCTACGGCCACGTCCCCCACGCCAGGGTGCACCCAGCGGTCGTCGGCTACCCGCGCGCACTCGGGCAGGCTCCCCCACGGGCCACCTCGCCCGCGCCAGGGTCCACGCGTGCCTGGGGCCATTACCCAGGCCGCCACGACAGCACCGCCAGCAACCAGTCCGCAGCGGCACCCCCTGCGGCTTCAGCCCAGGGGGCTGCACCAAGCCGCGGCAGGACAGGGCGCCCCGCAGGATGGCGCGAGGCGAACGTGCGCGCCTGGCAACCGCGCCAACACACGCCCCCGCCAAACGTGGCCGCAGCGCAGCGCCCTGCCCAGGCAAAGCCCGCCCCCCCTGAGCGCGAGCGGCAGCCGCTCGTCCCGCTCGTCCTCACGCACACCCAGGCACACCACAGCGCCTCCCCGCGGCACAGCGAGGGTAGTGCCCACCGCGTCAGCCCCCGGCCTGACGCCGCCGACCCTGACCAGGCTGCAGCCTCGGCGGCGGGCGGCACAGGCGGCTCCCGCCCGCCCAGCCCAGCACCCAGCGCAGCGCCGATCCGCTCCCCGAGCAGGGCGGACTCTGCGCGCGCCAACGCCCAGGCGGCCTCGCCACGTGACCGCCACACGGGCGGGCGCGTCCCGTGCAGCCGGCCCAGCAGCCGCCACCGCTCGCGCAAGCCCCCTGGGAGTTCCACGAGCTCGCCGCCCCGCGAGACTCAGGCTGACGCCCAAGCCCCCGAGGTGGTGCCACGTTTCGGTGCCGGCGCCAAAGACCCTAACGAGGTCGACCTCGAGCCGACGCCGTCCACGGACCAGGAGCTGCCACCGCCCACCCGCGTCGTCGCCCCCGACGAGGCGCCGACCTTCGACCCCTTCAAGCACAAGTACTCCGTCAAGGACCTCGCGGCGGGCTTCGGCGGCGGCTCACCGCTGTCTCCTCAGAGCCACGGCGGCGCCCCCGCCACCTCTGCCGCTGCCGCGGCAGCGGCGGCCCCGCGTGGAGTCAGCCCTGTCCGCAACGCGAGCCTCACGGCAGCGGGCATGGACGAGGCTCAGCGCCAGGCCACCGACCGCGCCGCTCGCCACGCCCAGCTAGTGGCTGACGCGCTGGCAGGGCGTGCGCCGCCGCAGCCACAGGGCCCACCGCCCGAGGCGAGCGCGGAGGGCGCACACGAACAAGCTGTTCCAGCTGATGCTGCTCATCACGGCACTGACGGGGCGGGCGCGCCGCCGCAGGACGGACCAGCGGTGTCGCGTGCGCAGTATTCGCGCGCGCGCTGCGCCGCTGCCGCGCCGCGCTGCCGCCGCTGGTTTGCTTTTGCTCTTGCGCTCGGCAGGATGGATCGAGGAGTCGCCTCCCTCTCCCCCTGCTGCCGTCTCACCTTTCCTCCCTCCGTCCCCCGCGGTACAGGAGTGGGGAGGTTTTTTTCGAGGCAGTTTTGCCGATGTTTATGAACCCCCCCCGGCGCAGCGTCGACCATGCCTTGCCTACACTTTTGGCCCGACGGCGGCTTCAGCCCCGTCCAGGCCAATCTGCTGCGACGCCATGAGCTCCTACTGTGGCCAAGCCTCCTACCTGGGTGACGGCCAGGCCGCCCTCCACCGTGCGGGGCGTGCTAACCCCAGCTCCACCGACGGAGATGGGCCAGGTCGCTCCATCCACCTCGTCAGCCTCAACATCACGAGTCTTCCAGCGAACTGGCCAACCATTACCGCCCTAGGTGTCGACCACAACGCCGCAGTCATAGCGCTGCAGGAGACCCGTCATGCCAAGCCTACCAGGCAAGCCATCGCCACCAACGCCGCCAATCCACACCACGGAGGATACCAGGCCAGTCTGGGACCTGACCTGGACCTGGCGCGTGCCCAGCGCAAAGCTGCTCACGGTGGCACGGACCACACGGTCGAGGGCAACACCGGCGCCTCGGGCGGGGTTGCCATCCTCTCTAAGGACGCCATCGTCGACTCCACCGTCGACGACATTGCGACCTGTATCGCCACCCTCAAGGCCAAGAAACGATGGCACGAGGTCTTCCTCCCGCTCTGCACCCAGCACCGCCGCAGGCGGCGACGAAACAACCACGGTCCCGCTGGGATCTACATTGCGAGCCTCTACGGGGTCGCTGGAGGGGACAGCACCGATATATTTCGGCTTGCTGATTGCGCCGCCGCGAGGGTCGGCTCAGCCCCGTATTTCATTTGTATGGACGCCAACACGAACATCGACGACAATCCACACCTGCTGCACATGATGCAGCACGGATGGTCCAACGTCGCTGAAGGCACACCAGACCACACCATGCACACATATGGCAATATCCCTGACTGGGACCGCGTCACCAAGTGCCCCCGCACTTCGCGCATCGACTATGTCATCGCCAACCAAGCTGCGCGATCCCTTGTCACCGACTTCTGCTATCTGCGTGACTTGCCAGCGAAGTCCCATGTTGGCCTGCAGGTCACACTCGACCTAAGCCGCCTCGATCACACGGCCCCACGCCTTTTGGCCCCCACGCCATACCCTCCAAACGACGGAGCTCATGAGGACCACGAACTCCAGGCACTAGGGACCCACATCGCCGGACGATACCACGACCGCATGGAGCAGGCTGACGCACGCGACGATGTGGAACGCATGTTCGCCCTGGCAAACGAGGCCAGCCATGAGTACCATCTCACCCGGCTGCGGGACCTGCCGCCCCCACCGCCAGACCACCCAAAAAAGAAGGCCCCTACCATGCACGGGCTCACACCCACGTTCGAGGAGCGACCCGCCGTCCCCCGCGCCTTTCCCACCTACGGAGCTTCCACGATTCACATGAACCGCCTTCGCAAGCTCCATCGGCAACTTTGCGAGCTTCGCTTCATCGGACTGCACCATCATATAGACTGCCGTGCTATCCCGCCGCACCTGGCGCAACGCATCGACTGCACGTGGGCCGCGGCCCGCCTTCTCTGCCACAAGCTGCGCCCCACGGCCCTCCTGGCTTTTCCTGACGCCTGGACCCCCGACGTGCCAGCGCCACGCGGAGAGCAGCTCGATCGTCTGATCCAAAATCTAGACTCGGAGCTGGCGCGACGTGCAAACCGAGCCAAAGCTGAACGCATCAAGATCTGGTCTGAGGGCGTCCGCGAGCCAAGCGGGCGAAAGGCGGCCATATACGCACGGGCTGCCGACTGCTCGCCCACGGCGTATCTCCGCACGCCTACCACTCCCGACGATGCACAGCTCCACTGCGACATCACCGCCTTCAACCCTGACCAAGCTAGCACGGACGACAGTGACGCCGACACCGACGCCGGCGGCTTCAGCCCCGGCGACGGTAGCTCGCCCGACACGGACAACGACGACGGCCCCATTCGTGGCCCACTACCAGCCCAGGTTCCCGACGCCCTCCCCGCCAACGCTATCGTTGCCAACACCAAAGACATGCTCAAGCTCATGGTCGACACCTGGGAGCCCATCCTGGGCACGTACCGCGCTCGCGCGGGCCATGACGCCGAAGCTATGCCGACGTGGGCGGACTTCTACGACGAATACCGCCAAGAGCTGCCTACGCCATCACCAGCAGCCCCCTTCCACCTTACCGACGACCAACTCATCCACTTCATTCGCACCCGTTCACCGCGCCGCGCGGGGGGACTCGACGGCTGGACGACCAAGGAGGCAAAGGAGTTACCCGACGACATCCTTCGCCTCTTCGCCAGCGTCTTACGTGCTATGCAACGCACTGGCACCATCCCCGAGCCCCTCCTGCACGTGCCAAACCCGTGCCTCCGAAAAGGCCGAGGGGAACTCCCGACGGACCAACGGCTTCTCTCGGTTCTTTCCGTGTGGATGTATGCGTGGGAGGCGCCGGCCTACCGTGGCCTCACGACCTGGCGGCAAGGATGGACCCATGCCACGAGCTTCGGCGCCGTTCCCAAAGCCACCATTGGGGATGTCAGCACTTCTCTCGCCCTGCGCATCGAACGCGCCAGGACTTTACTCCTCCCCTTAGCTGGAGCAGCCCTTGACCGACAGAAGTGCTTCGACTACCTCATCACGGACATCTGTCTAAACCTTGCGCTGCACGCGGGGTGCCCACAAGACATCGTTACTGTCCGCCGAAACTTCTACAGACACCACAAACGCTACATCCGCATGAACGGAGCGTACTCCAGGGACCTGGCCAGGACAAACGGTCACCTCCAGGGCAGCTCGTGGTCCCTGGATGACATCAAGCTGCTCATGTGCGTGTGGACAAAGAGGCAGCACCGATACGTTCCTCGATCACTCAGCACTACCTTCGTTGACGACAGCAACTCCACTACCCACACCGCTCCTGAGCTGCAGAAATCTCTCGACGAAACCGCCAAGTTTGACCGATTCTCCGGTCAACGCATTCACCCTGGTAAAGTGGCAGGGTGGGCGCTCACCGATGAGCTGCACGCCGCCGTCACCCAGCTCACACTGGCGGATCGCCCCCTCCGAGTGGTCGATTCCTTCAAGCTCGTCGGGAGTTACATCAACGCCGAGGCAGCGCCGGCTCCAGCCGCGCTTAACCTCACGGCCACCGCAGACGCCCGTGTGCGGAGGGCGACTATCCGCCTGCCGCGCATTGGCAAGCTCCCGTCGCCGATGCTTATCAAGGCGCGGCACGCCCGATCCCTGGCCGCCAGCGTCTGCACCACGGGCACCGACATCCAAGCACCATCAGGCCCAGCCAAGACTGCCTACAACCACGCCCTCAAGGCGGCTATCCGCCCCAAGGGGAACAAGTGGGTCGAGTTCTGGACTCTCATGGCCGTGTGCGTGCCGGGACACGCCCTTGAGATCGACGCCATCACGCAGCGTGAAGCATTCCTGTGCCTGCGGCGTCAGGTTAACCGCGACGTCACACTCTGCGGGCTCGCCAGAGACCTCCAACACCACGTCCAGACCCTGTTTGGTGGAGGACCCGTCGGGCGACTCGTCCAGTCGCTCCAGCAGCTCCGATGGACCTGGCCCACATTTGGCATCATGTACGATGACTGGGGCTGCCCGATCAGCTGGCTGAATCTACCCCAAAACGCCTTCCTGCACATGCTGCGGGCCTCACAACGCAGGGCATTTCTGCGGAAGATCAAGCCACGGCGACACGACCTTGGCTACCTCGCCTCGGTCAGACAGGGCCTTGACCTCTTCGCCAGCACGTGGCTCGCGCGAACCAAAGGAGCAGCCAAATGCACTGCCTGGCAGCTGGCGCTCCTCCTGAACTACCTGTCGGGCGGGGACCACACCCAACAGCGACGATCCCGATCCAACACGTCGGCAGACCCCAGCCCCATGTGCCGCTACTGCGACGAGGAAGAGGAAACTCAGGAGCACACTGTCCGCGACTGTAAGTGCTGGGCCCGAGAAAGAGTTCCTCTTACCACCCTCATCAGTGACGACCAGTGGGCCCGTCTTCCGCCGCACACAAGACACTGCGGGCTCTTCGACGAAGACCCAGCCCTCCTCGACCTGCAGGCCGACCTCGCGAGGGACCCGCTGCCACAGCCCATCCCGCGGCCCCCCCCCTGAGGGTGATCCTGCGGCTTCAGCCCAGGACACCTACACCACCTACCTTGACAACGACACTGGATGGACATGGGTCTATGCTGCCACGGACGGTGCGTGCACCAACCAAGCCATCCCACTCCTAGCACGAGCGGGCTACGGCGTCTACTACGGCATCGACCACCGCATGAACTACAGTGCACGCGTTCACGGCCTAACGCAGAACGCCCAGGTTGCGGAGACCCTTGCCATCGTCCACCTTACGGCGTGTGCCGAACGGCCCGTGCACGTCTTCGTGGACAACCAGGCGGTGGTCGATGGGTTCCAAAGCATCATCGACGGACATCCAGCGCCGCAGGGCACGCACGCGGAGCTCTGGGCAATGATTCACCGATGTGTCATGGCCAAGCCCGACATGTTTCGCGCCGAAAAAGTCGCCAGCCACCTGGGAGACCTGGGCATCGACCTTGGGCTCATCGGGCCCATCGCGGAGGAGTTCAACCGTCAGGCCGACGCCCTTGCCACAGCGGCGGCACGCACGCACAACCTCCCCGACGACATCGTTGAAGCTGCCAAAACACGACATCGCCAAGCGACCGTGCTTCACGGGGTCGCTGTCGCCATCTACGAGCGCAGACACCGTACTCTGCCGCTCCCACACCGCAGGGCTGGGTTTACAGCGGCTGAACTCAGCAAAATGGAACCGAACCCCCTGCTGTCGGACCAGGCACCACCCGCGGCTGGACCAGACATCCCGCAGAACCCGGACGAGCTCTGGGCCGAGGCCCAACGGGCGATATACGACGAACAGGAGGACGACCCGTTCGGCTTCGGCGGGGGACTAGACTTCCTGGACGACGGGCCAGCCAGCGCCAACCTTGCCCCGTCGGGCATCCGCACGACGCCCACCTCGACTCCGCCACCGAGAGCGGCACCGCACCCACATGATGACGTCGCTCACCTCCAAGACGCCGACGAGGACTTTTATGATCCCCTCGGATTGGGTGGCAGCATAGACGACGTCCCGCCGACACCCCACGCTGCCGACGATGCCGCTTCATCGAGTCGCCACCCGGTCACGCGGCCGACCTCTGAGCCCTCGCACGGCATCATGATTGGTCCCTCCGTGCCACCAACCCCGTCCCCCCACCAGCGCCAGCCCGCGGGGGCGGCTTCAGCCCCCCCGCAGGGCACTGAGCCAGTCAGGCCGTCGCGCCCCGTCCACGCTCCTACTGTTGCAGGCTGCGAGGCTGCGGCTCCTCCGTCCTCAGGGGGCGTGGCCCCAGCGGCTTCAGCCCTGGGACCGCGCGACACCCTCCAGTCGCCTCGCCACGGCGACGGCCGCCAGCGCACGGACCGCCGCACCGCGCTGGTCCACCACCTGGCCAGGCGCACCGATGACCTCGTCCCCGCCGCGAGGCCCGCGGCCGCGGGCACAGAGCAGCCGCCCCGCGCCGACCGCGAAGCCGAGCTGTCCCAGTCTACGGCCGCTCTCCAGCAGAGGTGCGCAGCTCTCGCCGCCGACCTTGCCGCTGCCCAAGCCCGTCAAGGCCCTTTGCTCCAGCGCCTCCACCGCGCCGGTCGTGCCTTCGCCGAGCTGCTTACACCCCCGCCCGATGGTGCTGCGCCGCCACTCACCCTCCATGCTATGCTGTCATCGCTCCGCGGCGCTCCGCCTGGAGCCCCGCGCTAATCTCCGCCATTCTGCCTGCCCGTGTGCACGCGTGGCCCCGCGTCCACGGTGTCAGGGCGTGGGGGCGGGGGGTGCCCCGTCCCTGCGCGCCGCGCTGCGGCCAAGCGCCCAACTGGCGGTCTGCCAAGCCGCCTAGCCACGTGTCCGCACGTCGCCTTTCTTGTTGGGGCCTTCTTCGTCACGCGGTCTGACACGTGAGATCTTCACAGTCTGTCCGCCGTCCGTAGCTTCAGACGCAATGCGCCGGGGGAGGGGGTCTGTTGCCCGCCCTCGTATCTTAAGGCTGCACCGCCGCTAATAGTGTCTTGCGGGTTGTCGCACCGCAGTGCGCCTCGCGGACGGACCCTGGTCCGCCTACTTGTCCGGTCTCTCTCTCTCTCTCTCTCTCTCTCTTTCTCTCTCTCTCTCTCTCTCCCTCTCCCTCTTTTTGGTTTCTCTCTCTCTCTCTCTCTCTCTCTCTCTTTTTCTCTCTTCTCTCTCTCCCTCTCTCGCTCTCTCTCTCGCCCTTCCCCTCTTCTTCTTTTTCTATATGTGTATGTATTTCTACATGTCCTTCTCTTGGTACACGCCCCCTCTCTCTGTCTATCGTTCTCTTTCCCTGTCTCTCCCCCCTCTCCGCCCCTCCCCGTCTCCCCCCTCCCTCTCCTTCAATTTCTGCAGAAAAGAATGGCCTCCTGTGTGGGAGGCCGCGACGCTGGGGCGCCGCGCCTTGCGATGAGGCGATCGCGCCTGGCTGGCCACAACAGATTGCCATAGCGCTGGTGCGGTCTGGTCCCCCCCCCTCCCCTCCTCGGGGCTTGCGTCTGGCTGGTTCCTTCCTCGTGAAGTCGGGCTCCGCGTTTGCGTCGGTTCGCGGCTCGGCTGGCGCGTCTCGTTCGCGGCTACTTCGTGTTTGGCGGACGGTCTCCTTCGTTTTCGATGCTCGGTTTCGGTTACCGTTGGTCTAGTGTGTAGGTGTGCATGGATTTGTGTATAGAGCAATAGAAATATTAAAAGTAGCAGATATATAGATCGATTGATTGATAGGTATGTTGATAGATTGATCGGTAGATTGGTTGATGCAATCAATAAATCGACCTTCCAATCCTTAAGGATTGGCAGGTTGATTGGTTGCTTGGTCGTCTGATTTATTGACTGATAGACTGGTGGATTGATCTGCTTTGCCTCGAACAATTTTGACAGCAAATTTTGTCGCGCAGCCACGCCGACTGCAAGGTGCCAGACGAGTGGCGACCTTTCGAGTTGCTTTCTCGACGGCTTCCGCGGCGCAGATGGCGCTGCTCGCCTTGCTCTCGGCAGTGGCGGCGTTGCTGCCGTCTCCGGAGGAGGGGCAGGGCATGGGCGGCATTGGCAGGGGCAGCAGCGGCAGCGAAAGTAGCCGTAGCAGAGATGTTGGCAGGCGTAGCAGTAGCAGTAGCAGCGCGGGTTGCGAGAATGCACGCGCGCGCGGGTCAGGCGATGATGATGGCAGCCACGCCTGGAGGTGACGCTCCGCCACCAGGAGGAGGCGACGACCGAAGGGACACGCGCCCTGATTTCCAGGAGGGGCCAGGCGAGGAGGAGGAGGAGGAGATGGGGTACGATGAGGTGCACTGGCTCATCTCCCAGAGCGACGGCTGGCAGCAGACAGAGGAGGGCCGAGCTTGGGCGGGGCAGCCCATGCGTTTGCTTCTTCGGAGCGGGCCAAAGCAGTGCAACAAATGCAGCTGTTTCGCTTATATGGGAGGCGGGGTTGGCTGCGTGTCTCCGCAGTGCCAAGCAGATCAACAGCGCGCCTACATGGAGGGCGCCGCGAATTCCCACGGCAGCATTCCAGCGGCGATGTATCCTGCAGCGCATTGTCGGCAGACTGGCCGGACCACCACCATTGAGCTAGATGCCATGTCAACGAACGGGAGCAATGCGCGGCCCTGGAAGCAGATCAAACGCAGGAAGCAGAACAAGGGCCAGGCGCGCGGCAGGCCTTTGGGCCCGCCAGACAATTTGCTCTCCTTTGTAGGAGAGCTGATTGGGCAACGGAGTGGAGAGTCGGAAATGCAGGATTGAGGCGGAGAAGGGGAGCAAGGAAGGAAGGAAGGGAAGGGTGACCAAGAACGAGGAGTAGTGATAGAGAGAGGCGGTGAGACAGAGAGAGCGAGAGAGAGAGAGAGAGAGGTAACGAAAGAGAGAAACAGGGAACGAGACAGAGAGAGCGAGCGCGCCGTCCCCCCCGCCGCAGGTGGATCTCGTCGATGAAGGCGATGGAGGGGCGCGAAGTGTTTTCTGCTGAACAGCTGGCCCCGCAGGAATGGCTAGAGCCTCCGCAAGCAGAGCAGCCAGCCCCCGAGCCCGTTCCGAAGCCGACGGGGGCGGCGGCTTCGGACCCAGGAGCGATCATGCAGCAGCTGCAGCAGCTTCAGATGCAACAGATGCAGCATTTTCAGATGCAGCAGCTTCATCAGATGCAGCAGCAGATGGCAGCAGCAGCGCCGCTCGCACCGCCGATCCCGATCCCGCCAGCAGCACCGCCTCCATTAGTGGCAGCGCCAGTTGCGGGACAGCAGCAGTTTCCACCAGTTGCTCCAATCGCCCCTCTCATTCTTCCGCCGTTGCCAGTGATCGAGTCGAGCGACGGGCTTCGCACTGCAGCGAAATCAGGTTCTGCCGTGAAGCGCGAAACCCATGCCGACGCCGACGAGAATTGCACCATCGTCGGAGGTTGTCTCCGTTTCCCCAGCAACGTCAAGCAGCCCTCAGACGAAGATAACGAACACGGCGGCAGCGGGAGCGGATCAGCGCCGTCTCGTAGGCGGCTCAAGGACAAGAGTGACGCCGCCAATTACGATGCGCCACGCCCCAAGAAGAAACCGAGGAAGGAGTGAGAGCTTCCATGCCCGTTTGCACTGAATCAAGGGGGCGCGCCCCTTGAATCTTCGCCACCTTCGGCGCCTGAAAATAAACCCTCACCCTTTCGCGATGGGACCTGCAGTGGGGCGGGGCAGGGCAGAGATAGAGTTGCAGATTGAATGGTTAGAGTTTTGCATGCCATATTGTAGTATGCCTCATCAGAAGGAGGCAGCAGGGCAACTGATCGCACAGCTTGAGTTGCAGAGACCCAAATGCGATTCAAGTGCGACGCAAGTTTTTTCTGAAGAAATCGCAGACGATTGACGGTAAATGCTTCGCATGATTGAAAACACATCGTTTTCATGAGAAGCAGTGCGTGGAATGCTGGATAGCTTCAGAATCTAAATTGCACGTTGCATTTTCCGTCGATCATGCTACAAACGAGTATCGTTTCTAGACAGCGCTTGCCGCTATGGAAACCGACCCTTTTCTTTCCAGAATGGTCGGTTTCTGCTCTGTCAGCAAACGTGATACCCTACGCGCCACCATGAGAGACCCAATATGCAAGTAAAAGATTTTACCAGTAAAAATTTTACTTCACAAAACAAGCAGTAAAACTTACTGGTAAAATCTTTTACCATGTGTAGTGGTGTGTGTATGCGCACCGTTTAGTTTATTAGCAACATGTAATATTATATGATATTCTGTATGGTATGATATGGTATGATGGTGGTGGCCCATTCGGCTTATACCTGATAGGCTCGGTCCGATCGCCTTCGTCACTCGGAGTTTCGTGAACTTGGTTTTTGAGTTGGCTGATTGCTTCCTTCTCCATCCGCCTCCTCAACGGTTTACGGTGCGCGCAATAGGCAATCTGTTGTGGTCAGTCAGTGCGTCGTTTCGCTTGATCGCGGCGCTGGCATCCGCAATCGTTTTCTGAGCGATCCGACTTGTCTGTAGCTGTTTGCTGGCTCAAGCGATGACGTTATTTTCGCTCTGCATCTGCGCAATCGTTCTTCTTACAAGCTTCCCCACCCGCGCAGCATCAATCCGCGTCGGAATTGCAGATATGGTGGCCAAGAGGCCAGCAGCTGCGATGCCTGAGGATTACGACGAGGATGCGCATCCCCCAGTGCTGAAGAGGCCCGCCGCGGCTCCAGTTGAAGCAGCGCCTGCGCATCCCACGGCAACAAAATCTCCACCGCCAGCGCCGCCCCCATCATTGGCTCCGAAGCCAGAGAAGGAGACGGCCAAAACGTTCCAGCTGCTCCTGGCCAAACAAGAGAAGAAGCCATCTGACCACCAGGAACAGGCGCTTGCAGAGACCGATCAGGAGGTTGCGACAGCTGATCCCAGAGCGGTGAAGAGCTTCGAGAACTCGCTCCGCTACCATGCCACGAACCACAGGAAGGGTGCCACCGAAGAGTCCCGCGCTAACGCTCAGAAGGCCTTAGACTTATGGTTGGAAATGCCTGGCGGGAGCAGCGACAGACGCAGTTTCATCGCTGATGTGGAGAACAACGGTGGTTTCAAGAATTTGAAATGGGTTCATTCTTGCACTAAGTCACACGAGAAGAAGGAGAGCGAGACGCATTCCCACCAGGAGGGCATGTTCACCAGGCTCTCCAGCCGACGATATCCAATCGTGCGCTCCCCCTTCTCTCCCACCCCCTCCACTATCGCGCCTCGTCCTCCGCCTTCCCGCCGCTGCCCTTTTCATCTTTCAGTCTCGCCCTTGTGCCCCCCCTCCACCTACGCTAGAATGAATGTGGAGAGGTTATATCGTGATGGAATGAAATTGATTACTTTGTTTTCAAAAAGCCAGAGAAAGTGGATAAGCAAACCGCACCCCTCCGGCATGAATCAATCATTTTTGGGCGTCTGTTGTCGGCGCGCTATGATTCCTAACGTTGCCCAGGGCGAAAATCCTGGAGTTCAACGGCATCCACGCGAACGTGTTCACCATGGATCAGGCGCAACAGCAGCGCGCCAGCGATGCGTGCATTCGCTTGGTAGAACAAAATTACATCGCTCTTGGCCTGGGCCCTCAGATGGCGAGAACACACTGTGTCATCGACGAAGAGGAGCCGCTATTGTCGCAGCACTACTACAGGAACATGACGAAGACCATGACCAGCACCGACGAGAGGAAAAACATGTTGAGCTCGGTTTCCGCCCTCAAAAAGATCACCGATGCCCCTGGGAGCGCATCTTCTTCTTCGCGTGGCGCGATCGCTGAGTCAGTGGCCATCGAGACACTGAAAAAGGAGATGCATCCCGTCAGGGCCATTTCCTCCCTACTCATGCCCCCCCACCACCCTTCTCATCTCCATTCATGCCCCCCTTCGCCAACCTCTCCTTGCAGGATTATCTTGGCCACGCTGCGCAAGAACCAGGGCGCCCTCCTGCAGCTGAAGGCGAAAGCGTCGATGCTGCGCAAGAAGGACGGCCACTACGAGCAGCGCGAGACCGAGATTGGCATGGCGCAGAAACTCATGGCTGCATTTCTCGAGGATACGGAGACTTCGCTCGCAGAGGCTGCGTCCGTGGATGCGTCGGATGACGACGACGCCGCGCTGAAGATCACCGAGCGGCTGCAGAATGCGAAGAAGGCGGGTGAGCAACACATGGCGGGTTTCAAGGAGGGGAAAAAGCGTTGGGGGCGCCATTTCGAGGCGGCGTCGTGAAGTCGGTTGTTCACAGGGGTGCGATGTCTGAGCGCGCAGATTGCACTGCTTCTTTCAAGCGCATGCGTCTTGGTGCCTCGATGCTGGAGCGACGCAGCGTGTCATGTTGTGCTCCTTCGTATTTTCCATATTTCCATATAAATATTTTCCATGCTTTCCGTATCTGCCCGCCGCGCCGCGGAGAGGTGTTCCGGCGCGGCCGCCGCCGCCGCCGCCAGAAAAAGACCCCCTGCCGACCTGCGCAAAAAAAACGCCCCCCGTATAGGAGGCGGCGCCGCCGAGAACAGAATCGCGACGAGGGGGGGAGGAGGAGAAGGAGGAGGAAGAAGAGGAAGAAGACGAGCAGGAGGAGGAGGAGGGGGAGGAGGAGGAGAAGGAGGAAGGGAGATGGGGGAGGAGAAGGAGGAGGACGAGGAGGAGGAGGAGGAGGGGCGGGGGAAGGGGGGAAGGACGGAGGACGAGTTGGAGGAGGAGGAGGTAGGAAGAGGAGGAGGAGGAAGAGAATGTAGCGGAGCAGGAGGAGGAAGAGGAGGAGGAGGAGGAGAAGTGGGGGTTGGAGGAGGGCGGGGAGACGATGAAGAAGGCATAGCGTGACATTGGCGTTGGCAGGGAGGGGCGGGATGCGCGGCGCTGGCCGTGTCGACAAGACCAAGGGGGGCGGGCAATCCAGCTGTCGCTCGCTGGTTCTTCTGATCCGTAGCCGTCTGCTCAGGCCTCTTCCTTTTCCACGCCGCTTTGGGGTAAACCCATGCTCGAGGGGAAGAAGCGCCAATCGTGGGCGAGGCAGGACGACGGTTCCCCGTCGAAGCGCCTGCGCGGCGCCATCAGGGATTCATTTCTCGAAAACAGGCAGTCAGCACGGGAACTCGGGCATAAATTCTTGGCGCCGCTTGGCCAATTGCTCCCTGGTCAGTTCGGCGATCTCACCACCGCCGCGGTGCGACGCGGCGAAGGCAAGAACATCGCCAGAGATTTGAAGAGGAATTTCCTGAAGGCGTGCAAGTGGCCGCCGACATACATGGCCAAGGTGAGAACGTGGAACCCGAAACTGAACAGAGAAGTGCGTTCAGATATGTGTTTTTTGCTGCCGCACGAAATGTTTTCAGTCATTTGTTCGTATTCGGATGAGACGAAATTCTTTGTTACGGAAGGTTTGGACGTCGAGGCGAAAACACATCTGTTGCGATGCCAGGCGGCGATGGGCGCAGAGACCCTTTTGCCCGTAGGTCTCTGGGCTGATGGCGTGCCCAACAATTTCGACAGGAGCGATTCAGTCGAACTCGTTCAAGTAAATCTTCCAGGGCTGAGTGGTGACAACTCGACTTTGCGGGTTCCTGTGGCAGCTTTTCCCAAATCCCGCATGAGTTCAAACACGCACAACGACTGCATGGAGATCGTGCGGCGGTCGCTTTCGGCAATGGCACGCGGTGCCTTTCCGCCATGTCGGCACGATGGCGCCGCTTGGCAAGCGACAGATTCGTACCGCAAGCGTCGCTCCAACAAACCGTTGGGCTTCCGGGGTGTTCTGGTGGGTGTCAGAGGAGATTGGGCGAGCTACAAATGCACGTTCGGGCTCCCTGCTTGGAACGAGGGGGGCGGCTGTTGCTGGCTGCGCGCGTGCACGCCCGATCAGGCGCCGCGCCCCACGGTTTGACCGTGAATTGCTTCCTTCCTTCCGCCCGCGCCCTCCCAGCCCGTTTCTCTGCCCCTCGGGGCTGGGGGGCGGGTTGGCGTGGTGGGCGGGGCGCCACGGAAGGCGGCTGATTACGTGCATTTGTTTCCCCCGCAGGTTGGCGACGCGCGGGGGGGCGCGCCATGGCGGAGGACGCAGCTGCCCAAATCTGAACTTATCCTTCGGAACATGCGCAACGGGCGCGTGCCGTCGCCGTTGTTGTCGGCACCCTGCGTGGATGACCTTTCCTTGTTTCGAGTGGATTGGTTGCATTGTGTGGACCAGGGCGTTGCTGGATTGGTTCGGATCAGTGATGTGGTTCCTTCTAAGTGACAGTAAATGCTATGGCGGCGGGAATCGGGCCGAACGCCTCAACAGGATGTGGTCGTCAATCCAAGCCTATTACGACAGGAACAAGACGGACGACAGGCTCCACAAGCTGACGCTCTTGATGATCAAAAAGGCAAGCCGCAGGAGCGCCCCGAAACTAAAGGCCATGGCGGGCGTGTGCAGGGCCCTGGAGGGTTGGGCGTGGGAGGAATGCAACAGACTGTTCAGCGGTGGCAGCGAACTGGAGCAGACAATTCTCGCAGCGACGAACCACCTCCATAATTGTTACGAGGCCTTGCGGACAATTGTTATTTTCAGGAGGGACACCATGGCGACGAACGGCAAACGCTTCGTGCTCCTGTACGACGCACTCGCACAGCGACACCCTGCATTCTTCAGGTGCAAGCCCAAACTCCATCTTTTCGTGCACCTCACCCAGGAATCTGACCCGAAAGCTAATTGGACTTACCGCGACGAGGATTTTGGAGGGACCGTCAGCAGGATCTCACGGAGGCGTGGCGCCCCGATGACCACAAAGGCCTTCTCTGCCAATGTTATGGACAGGTTCCGCATGGAGCCTTTGGTTCGCGTGCGATAGCGCTGCTGCGAAACAAAAAAAACACAAAAAAAGAGCCGCCTGTGAAGGCGGCTGCGAATGACCCCCCCTAGCTCTCTGCCTCTCTCTCTCTTGGTTGTCCTGCTCTTTATTTATATGTCCTCGTTTCTTCTTCTCTCTCTCTCTCTCTCTGCTGGCCCTGTCTTCTTGCATGCGTGCCTTCGTGGGAATTATATTTATGGGCATGGATAAACATCACGGTCTTCGGCACCGCGCTCACGGTTATAACGGCGAAAAAAAGCGCGCGAGTGGTCGAAAGCGACGTCGTCCGCGCTAAACCACGCGCGCTAATTAACGCGTGCTACTCGCTAATTCAACAAGCTATGATTAGCGCGTATACTTGCTAATTAGCGCGCACCCGTTAATTTTAGAGCTGACTACTCGCTAATTAGGATTGACAGCGCTAATTAGTACATATTCATATACGTATCTGCGCTAATTAGCGATGGGAAACTAATTAGCGCAGATAGGAAGCTCATGGAGGGCCGGCAGGGCCGGCTAGGCAGGCAGGGCACGGCAGGCAGGGCCTTGTCAGGGCCGGCAAAGCCGGGCCGGCAAGGCCGGCAGGGCGCAGGCAGGGCCGGCATACCGGCCGGCAGGGCCGGCAGGGCCGGTAGGGCCGGCAGGGCCGGCAGGGCCAGGGCCCGCAGGGCCGGCAGGACCGGCAGGGCCAGCAAGGCCGGCAGGGCCGGCAAGGCCCGCAAAGCCGGCAGGGCCGGCAAGGCCGGCAGGGCTGGCAGGGCCGGCAGGGCCGGCAGGAGGGCCGGCAAGGCCGGCAAGGCCGGCAGGGCCGGCAGGGCCGGCAGGGCCGGCAGGGCCAGCAAGGCCGGCAGGGCCGGCAAGGCCGGCAGGGCTGGCAGGGCCGGCAGGGCCGGCAGGGCTGGCAGGGCCGGCAGGGCCGGCAGGGCCGGCAAGGCCGGCAGGGCCGGCAAGGCCGGCAGGGCCGGCAAGGCCGGCAGGGCCGGCAGGGCCGGCGGGACCGGCAGGGCCGGCAAGGCCGGCAGGGCCGGCAGGGCCGGCAGGGCCGGCAGGGCCGGCAGGGCCGGCAGGGCCGGCAGGGCCGGCAGGTCCGGCAGGGCCGGCAGGGCCGGCAGGGGCAGCAGGAGGAGTGGCATCGCCGGCAGGGCCGGCAGGGCCCGCATGCAGGGCCGGCAGGAGGGCCCGCAGGGCCGGCAGAGCCGGCAGGGCCGGCAGGGCGGGCAAGAAGGCCAGCAGGACCGGCAGAACCGGCAAGGCCAGCAGGGCCGGCAGGGCCGGCAGGGCCGGCAGGGCCGGCAGGACCGGCAGGGCCGGCAGGGCCGGCAGGGCCGGCACGGCCAGCAGGGTTGGCAGGGCCGGCAGCAGGGCCGGCAGGGCCGGGAGAGCCGGCAGGGCCGGCAGGGCCGGCAGGGCCGGCAGGGCCGGCAGGGCCGGCAAGGCCGGCAAGGCTGGCAGCCCTGTCCTTCCTATCTGCGCGAATTAGCTATATACGCTAATCGTATGCGCTAATTAATACAAATTCGCTCTTACATGAGTAGCGCTGACCCCGCTCTAATTAGGGCTGACGATTAGCGTTGGTTCTGGCTAGTTCCATGGGGATCGCGTATCATGCATGCGTCTGTGAGCACAGCCATGATGTTCGTATATCGTTTGCTGTTGTCTTTCTCCTCTTCCCCCCTCCCCCCTTCGCCCGCCCGCCCCACCTCATCGCTTTCAAAAAAATCGCCTCAGGCTGCAAGTTGACGCATGT